>OY987279.1:10092828-10692828 GCA_963920785.1 Sphagnum contortum | reverse complement strand
TTTGATTTTGTGTATCTAACATTTAAGAAAAAAACTAAAAACTCCAAATGGAATAACTTTCACATAATGTTATTTTTAATGTATTGGTATATATACTTTAAAAATTTGAAATCGATTTAATGAATGAAAAATACCCAAAAACATTTGGAAAACATTGTAATCTTTTTAATAATAAAGGACTAGTAAATGAACTTGATTTTTTTGACAATAACATATTTTTGATAAATTTTTTATGGAAACCATAACATAATAATGTGATGAGAATTTTAAAGATTTTTTTTTAAAAAATTGCTCAAAATATTCTAAGAATGTTCTAAAATAAACACCCAACAAATCACCCAAGGGGGTGGGTGTGGTTCAAGATATCCCATTTGCACCCCTTGATAAAAATCAAATGTCATCACAACATCCACACCACCAAAGAATTTGTTTTCAAGATGTTTTATAAACCTTAGTCTATTGTCTAAAATGTCAAACATTTTAACACCAACAAATGATATTTCATCTATAACAACGACTTGTACTTGATCATATTGATATGTATATCTATTTAATGAATTTGATAATAAGTGTGGTCAACTAAATAAGGATTCTTAAACCATCAATATTGAAAACAACTTTACTTATTGATATGATAAGTAAAGCCTTTTTTTAAATCAAAAGATATGTCTCTATTGTATGACCATAATATTCTTCGAATCATAAATTTCAATGTAAAAGTTCTACTAGTTCTAACAGGCTTTGTAAAAAATAAACTAATCGATATATTAGGGTAAAATTTTTGTATGTGGAACATCATCAAATATTAATTTTATTCTTCATTTAATTTTTTTAATTAAATAAAATATTCAAATTATTCCATCATTGTGGAATATGGTGATTTTGTGAAATTTTCATTTTATAATTTTATTAATTTTTGGTTTGATCCGCTAATGATTACGTAGTTGAATGACCAAATTGTAAATAATAGTGTCCAACATTGATTGTGATTGTAAAAAATAAAATAGTATGTGAATCATTTACTTCATTATTTATATTCTCATTCCAAATGTTAGATGGATGTATTGGTTTTGATTTTGAATCTATTGAATCATCTATTTTTTCTATATTTGGATGTGGTATTTAGTAGTTGAAAATATATTTAATCTTTGAAATTTCATCATTTGACAATTATGCATCTTGCCATGTTACATTAATTCCAAGTTGAATTTTTTTAAATTTCAAAATGGTGCATATAATTAAAAAAATCTCTCAACCAAATTTCAATATCTTTATATTTATTCTAAATTACAAACCTAATTATTTTTTATTTGCAATGTTTTCAAATCTTTTTTTAATGTTATAAAAAAAATCAAACTACTAATGATAACAATTCATATTAACTAGAATGATTAGTATATTTGTTTATGATCAATGAACACATTATATCAATTGAATTTGGTTCTAGTTTATTTTATGCAACTTGTGATTTTAACACAAAAGCATATTCTTCAAATGGAAAAATATTGTTAAATTGAAATGTTCAAAAAGAACGATAGAATGGTAAAAAAAGCACAAGGTAAACAATGAGTTAAATAACTGTTTGTTTGGCCTTAATAAAATTAGTACTTAACTTTTAAATTCTTGTATTTGCAATTCATTATTTTATGATAGAATGTAGTTTTGATGTTATTAATTTATCTATTTTTGTGCATAACATATGACATGCATTATGTTATGCAATATGATGTGTAATATGTTGTAGCTCCAAGATAAATTAAATATATGTATTTGTAAACCACAAATGAGCAACACATATACTAAATGAATTTATTTCTATCTTTTTAAGAGTTCACTTTTAAAAATTGTGGATTTGTTAATTTTCTTTTCAAAATTAATATATATGTATTTTGAATTTTCATGAAGGTTTTAAAATTTTAGATATTTAGAAAGTGATATATTTTCATTTTTTAAAAAACTTTCAAAGATTCAAATATTTTGTTTGTTTTTGTATGGAGATATTGTTACAAGTGTAAATGGATAATTCCCATCTATTTTTTAAGAGGTTCTAAATTTTTTGTCTCATGCATGGGAGGCAATGGGTAATGAAATTTACAAACAACATGGTTTTTTTTCATACGTGTACGCATGTGTTTATGTTGTTGTGCATTTTGCACTAGGTTTGGTAACAATGATAAATTATAAAAAATATACACGTGTACAAATAGTTAATTTTTTCATTTGTGCGCACTTCATACATTGGTGCATTTTTTATCCATGAAAGTCCATGGTCATGTTCACTTTCATGATTTTGGAATTCATTGATGATTTTTTTTGAAAATATACCAAAAACTAGAATAAAGTTTTGCCAGAAGTTTACAAAAAAAAAGGGTTTTACGATTGTACAAATATCTTGCACATGTGATAGGGTCGATTTTTATCAATTTTGCTATAATATGAACAAATTGGAAATCTTTTATTGTATCTAGGAGATTTAATTTTTGAAGCATGTAATAATGGGTGAAAATCTTTTAAGGTGTACCACAAGGACAAAAAGGACCTAGTTCTTATTACAATTTTGAAAAAAAAAATTATTTTGTCAAAATTGATTAATCAAAAATTATGAAATATTTCATAAGTACCATTTTTTAAGCCACTATAATTTTAGATTCCATCATAATCATTCATAAACATGTCTTTACATGGTAAAAAGAACAAGGTAAAAAACATAAAAAATTATGCTATGCCATAATTTTGGTACACCTTTAAAAAATTGGATCCATGCATCTTATATTGCCCGGGCCCATCTCCATGTAATTTGTAAATTTGGGCAAAAGCAAGATGTGGTGAAATAAAATGTTATTTTAATTGTGTTAATTTTTGGACTTATGGAATGGTTTTGTTTTTACAAAACTTATTCAGTATTTGGTATAAAAAAAATTAATTTCATCAATATTATGTTAACAACTTATACATATGTATGATGTCGAATTAAGTTTTATTTGAATTTGAAGGTATATAAAAGATTATTTTAACAATTGGTCTGAAAAACATTTACATTATTAGAATTAGTAGTAAAATAACCCTATCTTCACCTTATTTTTCGGCTTCATTTCACCCCCTATCTCCTCATTTAGTGGTATTCGCAAAGTAAATAAATCTTAATACAAAATGCTACAATTTAGTATGAAATGTTGATACTTAACATTTAATGCACAAGGTTTGAAATTGATGACATTAGTTGTACAATTAGGAGCAGTGAAAATGCATGTAATAACAATGGAGGCGCTCAGGAGAAAGGAAAGACAAGATGAAACTTAGTTTACCACCAAAAGTGATGGTTTACTAAGTTTCATCCTTTGTTGAATGTTAAAGTATTTTTTTTGCAAGTTTTTAAAAATTTTCACCTTATGTATGACCAAACAGGGTTTTGGTGCTGTGTTTTTCTTATTTTATAGATACTCTATTATTTAAAACATAACCTTTCATTTTAAAACAAGGAATTGTGGGAACAATGCTATTAGGTGATCAACCTAAATCAAACAATGCAAATTGACAACATATGCTATAAGTGCGATGATCATAGTTGGCAATCTTATTTAGGGTTTAAGATGCAAGGTGGCCTTCCCACTCAATCGCACCAATGACACATGGCAATATAACAATCTTTTTGAAAAAGAAATCCTTTAATCACTTTTGCACCATGGTTTTTCCCTTTGCTTTTTGGCAAATTTTCAATATAAAAAAGACTGGATTCATCTTCAAGTTAGTGTTATATAGTGAGACCTATTTTTTTAATTGATCATATATGGAAATGCTTAAGTTTCAAAACTCATTTTTTCCAGTAGCATGCAAGATAAAGGTTACTCCTTACATTTGTTGCAACTTGCAATTTTACTTTTTACTTCTATATACATCAAATCTTTGTCCTCATGTCTCAAGGCTCTTCAAAAAAAGATCCCCATTTTTTCATGGTATGGAAATTATTCTCTAATGTTTCCATGTAAACCCATTCATAATCCTAGATTTTGGTTCATGCCTAAGAATGTTATTCCTCATTTTGAGTTAGAGTTATATCAAGCTTGTTAAGCATCGGATAATGAAATGAAAATGTCTTAAAGAAATTTGATTTACAAATTGGATCAAAGGTGTTATCAAGGATGAATGTTGCCCACCTAGAACATTACAATTTGATTGTTCATAAGCAACATAGTGGGGTAAGTAAGGCTCATGAATGACTAGAATAAGGTGCTTGTTTGAGGCAACAACTGATGATAGGCGCTAAATTCTAGGAATGCCCGAATTCATAGTTATGACATTCTTGGTGCGGGAATGTTATGGAAGCCCAAAGAAGCACGAATTTTAACGAATTTTATAGATCAACCGGTGAACATTCGATAAACATTCGCGTTGAAGAATGTTTTGACAAGGTGCTTTACCACGTAAATTCGCGAATTTTAAAGTGCAAAATGATGAATGTCATTACTATGAAGAATTCGAGGCCTCAGCGTACTATTGACCTATCAAAATTTTCTTTTGATATTTAACTAGGAAGTTAAACATTAGGTGAAGAGAAAGAGTGAACCTTTTCAAAATGTAAAAGCCTGCCATATATGTAAGATGCCCTCCCTTTTTCAGTGCTAACATTATGTTGTTTAAGGTGCTTTTAGAATACACTGAAAAATCTGACAAGTCATTCTGTAAAACAAATGAGACCCATGTGTGTAACCATATGTACACCCAATATTCTTGAAAGGTCTATTTTTCTAAATCACTAGAGGTGCACTTTGATGGCCTTTACCATTTGTCTTTGAACCACCCAAGGATGAAAAGACCCTAGCTAGTGAATGTGAAAGCTCTAATTGCTTAAATGTTTGCTGACTTAGCCTGCCTACCATAGTTGCCCCATTCGCCTAAGGACTCAGAATCACATTGTTTCAAAACACCTAGTATATGGTTGAATACTTAATCCCAAGATCCCTTTGGTAGCCACAAAATATCTCACAATCCACGCGTTGGATCTAAGTTCCCACAAATTTAGATAGACCCGTAGAATGTTCACTAAATCCTGTGATTATTACCAATTATCTCAACACCACAAGAACCTCATCACACTGCTGATGAGAATCCTTGTATGAAGTCCACTTTTTTACTGCCTCACAGAACCCTAAGACCTGAGATGGGAACCAACACTTGATGAATGTCTTAAGAAACTGGATTGGATACAAAGGAATGCATTAAGAACTTTTGAACTTGTTATCTGATATGCTATTTGCACAAGAATAATTAGAACCAAACTTGAGATGATCTTGCAAAGCCACAACTGAGTGACTGCATATTATGGCTCATTTGTTTTAGTCTCTCAGGAGTTTGCTGGAACACCAATTTCCATATGGTAGGTTGTATAGTCACTTACATCAGAATGACACAATAGCGTTTAGTATAAACACTGAAGGTTGCTCCCTTGTTACCGGAAAACTCTGCAATATCAATGACAAAGTCAGTGTCACATCTCGTACTATCATCATCTCTATGCAAGGGAGTCTCACTATCAACTATTCAGAGGACCACCCTGACATGAACAGTAATTCTCTATTTCTTCTCAGTGGCTTTGCTCATCCATCATGTGCGCACTTCTTACTTGTTGGTACATCAGGAGTGGTTGAAGGCAGACAAAAGAAGGTGTAAATGGGGAGAAGGAGTACGTGTATAGAGTTCCGCCAATGCCAAGGATGAGAACTATAAGAATGAGGTCAATACAGAAGTTACGATTGGACCTCATCTGCACCCACCAAACCACACATGCATGTGCCAGTTATATGATTTTGATTTTTAACTCCACACCATCACCCAAATGCTGCACACATACTTGGAATGCACCCCTCTAATATGCAGTAATTCTCAATACCCAAATTACAAACAATGTTTGCTTTGATGTTTTCAAAACACTAATGGGAGTCTAAATTGGGAAATGATGGGCAAGGTTATAGTAATGACCTTGGTAAGAGTTTCTTTCAACCTGATATTTGTGTTCTTCAAGTCAGCTGCAGCCCTATCCACCTGATTTCATCAAGAAAAACCAGATATTCTCTTCTAGCTGAAGAAGAAAAATGCACAATGCTTTATCCTTCTCATTTATTAATAGCTGTATGCTTCTGAAGACAGAAATATATCAAACTGACACATTAGCTGTAAGAACTGAGAGAACTGTGAATGCTGGGAAATAATCTCTAAACAATGCAGACTGACATGAAAAGATACTGATGCCTTCATCAACAAGAATTTGCCAGAAGATTGACCTGTCAAAGTGCACTGAACATCCTGCTAAGTAGATTCAAGTAAGACAAACCTTGGTGTCCACCTCATCAATCAAAGGCATCTGCTTGTCCAATTCCTGCAAATTGTCCAGGGACAACAATTTAGCATCCAGGGGGCAATGTGAAAGCAGCTGCTTTCAACATGCCTTCAGTTGTCTGAAAGTTGAATGCATGCTTAACAGATTTACCAGGACTGTCTTACCTCATTGATGTCCCCAGCCATGTCCTTGAGAGTGGTTAGGCCTGCAGCAATTATGTCCAGACCTTCATCCTGAACATCATGCAGTCACACAGCCAATTCACAGTCCAATTCGATAATGCCAAAAGACATGGAACAGAAGGAAAGTAGGCTGTGGAGAAGTATTCTTGAGCCTGCACCAGCTGACACTCAGTGCAATCATGATGGAATTCACACTGTAAATTAGGATAGACTCCAAGATATTCAGGTTTTCTGTACTCTTCAATTTTCTCAGGAGAAAGTTGAAAACTCATATTACCAGCAAGCTGTGCTATAAGAGAGCATGACACATGCCTTGCTGACAGGTACACTTGTTTCCACAAAGTATATAGTTGATTCTATCTCTGAATTGTGAAAGGCACCATTCAATTGCGCTAACATGAAGAAACAAACTATTGTGATTTCCCACATTCATCTCAGAACAGATCAACCTGGATCACGCACCTGCTTAGCTCTTCGCATCTCATACTCTTGCCTCAATGCTAGGGACTCCTCAGTTTGCTCATAGTGCTCAGGTCGCATCAAATCATCTATTAAGGAAAACCCACAATATAACCTACAGCAAAGTGACATTATAGAGGAACATAACTACTTGATTATCAGATGTACAAAACACATTGCTCATTTGTGTTCCTTCACTGTTGAACCTTACCTGGATGCATTGCATCAAGTTTTATCTCCAAGGGGTTGCTTGCCTTTCGACCCCATGTGCCACCGCGCCGACCAACAGTAACACCATCAGGAATGTCCTCAATCTTTTGTGCAAGTGCTACTACAAGGTCTGGTCGGGCTGCCATCTCCTCCTTTGATAAATCCTTCACCTGGATCCACAAAAGGAGGTAATGGTATGAGAATGTGCACTTCCCTTCTCCTCATGAGATAGTCTATTGGATGCATCAAGTTACTGCTGCTTCAAACAACGAGGATTGAATCCAAAGTCTTCAGAAGCAAACAACATGATACCTTCTTTGCAGCAAGCTTTTCAAGCTTAGGGATTTCAGCTTTCAGGGCTGCCTTGCTGCGACGCACTTCTGCATTCAAGGTGGCCACCACTGCTCTATTTTTCTCAGATTGTGCATCTTGAGATTTCTGCAGGCCAGATAATCACTTCAGCCGAAATTCAAGTCTCTCCACAACATATCGATCAGATGAATCCAAGCAGCACCGATTGCCAGCAAATCACAAAGTGACAGAGCTTGAGACACTGGTTGCAAAAGTTCGAGAGCACTGTAAGCTCCACTTTCTTTCAGACGCAAGAGCGTCCGTGTCAGTGCTTTTCAGCCGGTATTGCTAAAGCGAGAAATTAAATCCTGGAAGATCGCAGTGGATGTTGAGCAGGCAATGCCAACGTTACTGTATCTCCTTTCATGGGCGAGAAATGCCGCAATAGAAACACGTTCGGCAGAATTTTCCTAGATCTAAATTTCTCGAAATTGCAAGGATTTCCCGAGGATCAAGGATCAAGTAACACCGACATCGTACACATGGTGACCAAAAACGCATCCCCGACCAGAACTACAATAAAGCCGATGACATATGTTACAAAAAAAGAAGAGGTCGAGAAAATGAGGCCAAATCGCACTCTTACAATTAGAACATCAGAGACATCGAGCTACCAAATGCAACATATCTGCAAGACAGCAGCAATGCCACGACGCTCAAGCGAGAACGTCAGCGGAGCCAGATTTCTACCATAAACACACGCTAGAGGAGAGAGGCAGCGGACCTCGCGAGCAGCCTCGATATCGGCTTCAACGACAGTGTAGAGCCTCAGGAATTGATCATTTCCGGACATGGAGTCCGCCCCGGCCCCCTGCTTGTCGAGATCATACTTCTCATACTTCTTGCACAGCACATCCACCCGCGTGAGAATGTCGATCACACTCATGACGACGAATTTTGTTCTTCCGATCCTTCTTCTTCTTCTGCTCTCGTCTCCCTCCTCCTTCTCTCCTCCTGCGATCTTCCGACTCTCCGACCCGCCGTCTCGTTTGCGTTGTGCGCTCCTGCTCCACTACAACGCACACGTCGATATGGGAGCGAAGGCAGCATGCCGCCTCGGACGGAGTTCGTTTCGTTGAAGGCCGCATGCCGCCTGGTAATGTAATCCCATAACTGTTGTAATAGTAGCTCCAAATGATTGTTAAGAAAAATAAATTCTTTAAATAAAAATAAATTAATGTTAGATTGATTTAGTTATTTAGAAGCCCAACACAACTCCAAATTCATATATTCATTTGTTCATTCATTCATAAATGTGTTTCTATTTACCAAAATGGGTGTTATTTTTAAAATTAGAAGCACTCTAGGCTCATATTAAATACACATCTTTCCACACCATTTGATGCAATGCAAGTTTGTGAAAAATGGAGAAATAACATTTGATTGTTATACAAATGATAAATTCTAAGCTCCTAAGTAGCCTACTAGAATGTTTGAACTTGGGAACATGAAGAAAATTTTCAATGATTTTCTTTTTTCATATGTCATAAGTTTATAGGTCTAAATGTTAGCAAAAGTCATTCATGTTTCAACTGCACCTAACATTTAGACAAGTATATAAGACTGCACTTTTGAGTAGCACAATGATGAGAATATGGTCAATTATTGGGGGTGATTTCATGGTTCTAGCCAATAGTGTGTATTTCCTAGGTAGGCTAGGTTGTTTTCTTGTTTGTTCCAATAATTTAGGCCAAGTCTCACCCACCATGCTCATTTTTTCCTTTAAAAAAGAAAGAATAATAATTTTTAAAAAAACACTAAAACTACCATCATATTATACAAGTTGGATTGCTAGCACACAATTTCCTAATTTAATTTGTTGGTAGAGAAATCATCCAATTAACTTATGGATGGAATATAACATCCAAGAAGAGATGCTGTTTCTTTAGGAAGGTGTGGCTTTCATCATGAAAGCACCAATGAATAGTTCCCATACCAAGTTTGAAACTGTTCATACAGTTTTCATATCCCATGTTGTTAATGCGGGGAAAAAAAACTAATTGACACTCTAAAATTTCCAAAATAATGAATAACTTATAAATTTTTTACAATCTGGCATTGGTTTGGAAATTCCAATGATAATATTTTATATTGAAAGAGAGATAATACTTCATCCAATGCATGTAACAGATATCTGATGGTATGAAAGACATGTTTCTTGCTTCACAAAATAATACAATCTTTAGGATGTAGATAAACAAGAGTTCAAATCTCTCTGCCTCATTGAAGGTCAAACCATTTACAATCAGAATGTGGTGGTTCTTCAGGACACCATTATTCGTATACTGCACAATTTAAGAGATTTATGCACAACAGTTTTGGGATAGAGAAAACAGCAAATCATGGATGGCAAGAAGATTCTTACAAATTTTGACATGGTGGTTTGAAGATTCAAATTGAATCGATTGTTTTACAACACTGCATTTTGCACTCTGTGTCTGAACCTGTCAAGTATCCAACAGTCTCATATATAAGTATGTTTTTGAGAAACAGCTTATTGCACAGGGAACTGAAAGAGAAACAAAGCTTAATTGGTCATAGTAATGACATCAATCAAGTAGGTGTTGGATTTTTACCCATGCTGTGTTCTTTCTTCAATGCATATGGATGTCTCCCAAGCATTCAAGATCCTGGTGCCAAGGGAAAGGTCTGAAGTTGAAGTTGGATTCTCACTTTTGAGCATCATGTTTAACTTTCATAAGCACCTTCAGCACATCTGGCATAGATGGTCTCTTTGTGGGAATCTCATGGGTACACAACATGGCCACATCCAATACTTGCAGCAATTGTTCATCAATACCCGAAGTACACAGAAGTGTGATATCAAACATTTGCACAGTCAATTCAGGCTTCAATAGTGCCTTGCGCACCCACTTTGACATGTTCATGCGCTCAGTGACCAAAATACTGTTTGGTTTCTTTCGAGTCAACAGTTCCAAGAGGACAATGCCATAGCTGTATACATCGCCATGTGTTGTTGTTCCTTGACTGTAAGCATATTCTTATCGATTGTATGTATGCACCCCAAAATTCATATATTGGATTCAGAACAATGTGAACTGAGACTTATGAAAAGCTTCTGATGCATAACAATGCTACCCAATAAGCTGTCCAAAAGCAGCATCATTGCAGAAACAAAAACACAACAGAAAAGGACAGATATATGCTCACCAGGTGCACAATAGGCAATTGTTCCAGGGATTTTACTAGTGGCAAAACGTGGAATATGAAGGTCAGTAATATGTGCCTTGGAATCTGCATCAATAAGAATGTGTGAAGGTTTCAAATCGACCACAACCTTGTGTGCCGCACAATCAAGGTGTAAGTACACAAGACCCTTTGCCACACTAACAGCAGTGTCAACCCGATCTAGCCAACTCATGCTCTGCTCATACAGTTTGTTCTCCAATGTGCCTCCAGGCATGAAGTCAAGAACCAAGGCCATACAACTTGGAGTTGCACAGCAGTTCAATACCCGCACCATGCTACCATGTTGAGTGATTCGCTTCAAGATTTGGTACTCTGCAACAAAGGCATGTTGGGTATCACTACTGTATTTCTCCTCACTTAATCTTTTGATTGCCACTATGGCACCACCAGGCAACATGCTTCTATATACAATGCTCGAGCTCCCAACACCAATAATATTGGTTTTCACAAATCCATTTGTCATTTTAGTGAGCTGTGCCACTGTGTATCCGACATTAACATTGGAGCTAGAGAGAAGGGTCGAATCTTCGCCGCCTCTCAGATCCTCGAGAATGTCTTGAGACCCTCTGTATGCACATCTCACTCCCAAAAACATGCCCAGCAATACTCCAGCACCCCCTAAAGACGATATCACAATGATGGCAGTTTTTGACAGCATCTTGGGTGCAGAGGTGGTGGTGGAGTTGGAGCCGGACATGTTTGAATTATCCGAACAATCTCTCTTTATGATGGCCCCACACAAACCATCATTCCCTGCATAAGCAGATGCTGGAAACCGAAGAAAAACAGATGTGTCTGGAATCAGCCCAGTTAGATGGTTGTTGGAGACATTAAGGTACCTGAGTTTTGGCAGGGTGTCCAAGAAAGTAGGTAGGGAACCAGAAAGCTTGTTGTTGGATAAGTCTATGTCCAGCAGGGCCTGAAGCCCTGCCACATTAGGTATGGTTCCCGTAAATTGGTTGTTCTGCAGGTCCAAAATCTTCAATTGGACCAGGCTCGTCAAATCTGGAATGCTACCAGTGAACATGTTGTTGTCAAGCCACAAAACTGAAAGCTCTCTCCAAGCAAGGATCTGCAGTGGGAAGGAACCTGATAACATGTTAAGATTCACTGCAAATGTAGACATTCGTGTGTTCTGGGCAAGCTCTGAAGGAACATCACCTGTGAGAAGGTTGCCACTCAAACTCAAGGTTTGGAGCATTTGGCATGCACCAAGGGAAGGAGGGATCGACCCTGAGAATTTGTTAAACCTGAGGTCTAAAGATATCAAGTATGTCAATAACCCCAAGCTCGGGGGCAGAACCCCATCCAACTGCTTGTTGACAATAAATATAGCTGTCACACGATTTGCTGCATTACATCTGATTCCTTGCCAACTGCATGCACTTGGTCTGCTGCCATCCCATGAACCCAATGCATTTTGTGGGTCATTGGTCGAGAGTTGTGCTAGTTGCAGGAGCACTTGCATGTCCCCAAGAGCATCACCCATCAACCGACGTCTATCTGTATTGCCCACAGCAATCACAGTTGAATTTATTGCAATTCCCACCACCAACACAACCAAGGTCAGGATCATGCCTCACCTCCAAGGCATGTTAACAGTTGACTCTCATCTTGTTGAGTAGTCTTCACCAAAGTAAACTGCACATAGATCGATATCTCAAAGAAACCTGGCGCCAATCATATTGTGGAAGGGGCACATTTTGATGCAGACAACGAGGAACATGACCTAATCCTTCCTCCAGAATGTAAACACCTTGTGTGACTAGTGCTCAAATTGAAAGTGCTACATACTGAAAGCACAATACACAAAATAGAAGATGGCCAAGATTCACTACAAAAATCTGTGAAACAATGTTTGTTGGATAATTCCTAACCTGAAGAAATTTGACATCTGTTTTGCACAATTTAGTTGACAACAATGAAGCATTTCTACATAAGTGCACAATCTCAAATATTTGTACATGCCCATCTACTGACAGAACAAGAACAATTAGTCTACAGATTCTCCTGCATCCACCTGTTAACAAAGCCAATACAGCACAGACGATACAAACATTAGACCTGGAAAGGAAAAGGGCAAAACAAACATCCTCTAGTAACAAAGATACTGAGAATTCCAAAGTTCCCATGGCATCACAAAAGATAATGTTTTCTGAATCATGAAGAAAAATAAGTACAGACTTGGGGTTACATGCCCATGATTCACCACCAACCTAGACTTCTTGAACCATGTAAAACCAAGTCATGTGGCAGTTATATAGACAAGCCAAGTTATCACATCTCACAATCATTAGGCAACCAGATCCAAATCCAAAGCAATCACTTGAACTGAAAGACTACCACCCACAGTGAAAGAAATCTCTACCCAAGTTTTAAGTTTGAGGGCTTCAACCCTAAATGACTAACCGTTTCAGGAAAACTGGCGGTTTTGACAGACCTTTATCCACTCTAGCCAATCTATCTTTGTAGTGGTTGATCAATGCCCAAATTGGATTTAAGGAACTGCATCTGTACCTACATTTTAAGGACTTCAGATAGTCACTACTGAGCTATTTCCACTTGCCCACAATCAGGAATCAGGCCAATGCCTCAAGCCCCCCTCAATATCTCCTGAAGGGGTTGGTAAGGGACAACTACATACACACAAAGGACCCTTTATAAAACACTCAACCTTCTAACACAGGGCTAGTTACAACAGAACTACAATGCAGGAAGCTTGAGTCAGAACCCTCTTAGAGTTGGCTATTCAAGGACTTAGGTGCCCTTGATCAATGCAGCTTTTATTCTTTATGCAATTTTTTAGACTCCTGCTGAAACTGGTCTACATAATTTGAAGAGCTGGAAACAAGTCAGGGACCTTCTGTGGTCATAATGACTAGACTCACATGTCTTCTGTTGTTCAGTCTAAAAAGAAGAGGCAAATGTCAGTGGTTTCCCTCTGTGAAGTACAAAAGATTCCTGTGCTAGAACTTTGATGCCTACCTCATAAGTTGCATGTGACTAGGTGAGCAATCCAACAAACTGTGTCATATGGATGCTGATCTGTGAAGGACTTCCTCCCAAAGTACAATGAAACCCATCCTTGCAAATTCACAAGCTTGGAAGAAAGTGGTGATGGAGGAAGAAAGCCACAGCAAACCTCAGGTTAAGGGCATTTTGTCAGGTTTCCCAGTGGAACAATCAAGTAAGATGCATCTCTTAAAACATGTAATTCTTAAACAACAAGGGAGAAGACCTCATGATTTTCTTAGCAGAATGCTCACATCATATAAACTTGTGTGCACTTGGCTGCCACTTGTCTTCAAGAGTTGAAATACATTATGACACAATTTCGACATTACCACTGCTGAAGCATCTGGCACAATGGTATGCTTTCTCTACACTTTGCCACAACGGATCTGGAAGCAATTAGTGAGAATCAAAGGCTCTTTCAATTCCATGACCACACTTGCTTTTACAAGCTGGAGGTGTATGTTCACCGTAGCAAATTTCCTGGCAACAGCTTGTCTGGTTACTTATTCCTCACTAATCTCCTCCATTCCTGCTCACCCACTGCACCGAACAGAAAAAAGGGGAATGTTGCACCTCACTGACCGGTGATTTTTGACTTCACATCATCGATCACCTTCAACAACTCCTCCCTGCAGGGTGAACTTTGTCAATACTGAATTATATTACAGTGACAAAGTGCCATAAGTAACAGGACAGCACCAGCAGTATCAAATTCTTGTGCTAATACATCCCCAAACATCTTGACATACAAATGAACAAACAATATTGCACTTCAGATGAATATTGAGAACTTTTCAACAGTTGAATAAAAGTGCCCAATACACTGACCTGTCAGGCTTGAAGAGCAAATAACGATACACAAACCACTGTCACATACACAAGGACTTTGGTTAGAAAAACAGAGAAATCTCAGTGTCCCAGCTCTAGGAAATGAAAGTGCAATACAGTACTCTCCTCTAGCTGCTAATAATACACAACTACAGCTCAGAAAGAAATGGTAAATTGGGCAATGAGGTGAGGTTCTTACTCCTGAAAACAGGATGCCAACAAACTCAAACACAGCTGGAATTAAGGGCAGTTTATCAATAGCCTGCACAATGCATTACAAACCACAACATAAGATGTAGAGCAATTCACAGGTCTGAGTTCTGAACTAAGAGCAATTCCAACTGGGTGAAGAAAAGTCAAAACATGCTGGTTTGGCTCAACAAAATGGTTTTGGCACAGCTTTTTCGCACAGTTTGCTGAGGCTGGTAATAGGCATAGCAAAGCCTAACATCTGCCAGACAAGAGTGCAATAAACATGATCTAACTGCTCCTCCCTGATTTTGACTGGTCGATCATAATGATTGGTCCAGGTAGTTGGCTATTTGTAGTCTTGGACCTAGTTGCAGTCCCAAATTTGATTTTATGGGTGGGGTTGGAAAAATGTAAATAACTAAACTTGGATGTGAGAAACGTTTTTGCAGAGATACATACTGACCACTGCTGGGGATGCTCTAACAACATATATCCAAGAAATTGCAGAGAAATCTCCACAACAACAATTTGAGGAAACATGACAATGAGCAAAGTCATAACCTTATGAGAGTTTCTCACTCACAAGGCATCAAACCATCACCTTAATCCGTGCAAGAATAGCAGATCGAATGTTTCAAAGTGCATGACACTTACATTGATGAGACCACTGGAGGCAAACAGAAGAATTAGGGCAGCAAAACCCAACCCGCCAACTGCAAGCTTATCATCCACTTTGTCCCACTGCATTACATTAAAACAGCACTTGCACCTCTTAATCTGTGAGAAGAACATACTTGTGGTTTCCATCATAGACATTCAGAACCAAGCATTTTATCATGAAATCTCTGAGCATTTTAAGCCCTCCAGAGCCATCATGATCTGCTCAAACGATAGCTATCAGCCAGAAAAATCCTCTTCAGTACAGAACTTAAAAGCAGCTCCTACATTGAAGTATTGTGAGGGAAGACATGGACGTGACCAAAAATTCCTTGCAAATCCGGGGATGGAAAAAAGAAAAAGAAAAAACTCACAGCCTCTTGCACACTCTTCAGAGCACTGTTAAGTGTCTCTTGCAATTCTTCGGTGGATTCCGTTGCTTCAGCAGCTTCAGAGATCTTTGTTTTCGTCTCCGTTTCTGAAACTTTGGAAACGACAGCCAAACCCCTCCTTCGTTCTACACATCTTAAAATTTCAGGTTCAGTAGTTGAAACTTCCGATCCGCTTCTCCCAAAAAAAAGAAAAAAAAGAAAACGCGCACACACAGAACAGGAAAGAGAACCACAAAGACATATCCACAGCCAATTCTCTCTTCCAATCTGTCTGTCTAAGGTCAAGTCTCACTTCCAATTTGCCTGTCTGAAAATCGGACCCTTTACGTAAGCGATGCAAAATTCAATACACGTGATAAAGGAAATACCTGCTCGGAAGTTGGACGATCCCGAGAAGAGAGGAACAGGGACTAGCCGTGGGCAGAAAGCCGACTTCCAAGGCAAACATTTGTGCGAAGCTGCACGAGAAAACAAAGTCATAGACGAAACAGCATCACTGCTCGTCATCCCAGGCTCCTTCTGCGCCCTCGCCGCCGCAATCACATTATGCGCAACACTCCCGACCGAAGCCGCTGCTGGCATCACAACGACGGAAGCCATCGATCCCCCAAAACACAACACACACGAACGCGAGAGAGAGAGAGAGAGGAACAAAACACAAAACCCTCGCCCCAGCAGAAAAGCTCCACACAAGGTCGATCGAGCGATTCTGGCTGGTCAGAATCGGTTTGGTCCATTTTACTATATAATACCACCTGGAGTTCTGGAGCAAATATGTACCTATATGCAACTTTGTACTTTTCTAGGGCATCAGCCCGAAAGATTATGCGAACTGGAAGATTTACCCAAACGAGCAGAATGGGCATGCCTGAGATGTTCCATGCCGTTATCTAACAGAACTTTTTTACTTCAAATCTGCCGATGTTTTGATTTTCAGAATCACCAGAATTCCAGAACCTGCTATCTAGAGCATCAACCCGAGATATTACCCAAACTGGCAGAATGGCCATGCCAGAATCGCAGAATCTACTATCTAGGTCATCAGCATGAGACCCGAGATAATACCCAATCAGGCAGATGGACCAAAACGGGCAGAATGTCCATGCCCAGGATGTCCCATACCATTATCTAACAGATTTTTTCTACTTCAAATCTGCCTGTTTTGATTTGCAGTCACCAGAATTGCAGAATCTGGAGGGGATTCTGCAGTCCATGGGTGTCCAAAACAAACTAGAAAAAAATCCGTAACAGAATGCTCTATAACAGAAACATCACTCTGAACCCTAAACCCTAAACCCTAAAGGAAATCTTTCAGAGTTCCTGCGAACCAATATATATGCTCATTCTGCGGCATGTAATTTGTCTCTTTCCACCCACGCTGTTGTAATCCTGTCAGCGCAACAGCAGATTCCCTCTTTCATAAAGGCCTTTTGGAGGATAATTTCAGAATATCGAGCACGAGGAAAACAAACGTTAGGACTCAATATTATCATAAATATCATGTTTTTGAATTCTCCATTTTTTAACTTGTTGTAAAAGCAATAAAATAAAATAAAATTCGTGATTCTGATCTTTATTCAATTTAGGAAGATTTGAGCATTTGTCAATTGTTATTTGATGGGATCAAAAGAAACAAATAAAAAGATATATTTGTTTAATCATCATCATTTATTATTTAATTGAACCACATTGGGAAAATCAAGCCAGAAATGATATAAACTCATATTATGGATGTCCTCACATGTATTGCATATTCCTGCAAACTAAAAAAAAAATTGATAATTAAATGTAAGTAAATACAACACTGAAAATTTGAAAAAACACTCAAAAACAAGAATGTAGAACTTACATCTAATCATCCAAATTGCCCTATTTCAATGCCTCTTTAAAAAAACAACCTTAAAATTTGCAAAGTTGCAAAGAACACACTCCACCTGTGTCTAGGAGGAGAACATACCAATTGTGATGATCTATTAATCTAGTAGTACTAATAATTGTCATTGACAAACGATAACCAAAAAAATTGAGTTTTTGGATGTCAATTTTTAAAATTTTTTTTTGTGTCCATGGACTTGCCCAATATTTAAATTACCAATTTTGATACATGTCCCATTTGTTTTCATTGGTCATTTATTTCAGAACGTGTGACAAAAAAAAAATTTGTGTGAAATCGACCCAGCTTAGTGACCAAAAAAAAAGCTAGTGACACAAATACAATGGCTTTTTATCAAAAGAATGGCTCAAAGTCACCCATTATGAGGAGAAATAATTTGAAAGCACCATATTTAGACAATAGGTTCTAGCATCTTGCAAAAATATAGCATGATTCCTAAACTTTTCTAATTTCCTCTGACCTATAGCCAAATTTGGTTAAGCCCAAGCCCTGGTGTGGATTATCAACAACTTACCTACCTCACAAATTTGACAAAAAAGCACTGATCTTATTCCATCCAACATTTTTTTTTTGGGTGGCAAATTTAATTTGCCAAATTCAAATGAACTCGTAGTTTTCAAATGATTTTACTAACATCTACTGATTGATATGTTCACCTGACTTCTGCACAAGGGTGCATGACGACCGCAAACAAAGTAAAATGACAAAGAAAAACAAAAAAAAAATATTTAGTGGAGAAACAACGAAAATGAGCTGTAATACTGAATGAAGTGTGGACTTGCAAGCTGGAACATGCAGATAAGAGAACAATCTTATTTTCCAGATCCAAAACAATGTAGGATAAATGGGAATTTACCATCTTCTCAAGAAAACTAGTGGAAGATATACCCATCTTTGTGTAGCCCAGACTTGTGCATATCATGTGCCTCACATGATCCAATCACTTTCTCCCATGATTCAATTGTGCTGTTGCATAAACACAAACAGGGTGGTGCCTCAGATAAATAATGCATACACTATGAGATTTGCAGTGAAATCTCCATAACAACATTTTGAAGGTAAGACAATGAGTGTGGTCATAACCTTATGAGAGTTGCTCACAATGTGTGCCAAGTTTTTGACATGTTCAAACACCTCTTTTGTAAGTGAACTCTAGCTCAGGTTGATGAAACTGCTGAGGAGATGCCAGAATCATCAAGATTTTGCCTTTTTCCATTGTGAATCAGTTGGTCTGCTTGTGTATTCAAGGAACTTGAGAATCTGGCACATCGTTGACAACCCTTATCAACATATGATCACCTGCAACAGCTATGGTTTCTTTCGATGGTGAACTTTCTTCCTTGAGTCTCTCTGAAATGATAAGTGCTGATCTGATTCTGCTAACACAATCAATAACATTGTCATCAATATGAGATCTTCATTATGTCAGTGTGACATTAGCCTATTTGACTGGCATTGTTGGCTCCTTCTTGTGATGAGAATACACAGCTGGGAAGAAAACCCAGGTTGAAAGCATGAGAGACTCATCAGACTATTTCTATCAACCCTTGGGAAGAAGTAAAATGATGTGTAGGAAACTCTTTTGGACAAGAAATAAGAGAGCAGCTGTGCCAAAAGACAAATGAGTCACCTAGGAGCTTGCTGTTGCAATACTGTGGAGGCCTCTTGCCATGAGTCAAAGAAGGCTGTGGGCAACCTGCAAGCAATCCACTAATGGGAATGAATGTGAAACCAATAATTTAAAAAAATCTATATATACATGTAGCAAAGACATGCTCTGAGATTTAGACAGCTCCATGTGTGCAGAATTGCTAGATCACCCATGAGAAAAATCTTGAAGCTTCACATGCCAGAGGGAGAGATTAGGAGCTTACTTGCTGTAGAATACAACACTTGGCATCCGAGTTCCCACCATTAGCAAAGGCTCCCCAGCTTTCTGTCCAAACCCAAAACTGACACTTCTGTGAGAGTGCAGAGGAAAACAACACAATGACACTTTATTTGAGATAACACATCTTGACAGTTGTCAGCATTACCTGCACTTGTGAAGCCAAAGATGCCAACTCTCTCAGAGGAGCTTGACGGACAGTGTCAGCAGCCTGATAGACAGGGGTTATGAATATAATCAAGAAGGCCAGCATTGCTGCTGTATGAAGAACCCACAGTGGGAGCAATCTTCTTTGTTGAGAGCTCTGCTTGTCTTTTGTTGAAGGATGTGTTTGTGGTTGTGATCCAAGGAACGCTCTGAATTCTGCAGTTGACATTGCCAGCCCTCCAGCTACTACAAAAATGACCACCGCAATCTGATGCAGCTGTTTCTCACACAAGAGGTTCCCGATTTGGGCAGCCTAAAAGAGCAAACCATCCCACAACAGGCTTGATGACCAGAAGAGAAACAACTCCTCAAATGTGCAGATTCTCACAAACATGTATGCATCAAAGCCGTGAACTTTCAGACTTTCTGCTGCACTCCACTGAGTAAAAGATATTACACTCTCTCAAGACAATATGTGGGAGCACTGACAGGAACTTTGGAGAGAATATGACAGTTGACGAAGAACTACCGTGAGATCACCAGATGATTGAAGAAGCACGGGAATGAACCATGAAAGAACAGCCAGACTCAGATACAGGAAAGCGGGTGTCAGAGCTGTGAAAACTCCCACCCTCCGCTCTCCAACTTTCTTTGACAAATGGGCTGCTGCCAACATGGCCACTGCTGGTGCCACTGGCAAATAGTATGATGGCAGCTTCAAATTCCAACAAGTGCACAAGTTAGAGTACACACACATACACAATAGCATCAGATGGCAGTGAGGAAGATACAGATGGAGTGGTGCGCACCTGAGTGGATGACAATGCAAAAATTCCAAAGCCAGCAAACCATGTTGCAGCGAAAAGAGGTAGTGTTTGCCATCTTTCAGCCTTCCTCCATGTTGGATTCCAGGGATTAGCTTGCACAAGTGCTGGTGGCAAAGAGAGTGACCATGGTAGGTACATGACAACCACCACAGCCATTCCATACCACCAAGGCCTTCCCCAGTGATGATTTACACCTCTCACAAACCGCTGCAGCAAAATGATATCTCTCAGTACACAAAATACAAACCACCTGATACTACTGCAACAAGGTTCCTGGACAAACACTTGACAGAGCTTGTTGCTCCTTTTGGTCAAATGGGTACTTCAGCTTTTGCTTTCAAACTGCAGGAGCCTAGCCAGCTTTATGCCCTTCTTCTTGTTTCCTTTTCCTTGACCAATGAAGAAGAATTTGCACAGAGAATTTGGAAAATGACTTGTTTGACCTTGTGGAGCAAGATTGACAGGATCTCACCTCAAGGTTGTGGTATCCAAAGAAAGTGGATAAGTAGAGCAGTCCGTGCTTTGAAACCATGAATCCGTACCAGGGGAGGTTGATAAGTAGAATTGCAAGGGTACCTTCAAGATACGGCAGCTCTGCCCTGCTGAACAAGAATCCCATCAAGACACTCCTAACAAATTCCAAGCCAGAAAGAGAAAAAAATCAATCTTTGAGCTAAGTGGCAGGCAACAATGACACCCCTAACCTGCACACATATCTCACAAAGTTTTGCTGGAAGAGGAGTAGCGTGCAGTATCTTTATCTTGAAATTCCTGAAGATGAGGTGGAGACCAAGAGTTCTTACAGTAGCATGCTTGACAACTCCCCTCTGAATAAAAGAAAGAGGGCACAAACACACACCTGTATCCACATCCAACAAACCAACCATAATGTCCTGTAACACAAGGAGGGAGCAAGAGAGAGATGGAGAGAGAAACATGAAAAGGAACATCCTATTGAAATGAGAGTTGTATGCTTTGCTTTACATGGACATTGACCAATGTCCAACATCTATGACTCAGGACAGACTTCCTTTCCGTCATTATACTAGTGGGCAGCTTACAGGGAACACAATTCCAATGGGTCCCTTGGAAAGGCAGGCAAGCCCCATGAAAACTGCTGACATTGGGTAGCCCCATTTGACATGTCTGGCGTACCCCCAAAAGAAAGTCAGAAGTGTGGCTCCAATAGTGCTTGTCAAAAGCATATCTGATAATGCTGTGCTCCCCCATGCTACCACCTTCAGTCCACCATATCGTTAATGAAAAAAATACAAAATTGGTGATGCAACTTCAAACACAAACAAAATAAATAGTGTCTGCTTCATCTCTAAGTAACAGGAAGCTTAGCGTATCGTGTGCAACATACCTCAAGGTTAAGAGCGAAGGCTCCGGCAGTGATGATTGCTGGTATATAGAAAGACTTGGAATTGCCAGTTTGTGTCTCCTGACTTTGGCTTTGCAAGTCAGTAGGAAAATTTAAGCCAAAGTGTTTGACAGTAAGAAGAAGACTTAGAAGAAGTCCTAAGGCACACAAAGCTGAAGGCAGCCTGAAGACCCAAACACTCAATCCGAATAATTTTGCCTGTAGAAAACAAGTCATATGCCCAGACATCCTCTCCTTAATATCTGAAATGCAAAAGGCACCAAAAATCAGCTACTGTGTTTGGCTTGTTGTACACACACAACAACACACTCTACTGAAATTACCCATCCCCAACTACTTTTTTTTTGTTCATCAAGAGTATGCAGTTGATGGAAAAAGCAACTCCAATTGAAGAGCAAGACAAAATACTCCTCCTCGACATTATTTTATTTGTAAGTGGCACATTCAGAGAACCAAGAAATTGATGAAATTGTTCATCAACCCAATTTTCCCCCTGTATTGCAATAAACCTCATGAGCCTCATCATGATGAGCTCTTGAACAAGCTGTTTGGGAAAGAGTGCTGGAAGAAACTGCTTACCGACAGTGCCATGAGCCAGTAGACAAGAATGGGCTTGTCAAACCGCGGCTGTGCATTGAACTGTGGTGTAATGTAATCACCTGTCAGTAACCTGCACATCATCATCACTCCCATTCACCACCACCCATTCGTCACGACACAAAATCCCCAAACCCTAATCATCTTCTCTGATGAAACTGGAATTGATCAGAGAGTACAGATCTCACAGATCTCATGTAAGTCTCTGATGAACTGCAATTATTCTTCACAGACCTGCATGAAATGTGCAGTCTTAGTGTTCAATTTCCTTCAATCCATCAGAGATTTTCATGAGATATATAGTGTCTGTGATCAATTTTCCAAATTCACAAGAAACTTAAATGAGATCTGTAGTCATTTTGATTGATCAATTTCTTTTTCAATTCATCAGAGAGACTTAGATCAGATCTGTAGTCGCTAATGGATTCCAACTTTCCATAGTGACAGGAATGGTGGGAGACAGAAAGAGAAGCAAGTTAGAGAAACACACACATACATTTGGCGTGCAGCTTCAACAAAGAGAGGCTCAGTGTCATCCATAAGTCCTGCAGCTCCCAAGTTGCGAAACCAGGCAGCAGTTGCCAACAGACCCACAAACCCAATTTCTAAAATCCTTCTCTTCTGCTTCCAACAACTCAGGCTGCTTAAAACCTCACCCATATCTCGAGGAAAGCTCGGACAGGACTCAGTTACTGGACCTCCTTGAGTTTCTTCATGATCTCCTCCACTATTGCACTTACTTCTCATTGCACCCATTTTCTTTCTTCCCCGAGAAGCTCTTCTTTGCCACAAATCAGGAGCTGCTGCTGCTCCTCTAAACTTGCTCCAGACATTAAGTCTCACAGTTTCCAACTCCAAGAATCTGGCAAAAAGCTGTTTAGTGGGAAATCGTCTTGTTGCACTAATTGGGCTAGAACCGTCACTACTCCAACTACTGCAACGCATGTCCACAACCTCATTCATGATGATGATGGCCGCATTATTCTGGCTGCTTCTATTTGTTGACAAGAAATGTGCAGATGGTAAGCCTAAGATCTGCATATTTGAGGAAAGAAAATTCAGACCAAAAGTAAGATAGCTTAAGAAGAAAAAGCCTCTTCTTTCTGTGTCCTAATGATTGGGAGGTTTCCTTCAGTTTTTTCTATTGTTCTCTGCTGCTTCTTTCTTTCTGAGCTGAGCTTTTACTGGGTTGTTACGATCTTCTCAGAAAAATGAACAGCAGCGGACTAGATAGGGAAGCAACATAAAAGGCCTCAAAAACCAGGAGAGGGGACACGACAAAGATTAGGGTTTAGGGTTTTCAACTTCAAGAACATCTGGAATGTCCTTGCGAGAATTTGAGGCAGCGGATTTTTGATGCTGCTGTTATGGTCTTCTCAGAAAAATGAGGAACAGCAGATAAGATAGGAACAAACAGAAAAACCTACAAAAAACAAGAGAAGGGACAAGACGAAACGCAAAAAAGACAAGGTTTAGGGGTTTTCAATTGCAACAAAATCTGCAATCTCCTTGTGAGAAATTATGGCACCGGATGTTTGCTGCTGCTGTTGTTATGATCTTCTCACAAAAATGACAGCAAACTAGATAGGGAAGAACAGAAAAACCTTCCAAAAGCAGGTGAAGGGAAAAGACAAGACAAGACAAGACAAGACAAGGTCTAGGGTTTAGGGGTTTTCAATTTCAAGGAAATCTACAATCTCTTTTGAGAGAAATTGTGGCACCGGATGTTATGCTGCTGCTGTTGCTGCTATGTATGTTTTCAGTAGAGAGGAGACTGGAGCCATCACCAGACTGCTCTTAATTGCTGAGAAAGGCTTGGTGGAGTTTTCAGCTAATTAGTAGCTCACAAAAAAGCAACATCATCTGAACATCATCAAACTGCAAATTGAAGGAAGCAGAAATTCCATGCCATCTTTGTTTCTTTCTTTTTCGTAATTCCAAATTTTTATACACTCAAAAAACACCATAGGAAACATATGCTAAGGAATTGAAGTAGCAGAAGTCAAATGTATACATCTTGTTGGCATCCAAATGGTAACACTAATATAGCACAAACACAGCAATCCTGGTATCCAATTTGCACCCAATTTGAGCACTAGAGAAAACATAAAATACAGTAGTCCTGGCATTCTATTTGTACCCAATTTGAACACTAAAATAGCACATCGAACAAAGCAATCCTGGCACAATCCCATTTGTGCCAAATTTGAACACTAGAAAAAAACATAAAAGATGGGTAGTAATCTTGGCGTCCAAGTTGTACCCAATTTAAACACTAAAATCACATTGAACATAGCAATCGTGGTATCTAATTTGTAACCAATTTGAACACGAGAAAACACTTAAAACATAGTCGTCCTGACGTCCAACTTCTAGGGTTTGATCCAATATTCGTCATGCAATATTCAATTGGCACCCACAAGTGGCATCTCATACAACCAAGCCATATCGCGAAGTATGGCGTTGTGGACCATGAACGTTGCTTCGCTTATTATTTAACTAACATAGCTCAAAATTGATCAGAACTTTTGGTAATAATTGAATCTAATTGTGGAGAAAGAAGAACTTGACCTCGTGGAATTCCTCATATGTGTGTCATAAAATTGGCTTGTTATTGTGCCCTTATCTAGAGTTACATCTCCTAATTTGCCATTTGAAATCATGGGTTACAATACAAGGGAGCCATATTGATGAGAACTGTAGCACTTATGAAAGCAAGAAAACTACATTTATCGTGTCAACACACCATGTGGGAAACTTAATGAAATTATAATACTGAAAAAAAAAAAATTGCACTCATCTGTCCCATGATGTTTGTGTTATGAAAGAACTAGACATTTGAAGTTTGAAATTTTGCAATCTTTAGTTTTGGCTAACTTGATTGATAAACAATGTCAAAGGTTAGACATGAAGTTATGAATGCCAATTACCACACAATCACATTGCATGATAATCAGGATATCCATAATTGCCTAGAGAAATTAGATTGAAGATTACCAGTAACTTGCAAGGTTATTGAAGTTGTCCTGTTATTCCTTTCACTGATGTCCAGTAGTTACTGCAGAAATCTATAATTACTTAAGGAAATGGGGTGGGGCAATCCAAATTGCCTTGCATTTGCAACCAAAATTTGAGAATGAGATTTGTGCAAGTGATATTCTAATATTATTAACCTTTGAATAGTGATACAACATAGTCACACAATCTCTCTATGATGTCCATAGCACATCACACATTCAAGTGATTGCACACTTCTTCAAGCTCAAAAAGTGGAGTATATATACTACACATCTATCCTAACACTAACATGACATCCAACATAAGTTTGGCACATCACATCAGTTTTGACAATGGGATCCAAGGATGGCACATTTCACTATATTCACTCATGTTATTTGGATGAATTTGAATTATGAGTTCAATATCCAACACTTTTTTTCTAACCAAGCAAGCATTTCACAAAAGATTCACAAAATATTGGTATTTTCAGCAACAGAAGGTGGACTAATCCATGATGATACAACTTGACCTTTTTCACAAGGGCAAAGCTTGGCACATAGGAATGAGCAAATTGAAGGAAACCCAACACTCAAGAAGCAAGCTGCAGATTGACACTGAAAGTGATTACCATACATGCGCACCTGGATATAACTCAACAAGTGAATGAATAGAGAGCATTGCAAACAGAATATGCAAAGCATCAACATGGCTACTCTACCCATTCATGTTGGGGAATTGAAGAAAAAGAAGCACCCATAACAGAGCAAAGTATTGTACATGTTTGTGTGTGGCACTTCCGTACATGTAAGCCAATTCACCTCCCAACCTCATTCATGGCCCAAGAGAGAAATATCCCTTCCTTCAAAAGGCACATGTGGTTAGAAGAAGAGAAATGATACCAAAAACCGCAGCAGCTAATGGCAATCTAAGCACAGTCCAAGAGATATCTATCCCTTGTTTTGAAAGGCACATGTGGTCAGAAGAAGAAAGTTTGATACCAAATCATAGCACCCAATTTGCAATCTAAGCAAGGCCCAAAAATTAATGATTTCAAAAGCCCACAATACAGTTAAAAGGGGCTACTGAAGGGGCTCTGAAGGAGAGGTCTTGTTTCATTTGACCACTGGTGCTATGCAGACAAAAGCCTTGCCTCTGCCTCAAGCACCTCATGATGTGGAGACATAGAAGAAGTAGCAGCAGCAACATCATCATCATCATCATCATCATCATCATCATCATGCAGTCTACTAGGTTGACTGTGTTGCAGCCATTTCTTTGCCTTTGCATACTCGAGTGCCAGATACACAAGGATACCTATAATTGAGACTGTGATACTGAAGACAACAGTTTTCCAGGAGGCTAAATACACAAAATTGTGGGTGGAAGAAGCATGAGGATAACACCAAAGGTGCCAACTGGAATCTGGAAAGGATGCTCCATTGAAACTTCCACTCCTCCACTGCCTGGGTATGTTCCTTCCTGCTAGTGTATGAACTCCTTTTACCAACCACTTGCATCGCCCACAACTCTCAGGTTCGAGCTCTTGCACCTGGCCTGTAATTGACCATGATGTTTAACCATTTTGTGTGGCAAAACGAGGCAGTATTCTTCTTCTTAAGACATGATTCCTTCATGAATCTCGATCCACTGCAAGCACCACCAAGACTTTACTGCCTCCGAATCTTTGGTTGGAGATGATGATGAAGCAACAAAAAGAGAGAATTGTTTTTTTGACGAGGAAAACTCTTACAAAACTCCCAATTCTCCTCTCCACACACCTGGGTCATACAGCATGCATACCCAATAATGTGATCAGCTTTTTCCTTGGCACCAATGCAGCCTGAGAATGACAGGAGAAACCCAGCTGCTCACATTTTGGTGGGTGTGAGAGCCAGGAGCAACAGCAGCAGCATGGTTGGACGATGTGAGAGATGGAATTAGCAACAAGAGTTGGAAAAAGTTAGCAACTCTTGGTCGTGTCCGAGATTGCTACTTCCATTGTGCATGCCAGGCAAGTCTACTCCAATGCAAATTCCAACAACAAACTGTCTCCTCCCATTGGAACTGGAATTAACAGCAGGCAAGAGCAAGAGCAACAGATGTAGGAGATGCAATTAGCAGAGCAGCGTGCAGATGTGGGCGATGAAATCAACAGCAGCACAGTAGCAGCAGTCGGAGCCCTAAGTAAGGGACAGTGGTAGGGAGTTAAGGGTTTTAGCCTTTGTGTGATGAAGAAGGGGATCGCAGCCGCTCTGCCCTCTGTTGGTCCTGCCCTTCAGGGTACTTAGAGACATTGGGATGCACCCAGAAACCGGCCAAAGTTTGGTATCCCTACATTCTAGGGTCATATCGCGTCCACTGTAGAAACATTTTCAGCATAACTGAAGGATCCACTTGAGCTTCACCGTGCTAACCAGTGACCACCATGTGTTTCCAATTTGGTACGTTGAATATTTATCATCCTTATGGATGTTCTTTAAAGGGCACAGCATTATGGCGAGTCGAGGAGCGGCTTGTTTGTTGCTGGAATCAATTTGCAGCAGGGATTACGGTATAAGGAATTTTTTTGTCCTTCTTGTTGTTGTATGAAGGATTTTTTCGTTGCTTTTTTTCCTCTTCTTCTTCCTCCTCAAGCGTGAGGGAATGAATTAGGAACCGGCGACAACAACAAAAAAATGAGTATGCGGAAGAAGGTGACGTCTGGGCTGCTGCTTGGACTTATGAGCTTGGCAGGTGTCAGCATCTACGATGATTACTTAATTTATCAACAATGTAGCGAGTATGTAAAACATTTCCATGACCTTTCTCATGCCTCAAATTTCTTCCTCACAGTTGGGTGTTTTGTTGATGATGATGATGGTAGGATGTTTTTGTTGATGGTATTTGGGTTTTGGTTATTGGTAGTAGGGGATGAATTTGCTAATTCTCTTTTTTGTTGTGGATTTATTTGAAGAAGAATGTGATGTTATGAAAGAATGGGTTTATTGTGGAAGAAGAAGAAGAAGAAGAAGAAGAAGCAGATGGCAGCTCCATACTGTCTGTCCACAGGAATGAAACCCTAACTAGGGTTTATTAGATCATTCTCCATGTGAAAAATGTTTCCTTTCAATCCTACCCAGATGCATGCTGCCATTATTCATGATGAATCCTTGATCTCAAAAGCTCAATGGTATTGAGAGAGAATCAAGTAAAAGCAATCATGTATCATCAACAGGATATTGACAGCATTAGATTTTGTTTAGTACACTCATCTCCACTGTTATTATGATCATGGGACAAATGGATTGAAAAAAGAGAGTTGAACAAAGTCTTTCAATCTGACCTCCAAGCTCCTGGAGTCTTTTGCTGCTTCAAATTGAGGACTGAAATGAGGACTGTGTGCAATTTATGATGTCTGGCTTGTCTTAAAACGTGTGTCTGTGTGCAGAAAGGCTATGGATCAGGCTGTGAACAATCCCCAACTATTAGCAGTTTTGGGAGAGCATATTGAAAAGGGACCTTGGTATGAGGCTACTATGGGTTTGGACCATGAAGGGCACTCAGCTTCTTGCACTTTCTCTGTGATTGGTAGCTTGGGCACAGCAAACCTTCATCTTCGGGCTGTTAAGTTTGAAGGCATAGTCCTTTCTCTCTCTGTCTCCACTCTTCTGTGGTGGTTTCATTACTGCAGGAGTTGCTTGATGCAAGGTTTTTCTCTTTGCGTGAAACTGCTGATTCAATAATGTGCAATGAAGTGTCATCTCCACATTGCTCCCATGTGTTGTTTTGTTATCTTGTTTGTAAGTTTCTGCGATGGAAAGCTTTCCCTTTGATGCAATGATATGTAGATAGTATCTGCTAGAATGTTGCAAAGAGTGTGATCATGAGAGCACCACTGTGTAACTCAGCTGGCAAAGAACATCAGAGCTCCATAAATGCTGCACTTTAGGGTTCTACTATCATGCTGGCACTGAGTTTAAACTGTTTCTGTTACATGGGTGGACCAGAGAAGAGAAACTGGCTCTCCCCGTATGCACCAGGCATCACAGGTGGAAGGTGGGAGGTGTTGACATTGGAGGCTTTAGTGCCAAGTGTCATTACCCATGGTCGAAAACGACTTAACTTGATGCAGCCTACGACTGACACATCAGACGTGGGAGACCAAAGGGTTGGGACAGAGCTTGATGCACTTCTCAACTCTGATGCACATCGTGAAGTTTGAAATCTTGACTCCATTATTCTCTTTGTCTACAAATTCTGCTGTCTTGTAAGGTCAGGTCTCACTCTGGGCCCTGTTTAGCTGCAGGCTTGTGCCTCCATCATTTTGTTTTCATATTGACATTTTGTTTGCACCATTAAATTGGCCTATGATCTTGAGAGAAGCTGCATTTCTTCTCTCGAGCTTACCCACCTCCCAACTATTGTGTTGAAGTTGTAGCCAGATTTAGGGTTTAGGGTTCCCACCAAACCAAACCAAACCAAGCCATGCTGGTAAAGTGAGAAAAGCACAACCCTTTTGCATGTTTCCTCTTGTGGATCATGGATCCTTTTTTGATGATTAGTTGGGACTGTTCGTGGTAATCTTATACATGATCATTGGGTTGGATGCTGTTGCAAAGATGTTGCAAAGAATTCAGATCAGGCAGTATGAACTTGAGAATGGGCACTGTGACATTCTGGAGGAATCATTTAGGGTTTAGATACCCATTGAGCAGACACTGCTCTCTTCTTTGTGAAGTCATTTTGTTTACTGAAGTACAGAATTTGTCATCTGCCGCAGTGAGCCAGTGTAGCCTGGTTCCCTGGGGCTCTGGGTTGACTCGGTCTCTCTCATTTTGCTGTTGCAGCTAATGAGAGAAGTATTGTCTGATCCAAGGGAGGTGGAAAAAGAAACAGAGAAATTTGGTTACAAGGTTCAATCCACATGATGACACATTTTGCTTCAAAATTAGTTGTCACAATGATCATGTCCTAAAACAGTTTCTAATCTTATGAGAAGAGATTCAATTATGGGGGAGGGAGATGATGCAGATCAGCACTGTGGAATGGAGGTTCAAGGTGCTCTTAGTTCACAAGTGGTTAATTTGCTGGTGCTTTTCTTTGTCAATGCAACCCTTGTATGTGGCCAATGCATAGGATGAGTCATTGATGAAGACTGCAATTGTATATTCAAGCAAATCTCTTCTTAGTTTTGGTTCCATGGCTGACATGGTACAAGCTTGCATGATCCAAGTAGTCAACAGTTGTGTGCTTAATCTAGGATTTGTTCAGGGGTTAGGGATTGTCTGACCCATTGACTTATGGTGGCTTTCTATTGAGTAGCTGCACCTTCAGCTTTGCAAGCGTGACTTACCAGTTTTGACTCCAGATGCTCTAAATTTGCAATTGAGATTTGCAAGACCTGTATTATGGAACTGTAGCTGCACCTCCTGCTTGGGAATTTAATGTTAATGGAAAGCAACTGGACCTTCCAAAGCTGAAGGTGCAGCTACTCAATGGACAGTTGCCCTTAGACCCTCCATGTACATCGCTTGCCTCTCCATTCCTTTGGCATCACTAGATGCTTGTGGCTTGTACTACAGTGCCTGCTAAAATGAAATGGGCACAAGCTTGTTGCAGTTTGAACAAGGAATATATATTCTATTAGCATATATGCACCTCTTGATGAGTGCTAGCCAAGATCATGACTGACATTCCATATTGCTTCTAGAAATCATACAACAGAAACTCAGTTTCAGGTTGTGGTCAATTTGTTTGCCCTTGGTTTTGAGCAGATCAATATCATGTAGTACTTGAATCAGTTGTTGTGGTGGTTCGGACAAAGAGGTCTAGCTCAGACTAATTGTGTGCTGTCACCTGATGAACTTGTACAAGGTTCTGAAAGGCTGTTGAATGTGAATCTGCTTGAGACTTTGATTGTCAGCAGCAGTACATAATCAGCCCTGTGATATTAGCATGTAAAGAGACTGTGGCAGTTTCAGCTGATGAATCCATTGGGAGAATATCCAGTCTGAAGTTCCCTGAATATATCACTTGTACTATGGCATGCTGGGTTTGGCAAGTCAAACAAATCTCTCACTGACAACCAGGAACTCTATCAGCAGCACATCAAAGTGGAGGAGAGGTACTTTCCAGGCTTTTTATCACCTATCTATTCTTGAAAGAATTACCAGACCAGATCTACAGTAGAACAGTCTGCTGAAATTTGGGTGTTTGAATAGAGCGAAAGCAAACAAAGGAGTGAGATGCATGATTTTGCCAGTTTGGAAGATCAAGTAAAGTCCCTAATACCCACTTTGAGCCTTTCCATGTGGGATATATTGTAATTATAACTTGTATGTGCGATGATGAAAGTGCATTCACCTACTCTCACCTCCTTTTGGACACAAGGTTACCATCAACCATGCAAGCAAGCCTTGAACCCCAAAGCCATTGAGGACAATTGGATGTTGTTTTACCAGTTGGCTTGGTGGTTCTTCATGCACATGCAGACTAATGAAGTTTACTTTTGACTTGCAGAAACACACTATGGATGTTTGATAAGGGGATTACAGGGAGAAGCAAGCCAATCAGAAATCTCTTGGTTTTACTTTGAGCAAAAATGAGGCAAAATTTGTGATTTGTTGACTAGATACTGGTAATTTCTCAACTGATATTCATACTGCAGGCAAAATGTATCTCATCTTTCAGTATTCAGCATTTGTATTTATAGTATAACATATAAACTGTTGAATATAAGTTCTTGAAATGGCAATTGTACAAACTGTTTCAGTTTCAACGTTTGAAATGGCAAACTGTTGATTATGTCGTTGTGAGTGGTGATTTATGACGGGGACCCAAGGAAGAGTTCTCTGAGACTGGTCTACTTAATGTAATGATGGATGTAGAATGGACTGACTCCATCCAAATCCTTTCAAGTTATCAGCACATATTTCAATCCCATTAGCTCATCTCTCTTAGTTGATGCTCAAGCATAAAATTATTGTTTCAAAGCTTTGTGACTGGGTACTGATTTTGTTGCAAGGGACTTTGACAGCAGTTTTCCCGTTCTAGTTTCCTACTTTTGAAAAACCCTTATTTTCCACTACAAGGTGATGGAGACAAAAAAGATAGAGAAGGATTGCATTTGTTGCAAGGAAATTCAACAGTTTTCCCCTGCTTCAAATTCTCTACTTAGATAAAAACCTTATTTCAACCCCCCTATAATGTGATGGATGCAATAAGATAGAGAGGGGATTTTGCATTTTGTTGCAAGGGGCTTCAATAGTTTTCCCTTGCCTTCAAATTCCGAAGTGTGAAAAAAAATCATCAAAAAGCAAAACGGAAGGATTTTGAGGAAATATTATGTTACTTTTGAGGTTTTTAAAATTATGCAAATCTCAATCAATTTCATCATTAATTACATGTCCCTACCTCCTGTCTGTAATTTAAAATAACAGGAAGATGTCATTGTAGAGAACCATAAGTTAACATAAACTTGCTTTTTCAAAAACTTAATCCTCCTTTTACGAAAACCTAATCATCGTTTCTTCAAAAGGGTGAAGCAAAAATTTCCTTTATTTAAGAGAATGGGCGTCCCTGACCGTTGTGTCAAGTCAGGTAAGCCTGCAGGTGAGCCCGGTGACTGACACGATGGTCAGAGGCGCACCCATTCTCAAGCACGTAGCACCACCACCATCATCATCATCGCATGCACGTAATAATCCGTCAACTATAACCTAGTGATAGTCATACTTTGATCAGGACGGTCCGATCGAGTCTTGAATAAAATACAATATCTGGCACGTAATATCTGTCACTGCAATTGTTTGAGCAGGCTTAGGAAATTGAAAAAAATTGCTGTTTTTTCGAAGAAGCTTGTGTGCGGGGAGGTTGTTGCTGTTAGCGAGTAAGTAGGTCGAGACCATGCGGAAGTGTCGAAGAAGCCGATGCTGAATATGTAAATTATCGCCTGCCAAACTTTATTACGCATGTGCAGGATGCTGGGCTGTCGTACTTGCAGGACTACTGTGTGCTGCAAGTCCCGTTCCTACGGTTTGCAATTACAGCTTCACGAGTCTTTTACCGTATTGCCTTGAAAGTTTTGTTTCACAATGAAAGTGACACCCAGAAACACAACAATGGCCAAGCCCAGCGCTCAGGTAGAAGAGTAAGAGGTTGTAAGGAGAGAGAGAGAGTGTGTGTGTTTGTGTGTTTGTAAGAGATCCTGGTTCTGATTCTTGACAGAGTTAGTTTCGTGGGCTGGTCAAAGTTCTCGACCCAGCCCCGCACTGAACAGCTGTTTGTCGTCCGGAATGTTTTGTGCATCGAGTCTAGAGAGGCCGGGGAATATGAATGGCTCGCCGTCGATGGAAGAAGCAAAGTGAAAACTGTAAAGCGGTTCGCTCGATCGCCACGATATCTTCAACCAACTCAGAAAGGCATGTAAGCTACTCGTCTATGCTTATGCAGTACTGGTTTCCGAAATTGTCTAGGAGATGCATGTACCATATTGAACGTCAGTTGTTGCTTAGGCCCTAGGTAGGGTTGCATGATGAAGCAGAGAGTAAGTTCCGAGCTGATACGAGACTTCCAAGAGGAGGGAGGAGATATTTGGTATAGAGATCAGGAGGCGCAGGCGCCTAGAGGCCGCAGCAGATGCAAACACTATGAAGGTTTTTGAGTTCTTGTTCCAGCAGCAGCAGCAGCTTGTTGAGAGTTGAGACCGGTAATCCGCATGATCTCATGCGAGGAGTGAGGCCGCCTCCCGGTTACATTCGATTTATATCGACTAGATGCAGGATAGAGTCCTCGAGGCATGTCCAGTACTGTAACCGTCGACCGACTATGCTATTTTCTATCATACACCCGGTCCCATGAGAAGATTTGTTTAATCTCTGGCTAAAGCTCATCGATCCTATCGTTTTCTGTACTGAAAACTGCTGCGAGTAAGAAACTTGAATGCTCCCCCTGTCCTTCCCCGCCTATCTTTCCCCTATTCAAGTAGCTTTTTCCTGCCAGAGAAAACATCTCTGTAAGGTCGACGACCCCAGTTTCTTAAGCTCATACACTCAGCAGACACAAAACATACAGGGTTTGAACACGACCTATAAAGCCCACCACATGCGTTTCCGTCCTGAGCTGCTGCTGCTGAAGAAAACCGATCAAATTTAGTAATTTTTTTACTGAGTAGGACTTTGTATGATTTCTTTCGGGTTGTGTCCGATGTGATTATTCTTGTGGTCAGAATATATTTATTACTTAGTACACTTGAACCGGTTTCCTCTCTTTTCTGCCTCGCCCCAGCGGCCGGGTACTGATGCTGTCAGAGAACCCACTCACATATTCTCTTATCTTTCGCTCCAAAAGACTAAGGTTTCAGGGCATGATACTCTGCCTATCCAAACAGCGTAGATTCAGCCTCGACGGAATTCGATCAACCTTCATACTGACTGATCAGTTAAAACAGATCAGCAGCACATTCACTCTCATGTTCGTGCTCGCATTGCACGGGGTCAATGCATGCACGCACTCATGACAGGCAGTTCCCGACTTGACTAATAGTACCGGTTTTGTAAGTAGCAGCTAGCTCTACTAGTTTGCAGCTTCCTCGACTGTACTTTCTATATATGACTATTGCAATCCTTGGGTCCAGTCTTGAAATAGTCCCAAGACTCAGGCAGATGGACAGGAGGTTAAAAAGGTATCATGAGCTCTGAAGCTGGTGCAAGCTTACAAAAATTGGATCAGCTATGATCTTATTCAGCTTCTTTTACGTGTATTTATAAAGCTTCTTGTCTAACAGCTGGCAGCCGGTGGATGATGTTCTGTGCACGATCAGATTTTCGGTTGTTGAACAGCCTTCAACCTTGAACCTCCTCTTGAAATCAAGACAAGCCTTGGAGGAGCACTGGAAGCTTGCCTGGGTGCATCTAAGAGGAATATTCAAACTAAGCTCAGCAAACTTGGCATTCCCTTATAAAGCACACTAGCTAGAACCAGCAGCTGGTGGCACTTTCGATCTGCAAGCTGTACAGGTAAATAAGCTGCAGCTGTATGTCAGACTTACAGAAGCATATTACTCCTGTGATCTAGTATGCTATTATATACAGGAAGTTGATGATTTCCTTTTTGGAGGATTGAACAGAAATTCACAGTTAAAACCCAGTTAAAATGCAAGACTTAATGGTGAATTGCTGACATTGATGTGAGATCCAGTACCGAACCAGTAGACCCTGCAGCTTGTGGTGTGGATTAAGAACTTGTATTCATTAACTGAATTACAAAACTATGATCTTAATTAGTATTCAACATGAAACTGGGAAGATCTTGGAAGGTAATTATTGGAATGCTCAAGTACCTGCTTATAACTTGCTGAACAGCTGCCAGCCTGCTGCAACATACATGAGCTGCAAAGTATTTGTAGAAATTTGTTCAGTCTTCAGTGTCCCCTAGCTGGTTGGTAGAGGAAACATATCAAGTGCTCATCCTTTCTTTTAGATGCGGTCTAAGTTTATTAGTGAGATTCTGGCTTGATCCCCCACTTGTACTAAGATTAATGCAATTCTGAAATGCACAGAATTTTGATTCAGGGTGGTTGCTGTTGGCTGCCTGTGCCAGTAAGCCAATTTGAAGATCAAGTCTCCTTGGGTGAGTACCGAGGCACTGTACTCCGCATGTCCCATAACTCCTTTTCACATTGTAGCGCTCGAGCTTGAGATCTTTCTAGGAGCTAATTGGGTTTGGTTCAATTCCCTGCTATGATATCTGGTTGTAGACTTCTTGGAGCCACTCATGGAAACTGCTCTACTCAGCCGGCCAGTCTATATAACTGTACCATATATAAGTGGCTTTCGTGTCTTCTGCAAGCTTTATTCCAGGCAGGTCTTCGTATATATATATATATACAGCTATATGTCAAATCTCGTTTTGCTTCAACTATCAACCATCAATAAATGCAAAGCATGGAGGGAAGCAGCTGGCTCAGTTCAGGTATGTAACGAGGATGTCTACTTGCTGCTATGACTTCGTTTCCATGTGTATACAAATACATATGTTTCAGAACTGGTCATGAATAGTGGTCGAGGATTGCTTGCAGCTAGCACGATTAAATTGATCAAAGTATAAGCTGATTGCCTGCCAAGTACTTGCATATAAGTTGCAGATGTCAGGGTTTCATTTCTTGCTGGACGAACCTGATTAGTTGAGCTGATTTTATCTAGTAATAATAATTGTGATCTTATAAGTTCTCTCAGAAACATCCCCGCCGTCATTTGGCAATCCCAGTTCCGCCTGAAACTGAAGAACAGATCTGAGATGATAGTGACGTTGATCGATGGCTCCCCCAGCTTAAATGCACTACTTGCCCTATTCTTAAACCCTAGGTATCTAACAACTGCTAAAGGATCAATACTAAACTTTGTAAATTTTTCTAACTGAGGTTCGTGCACTAGCTAGCTAGATGAATTAGAAGTAGAGTTGATCAGCGAGTTGTTGTCGACTGTACATCGTTACATTGTGTAGGGCTGCTGAAGCATAATATTCTACTAAGTAGTTGGTCCAATAATCTGTGGGTTTTGGACCTATGGGGAGTGATGGACCGCAGTCTGGCAGCAGGTCTGTTATATTCTTTCACAGTCGGCTTTTTCAGTTCTGAAAAGTTTTACTACTTACTGAATTCGGAGATCAAGTGTCGGTCCTTAATAAGGGCAGCTAATGACAATCTCTTCCAGATTAAGTTAACTGCGAATATTTATAATCTCATTAGCGTCGCTATCACGGGTGCGTTGTTATCAATGAATTAAGAAGGCGTTATTAATTCGGTTAAGTACACCGCGCTGACACTATTACTTATACTACCACTACCTATTCTCCTCGATTTCTAGCTAGTTAATTACTTTAATACAGACTAATATCCCAGAGTCTGGAGTTCATGATTCTCTCTCATCACAGCACGTCCTGGTGAGAGTTGATTGGGGTTTTAAAGCAAGCTGTCAGCAAGGGGAAGGGGCGGGGGAGGGGATAGACAACAATGTCCGCCACCCAACAGAAACAGAAAAGAAAAAAAAATTTAAATGCGATGGAACACGTCCGGGGCCACTCATGGTAAAGATCGAAAAAGACGACTATCAGTGAGTATATAGCACGTCTAGCATTACTATTTGTAATTTTGGAGGTAAACAACTTAAAGTTGTGTTTGTCGTTTTTCCGTTGTTTGTCGTTCCTGGTAACAGCTAGACACTATTGTCCCTGTCTGAACAATCTGGAATATAGACCCTCTTGTCCCTCTGTGAACAAACTGGTAACCAGACCCGATTGTCCTTGTGTGCACATCTGGAACTAGACCCTATTGCCCTTTGTGTGAACAATCTGGGAACCTAAACCCTGTATGTGAACACTCTGGGAGCTAGACCCTATTGGCCCTCTGTGAACTATCTGGGACTCGACCCAATTGTCCCAGCTGTGTCCAGGTGGAGGCGACCTGACTCTTCACAGTTGCAAACTGCTGATCATGTCGAATTTCTCCATACTAGGCTACTGCTTTCTCTCTGGCTGATATCTCTCACTACTGATATTATTAGAATCTATACTTATGTATTGTACAAAAGTCTTGTATTTCTCCCAGAGAGCACACTGTTGTAGTACCGTCATTGATAATCGTAAATTTCGTACCCTACATGCAAAAATCCTTAACCTTTGCAGTTCTGACGCATCTATCTCATGTATTGAAGCGCACGTGCTTTGAATTTTGTGGGTTCTTCCCTTGGTGCGGTGTATACGTATCAGCCTTTTTTTTTTTCATTTCTGGTTTGTTGCAAATGTGGCAAAAAATTATACCAACAGAAAGCACATATGGAGAAGATTAAAAAGTGTTCCCAAAATTTATCTGGCAAATGCCAGTTTTATAGAAAGGCCCTTGGACGATTACATAAAAGGCCACAGAGTCTATGGTGGCAATGAGGCATTTTTTTTTGGCTATATCATTTGGCTACTAAAGCCCCAAATCCAACAATATCTGGCTATGTGCACTAGATGCTGGCAAAAAAATCTGGCTACATATCTAAGCTAAGAAGTGTTATCTAGCAACAAGCATCTGTGAAGAGGGGCATGAAATCACCAATAAAATTTAAGCATATCGGCTTCAGCCATTTGCTAATTGAACATTAAACCACATTTCATAGGTATTCACATAAGGAAAGTTGTAAAGTGTGAAAAACTTTTGTGCATACATAGAAACAACTAACTAGAGATGGTTATTCAATCTATACCGCATTTTGTTCTTCAAGAATACAACAAAACTAAAACATCATTCATCCTCAACAAAACCAAGCACATGAACCATGACAATCTCTACCACCTTTAAGTACTTAGGAAAAGCATTAGACAACAATTATGATGCATGGATCACTCGTCACATGTGTGTGAGAGGATTGATGATGGTAGGGTTAACCTTGTCAGATGCAAGAGCCACGATTTCAACCATGGCTTGAGCAGCATTTGATTTCATGGTCAATTTAAACAAGCCTTGTTGAGCATCCAAATCCCAACAAGAGGATGGCAAGAAAGAGGTAGATTTGTTATCCTTGGGTTGTCCACATGGACACGGGCTACAACAAAAAAAATTCAGCACTTCAAGATGTCGAGGAAATGTCACATTTGCATTTGCTTGCAACCAATATTGGGAATAAACAATCCCCATAGCATCCATGGCTACTTGTTCAAGAAATCGTGCATCCAACTTTGCTATCAAACCTTCCACATCCTTTGCCATCCAACATAAAACAAAACATGACAAAGGCAAAAAGATTAAAAAAAAGACCATGTTTTACAAATCTAACATGTAGGCAAATACACAAGAAGAGTAGACCATAGCCCATGGTTAATGATATTTTACAAAAGGCAAAAAGAAATTACAAGACCATCCCAATTCAAGTGGTTCTACAAATTGGACAAAAGTAAAAAGATAAGACCAAACCACAATTCATGGTTATGGAAATTTCAAAGAGGTATAACTTAGATAATATAAAAGGTCCATAGACTGAATTCATGGTTCTAGAAATCTAACAGAGGCAAAAAGATAAGACTAGTCTAGTTCATGTTTATGGAAATTTGACAAAGGAAGAAAATTAATATGTGACCATATGATTTCATGGTTTTAGAATTTCACAAAGGTGGTTCAAGAAAAGAAGACCATATGAGTTTAGTGTTTTTAAAAATATAATAAGACATGTAACTTCATGGTTATGGAATCTAACAGATGCAAAATATAAGAAGATTCATCTAAGTTCAGAGTTCAATCTAATTTGATAGAGGCAAAACATATGAAGATTGATCTAAGTTCAAAATTCTTGAATCTAATAAAGATTTACTATTTAAAAAATTCCTCTAAATTCATAATTCTAGAATTTGATAGAAACAAAACATATGAAGATCATGTAGGTTCATTGTTACAAAATCTAACAGAAGAAAAATTGATCAAAGTTCAAATTTCTATCTTATTTAATAGAGGCAAAACATATGAAGATTGATCTAAATTCAAAGTTCCTAAATCTAACAAATGCATAGTAGTGACATACGAAATACGAGTATTTTTCGAAGGTGCTCAAAAAGAAGTATTTTCAAGTATTTTTAAAAATACATTATAAAAATACAAATGCTTGAAAATTGGCCTTTGTATCAAGTATTTTCAAGTATTTTTAAAAAGGCCCAAAAAAACATAAAATACGCATATGTTTGAAAAATTTGAGAGTATGTCACAACTATGAACAAATGCCAAATATAAGAAAATTTATTTAAGTTTAGAGTTTCAAAATTTAATATAAGCAAAGGATACATGAAAATACCTTAAGTTCATGGTTATAGAATTTGATAAAGACAAAAGATAAGAAGATCATAATCAAGTTCATGGTTCTAGAATCTAACAAAGGTAGAAATATAAAAATACCATTTGACTTCATCCTTTTAGAATCTAACAGAAGCAAAAAGAGGTGAAAACCATCTAAATTCATTGTTTTGGAATTTGGCAAAGGTGGAAAGTTAAGCAAACCCTCATAGTTCATGGTTATGGGATGTGATAGAAGCAAAAAGATAAAAAGACCATCAAACTTCATTAAAAGTACCCAAATGAAACCAAATTTACAAAACTCATATCAACAAAATAAAGAAAGGTTGAAGGATTTACATTTGCATTTAACGTTCACAAGTACCACTATGGCAAATGCAAATTGTGTCATCGATAGCATAACATTTGTATCAAGGCATAATACACCCCAATGAATTTATATCTTTTTGCCATTTATAACAAATACAAGATGTCTGATGCACTATGTGTTATAATCAGTCAACCATTTTGTATGGATTGTTGGTGGTCAGCCTATAACAGTTTGTGGAAGGACCAAAATTCATTTCCTTGGAATGACAAAGTGGCATCATAATACAAACTATATAACTGACCTTAGCATACCTTGATTGCAGCTATGAAGATATCCCCCTATTGTGCAAATTTGAACAAGGACTACATGTTCTCCGTAAGCGATAGAATACATGCCAAACCAAGCAACATATGAACATCATAAAAAAGACCCAAATTGGTCTACATGTACACCACATAATGCATAATTGCCAATATACATCATTTTTGGGATTTGCAAACCAGGAAAAAAAAATATACCATGTTATCATGATAATCACCTAAACCAACAACATAAAAATAGAGAAACCTAAAATGTTACATAGATGCAAAATGGCAGTTTAGGGAGATAGAAATACCTTTGCCACATGGACTATAGAGCAATTAGCTTGCATCACCACAAGCAAAGGGCAATATTTTGCCATGATCTTTTCAATGGATTAAACACGGACATCCATTTTGTTTTGACATTTTTCAAGATTTTGTTCCCCTTTGTCTCAAGGGTTTAAGCAAGCCTCTAGAATTCTAGATGACGCACCCCTAAACTCCTTGATAGACTCAACGGTAAGTTTAAAGGTGAAAACATCGAAAGGACAAGGAGTTGAAGCACACTCCCTGGCTCGTAACACTTTGGGGGTAGAAGGCCATCCTAGAGCTCTAGGATGGGGACTAGCACAAGTGACAAGCAGGTCAATTATTCACACGAACCTACACAAACCAAACAACAAGTTGGAGTCCCAAAATTCCCTGAATTGGGACTTCCACGATTGTGGGGGCCTCTAACTTTTTTGTGTACAATTATGATTGAGATGAACTCTAAAACAAAGTTGTAGCCCTTGTCAAGAGCTTTCCAAAGGTATGTGGGAAGCCACCTACACACAAGGAAATCAGGGTGATTCCTGACTTTTAGTGGTCAGGAGTCAAAGTGGCAATTTGACTCCCAACCCTTCTTTTGACCATAACTTGTGTTTTAAGTATCTAAATGGATCATACGAGCCCATTTTAGATATTGAAATTCTAATAGCTTTCCAATGATATAAGGAACTTTTCAATCCAGTGAGTTTTGACTCATGCAATCGCCCTCCGAAGATTCAAAAGTCCATTGGGACTCCAACTCTCAAAGTGAGAACTCACTTGGGAGTGTGAGGGTTCATTCCTTCACACTCTCTTGCACTCCTAGGAGCATGAAATGCAACTCCCAGGCTTCACTCTTGGCCCGCACCTTTGTAAACCCTTGCCTTGGTCGCGAGCCCAAGGTTGGGGTTGCAACACTAGATGTCTTTTTGGTGAATGGCTAAAATAACCATACATGTTCAACATAAAGCCCTCAATTTTAGTAATGAGGGTCAAACCTCCTAGGGTCTACATTACCAAAATAGTGCGGTGTGCAACACAATGCACACCCATGGAAAAGGGGGCCAAGGAATCTTTGATTTGCTTTGTCACTTTAAATTTGCCTCCCTAAAACACATTCACTCCATCTACCCCAAAACATAAAAGCTTTTTGGATAGCTCCTCCTTGCCTACCCCCAAGCTTTCATCATAAAGTTCATAATCACCTCAGTGAGGTTGTTAGAACCCGATCCATCAACAATTTAGTCAACACATATTAAAATAGGGGCTTTGGTCCAGCCATCAACCATGTAGGCATGGACACATATCCAAGAACCATTATATATGGTTGTCACCTCATCACAACAACATGCGAAGAATTGGGCAGATTGTTTGTATGGTTTAAATAGTGGTTTTCTAAATTTGTTGGTACATAAATTCAACAAATGTCTAATTGCAAAATCAAACCAATGCATGTTCGGATTATTAAGGACCTTCAAGCTAGCAAACAAGTCATACATCATCTCATATTCTAGCATAGGGCGGCCATGAGAAAGAATATGAAATAGAGACTTGAATTGAACTATCTTTTGATTCCCCTCTCTCGAGGGCTTGTTGATTTGCTACATGACAAAATTTGGACTCCATTGGGCCCATAATCGCATGTTTATCAAATGGGCACAATCCTTGGCAATGTATTCCTTCCTTTTCTTCACCCCAAGTCGAAGTAAGTCACAAACTACACTCCTATGACTAACACGTTTAGTTAGAATAGCCCATTTGCATCTAAAAATTTTGTCCTTATTCTCAATCAAGGAACAAACTCTACATTTCACAATCTGGATAATCCCACCACCAGCCACTAACCCCTCGGCCCATGGTAATTTTGCTACCCATTTTGCTTGGAACTTTCTACTACTATCACATGATTTTTTGCAAAGCTTCTTCCCAATGCCATCCACACCAAGCTCATGTTTCTTCCCTAGGGGGTTAACTCGGGGATTAGATTAGAGTTTGATAGCTCCACAATTTCATCAAGATCTATAACTATATAATCAAGGATTTCAGGGAGGACTTCATCAGGATCTACATCAATAACATTAGGGATTTTAAGGAGGACTTTAGGTATTGCAAAAGAAGAACTAGGTTTTTGGAGCTCTAAGGATTTAGTTGCTCCTACTAAGTTGACATTCAATTTTGGGGATTCAAGCCAAGTTCCAGCTAGTGGCAATTTTGGCCCACTATCAAAAGAGTTATATGACCTTGGGAACATATTGGAATCAGATACAAGACACAATGGCATAGTAAGGATTGGGTTCCTAGAATAGATTAAGTACTAGAAAATTGAAGAACACATAACAAACAACTAGTCAAAAACAAGGAGAAAGGAGAAAATTCTATGAGAGGGGGTGGTTGAAACTAGCCAAAAACACAATGAGAAAGGGGGGGCAAAGCTTTTTGAACTTTGCTTGCTAATAGACAAAACCACTATGAAGGGGTCGAAGCTCTTTGAACCCTACTTACAAATAGCTGAAAACATAATGAACGGGTTGAAGCTTTTTAAACCCTTTTGCACAAGAATGGACAACTCTAAAGCATAAAACAAATCAAACAAAAAAATGCATGATGCAAACAAAGCCCTAGAAATCTAAACAAAATCAACTCCAGAGTGGTGAATAATGTTGTGAAGGGGGTTAAATCTCCTTTAAACCCTACTTGCAAAAGAAGAATGGAAAGAACTTGTAGAATAATAGCAAAAGGCTTGGAACAAAAAAGACTTGCATAAGAAGAAAAACTCTTAAAATGAACAAACAAAATAACAAGTTACAAGGTGTGATTAAGAAACTTACCTTGAGTTTCATTTTGCAAATTTTAGCCAAAATTCAATTTGCAACCTTTTCGAATTCCAATCTTGCCATTATTCAAAGCTAAAATGACCACCCCCATAATTTTACACAAATCCACAAGCACAAGTATAATATTAACCTTCACAAAGATCAAACAAAAATAAGAACGAAAAATTGGAAATGAGTTGAAGGATTGGGAATTAAGAGTGGCCATTTCAACTTTCAAGCATAACAAAAAGTAGTGTATACCTATCACATTCTTGGATAGCTAGTAATAAGTAGGTGACACAGCCCCACACTCCTTGAAAGACTCAAATGCGAGTCCGAAAATGAAAGCAATGAAAGAAGGAGTTGGGGTACGTTCTTAACTCGCAGCATTTTAGAGGTAAAGGGGCATGTTGGAGCCCCAGGATGGGGACTAGGATGAGTGACAAGTAGGTCAATTATTCACATGGGCATGTGCAACCTAAACAACAAGTTGGTTAGTACATGGTTGGAGCACTATTGGTGCACGGATTGACGTGCTCCCAAGTTCCTTGTAGACCCACTTGAGGGTCCAAGTATGCGGCAATGCGGAAGGAGTTAGAACTTGGAGCCGCTCCCTAGCTCACAACACTTGGAGGGGTAGAGGGGCGTGTTGGAGCTCCGGGATGGGACTAGGAAGATGTGACAAGCTTTACTCACTCACACGGGCCTGCACAAAACCCACACAAAGTGGTTAGTGCATAGTTGGAGCACTTTTGGTGCTAGGACGAACCACAGGCAACATGGACACACAAGACTCACCACGGCCCGGACTTGGGGGAAGCCACCACCTTCCTCCTTATAGTATACTCTGCAGCTCTCCATGGAGGTGGCATCCAAATGGCTATTTTTCCCGGGACTCCCGCGTGGGAGTCCCGAAATTGTCCCGGGTTGGAGTCCCGGGACTTTGGACGCCGATATCTCCCGATTGCAGAGTCCGATCGTGACGCGGTCTGAAGCAAAGTTGTAGCCCTCGTCAAGAGCTTTCCAATGCCGTGTTGCACTCTCAAATCGGATTTCGGAAAGACCTCGATTTCCGACTTTTAGTGGTCGGGAGTCAAACTGCCACTTCGACTCCCGGCCCTTCTTTTGCCCATAACTTGTGTTTGAAATGTCCAAATGAGCAATGCGAGCCCATTTTAGACATCTACGTTCCAAGAGCTTTCCAACGGTACCAAGAGCGCAACAATCCATTGAGATTTGACCCTTCAACTCGCACTCTGAAGTTTCGGGAGTCCACCGGGACTCCCTCTCCCAACTTGGGAGTTGCCTTGGGAGTGTGAGTGCTCACTCCCTCACACTCCCTCGCACTTCCTTAGACTCCCGGGAGTATGTGATGACTCCCGGGCTTCCTCTTGGCCCGCACCCTTCCAATGCCTTTGATTTTGCTCCCGGGCTTCCTTCCTTTGACTCCTGGGCTTCTTTCCTCTTGACTCCCGCAACCTTGCAACCCCTTGCCTTGGTCGCGAGCCCAAAGCTAGGGTTGCGACACGGATGAGCCACGGGCATACACGAATTCACAAGACTCATCACGGCTCGAACTTGGGGGAAGCCACCACCTTCCCCCTTATATTATTATTTGTGATTAGCCATGGGGGCTACATCTAAATGTCATTTTTTCCCAGGACTCCCAAGTTTAGAGTCCTGAAATTCCCAAATTTGGGACTTTCGGCACTTTGGAGGGCCATCATTTCTTTTGCAAAACTTTAATTGAAATGAAATCAAAAACAAAGTTGTAGCCCTTGAGAGCTTTCCAACAATATGTGGCACACCACCTACACACACATAGTTAAAGGTCATTTTTAACTTTTAGTGGTCGGGAGTCAAAATGGCAATTTGACTCCTGACCCTTCTTTTGGCAATAACTTGTGTTTTAAATATTCAAATGGGTCATGCAAGCCCATTTTAGACATCTAAGTTTCAAGAGCTTTTCAATGGTATAAGGAATATTTTAATCTAATGAATTTTGGCCCCTTAAATACCTCTTTGAAAATTTGGGAATCCATTGAAACTCCAACTCCCAAAATGGGAGCCCTCTTGGGAGTGTGCGGATCCATTCCCTCACACTCTCCTACACTCCAAGAGCGTGAAATGTGTCTCCCCGGCTTCCTTCTTAATTCGCACCTTTGCAAGCCCTTGCTTTGGTTGCAAACTCAAGGCTAAGGTTGCGACAATAGGAATGAAAAAAACAGTTTAAGTGATTTTAACTACAAAAACAAATATTAACAATATGCATTAAAAGAGCTTACAACAAGTTTGGAAAAATAATTACACTTTGGAGCACATTGTTGGCAATGGCCGCAACTTTGTGAAAGCAACAAGGCTCCTATTGAGAAAGCTTGTAACAATTGGGGGGATTAGAATCAAGGTTTTGGCAAAAAAAGGGCGATGAAATCACATCCTTGCTAGTTACATCAACAAATTTTCTAGCAATCTAGTCACATCTGGTGGACGTACAATATCAACCTACATGTTCATCCAAGAAAGATGATGGCAAATTACATCCTATACATCCTACTAGCCCCATCGCACCACCTTAACAAATGTCAAAATTTGGCCACAAATCACCCAAAAAAAATGGTTGATAGGTATAAAAGGTTGATTTTAAGTCCTATTCCCTCACAAGATATTATAATCCCCCATGGAAGTTCACTAAAGTCATTGAAGGAGTGTGTTAAATGATTCTACATGTTTTGCGTGGACAAACACATGTTGTGTTCGACTCTAATTTGCACAACCATTTTGGTTTACTACTTTCATTAGAATCACAAAAATTTCTTTTTGAGTTAACTTCTAACATCTCCCAAAAGAAAATTAGAAATGTCGTCTAAAAAACCAATGAATGCACAATTCCCATATAAGATCTTATTCAACAAAATAATGAATTGAATTTTTAAAATATATATTATGATTTGCTTGAAAAATGATTTTCTCAATTTATTCCCATGGAAAAATGGTAATTGTTTTTTGAGGTCTTAAAGCATCAACAAGGTGATTATCATATTGAATCACCATACATGTATATGGTTTACCATACATTGCAACTAATTCCAAGCTATCAAAACATTGTAAAACTTTGGCATTGAAGTAAAAGTCCCATCACTCCTTCAAAATTAACAATGTTTTCAAAACACACCCATACAAATGCAATCATGGGAATTTCTCTTCAAACAAGCTTTGAACAATTCTCAGTGTTTTCAAAACTAAATTATCTTCAAGCTACAAAAATGGACCAAAAAATTAAACATACACTAATTTGATCTACTTGACCTAGCAATAACCCCAATTTTGCTTATTGTGGCTTCCTCTTGCTTACAAATTGTCACATTCCTCTTGGCAGGTGTGGTACTATAGGCTTTTGGTGGTCTCCTAATTGCCTTCCTTTGGCATTGTTATGATGTGCAATTCCACTTTCATTTGTTGCTCCCTCAAGCAATTTATTCAATAGTTTAAAGGTGATGTTGACTATTTCATCCTTTAAATCGCTTCCTAATACTCCTAATAACAAGTCCTTAAGTAGAGAGTTTGTGACATCTCCATTCTCACACCCACTTTTCTTTTTTGGTGGGGATTTTGAACATACTTTTCGAGGGCTATGAGACTTGGGCAATATCTTTGCACATGTCCTCTTTCTAGTAGAGGTGGGTGAAGACATCTTTACATCCACTTTTTGAATTAGTGATTTCGACTCACCATCCAAAATATATATTGCAAAGGTTTACAAATTACATTAATAGCAACAATTATTAGAGAACTTATTTAAATAATAGACCTAAAATCAAATCATTTTTCATATTCAAGATACACAAGGTAAGGGGCAAACTTGATTCCACAACATTTGGTATAACCTTTATTGAATCTTGGACTACACCCCCTTTTGGTTGGTCATCAAGTGTGTCCGAAGGCAAAGTCCTCATTACCGAACCTTCTTCAAGAAGTTTCCCTTTCCACTTCGAGATAGTAGGAAATACCTTGTGTATGTGAACAACCTTGCTTTCTTCACCACATAAATTATCTTGAATGCAATGTGGTGACATGACACTTTTAGATTTAGTAGGTGAAGAAGGGGAAGATATTTTCTTCTTATTTGAGCATGATAATAAACCAAATGGACTTAATGTTTGCATGTTTTCACATTGTACTTTGTAGGGTGTCAATCCCATGCATGGAACTTGTGGAACCATATTCAATACATCTGACCTCAATAGCTTCACCTACAACCAAAACCCATGCCTAGATGTAAATCAAACTTATGATTGATCAAATTTGTCTTTGACAATAAGCTCATAATTATAACAAAAATTTGAAAATACTTGAAGGTTCAACAAAACATACCAAATCAAGTTCAAAACATACCTTCTAATTTCAAATCAAGTCTAGATGTTGCAGCTTCTTTGGCTTTGATCATTATCTCCTTTTGAGTTTGTTGAAGGTTCATTTGTTTTGCAAGTTCAATCAACTCTTCATTCGTTTCTCGGAATCCCCAACTTGTCCACCAATCAAAATGTAATCTTACATTACACACACAACATTTGTTTGATTCTTTTAGCATTACACCAAGGCAAAAGGGATGAAATGTGTGTTTGCAAGAGGTGATGACAACACCCATACAATGGAACCCTTGGTTACAAATTCCACATGGTTTCATAATTACAAAAGTCCTTCCACTATCCTCTTGTGGTTCATCAATATGCATGATGGGTTTAGGTTTGAAGGTCATCCCCATTCTTATTTGGGGACGTACATTTGTCCAACTCCTAATCCAAATTTTGATAATTTGTTTTTGCCTCATCAAATAATGTTTGGCCTTGAATAGCCATTTCCTCCTTATCCTCCATTAGAGTCTTGCATTTATCAAATTGTCTCTCCAACTTTAAGAGTGTTTGATCCCCTTTTTAAGTTGGGCAAAAGTGGTTTATCACTTGCTTCCGCCACATCAATTTTGGTCAGGGAGTTGGATTCCTAACAAATAGAAGAAAAAATGCCAAAGGAATGAACATACATTGTATGCAATTTTAATTGTTAGGAAGGAAGGACAATTTGGTTCTACTTCAAAAAGAAAAAAAAAACCAATACTTGGGATCCATGGCCACTATTTAGGAAGATTACCTCACCATGTAAGCTTTTTTTTGTCTTCTTTGTATTTGAGAATTGATGCCTCAATTGCACACACACTATTGTGAGCTTTCCCAAATTCAACTCTCCGAACTTCTATATTTAATTGGGGGCCTACCAGTCACTCTTTGAGCTTTTGTTTTTTTTCCTCCAAATGCTTTAAGTGCACTTAGTAATCTTTTTCATATCATGCTTGAAGTCCAACAAACTTGTCACATTTGTAATTTCCTCCAAGGCTACATGTGTCCTTTTGGCAATGTCTAAATCACTAGACAAATATATCATGTTCAAATTCTTGAACCCCATGATGATTAGAAGTAATTGTTCTTGCCCAGTCTTAAATCCATCATTACAATATGAATTATTAACAAATGCACCTCTTGCCAAGTCTGACACTAGGATCCTTAGACATGCAACTTGTCTACAATATTTGAAGATTGTAGATCCATTCATGGTTAGGGTACCAAAAAATGAAAAAAAGACTTGAGGACTTTTTAGAACTACTTTTTACAAATAACATTTACATCGAACAAACTTAAGTGAGAAAAATTGAATAGTCCAATATAAGACAATTCATGTGTTAATGGTGAATTTCCCCACTCATACATAATTGTGTATGAAGATTTTAGTTTAATGCCAGAAATGCACAAAATCCCAAAAAACCCCAAAATGAATTTCAATGGACAACCAAACATGTTTTTTGGCATATTTATTTCTTGCACATGTGACCTACATCTAAAGCTAGCATTTTGAACCCATTGAACATAATTTTTTTATCAAATGGTTTTTTAAATGAATCCTTTATCTTTTAGCCCTTTCCTTCAAATTTTCAAAATTTAAATTTTTTTGAATGATTTGGATTTTCATCAAGTTCATCCAATGAACATGTACTTTCATAAAAGGGGGCATGTTTTTGTTGTACAAAAAATTTGAAATTAATTGTATGATCTTATGCCTTCCTTTTGATTACTTTTTTTTTAAATGTACTTTAGACACTTGCATTGATTCCTTTAGTTTATAGGATTCAAAATGACATTAACATAGTTTTTCCAAATTATTTTAGAATATTTTTACTAATTTCAAAAACGTCATTTTATTTATTAGCATACAAAAATCCACTTCAATTATGATAATGTAAGATAAACAAAAATCCAAAGTTGTCATTTGCAATCTTTTTTCAATTAAACACTCCTTTATGGTACCCCAATCGTGAATAGACCTTGTCATGCAAAAGTAACAAGTAGCTCATGCACTTAAGTCTTACTATCGTCCATAGTATTCCATTCACAATGAATTGAAACTAAATTGATCAACTAATACCTAGATCATTGTAATACAATAGGTAGGGAATGATACCCATCAACAAGTATCCAACCCAAAAATGAAATCTTCATTTGTAATGAATAGTGACCACCAAGTACAAGTGTAATTGAACAATTGAAGTATTTCCAAGTTTATAATTTTCAAAAGGACAATATTACACTTACAAATAGGGAAATCAAATGTTCAATAAGAAGCACTTATTCTTGAAAAGAATGATCAATCTTGTTTGTAAGCACTCGGCTTGTTTTTCAAAATGGGTTGTTGTAAATCCATATACCTTCTAGTTTATTGCCAATGCAATAGCACCATTAGGTCATGCATTAGATATGTTCAATGCACTAAGTCATTTAGCTATAATAAGGATTATGCAAATGAATCAAGAGAGTTATCAAATTGACACATATATGAAGTAGTCCATTGTACATAACACATGTATAAGGAGAACTGATCAAGTAATGATTGGTAAATACAAAATCATTAATTTTATATTCTATTATAAAATCTAGATTGAAATGTAATAAAACTAATACTAACAAAATCTACTCATTCAAATCTACTTAGAACTAGTTTTAGAATTAAAATCCAATAATGAAAGTGTGATTAAAAACATCAAAACAACAAATTATGGCTATGAAAACAAAGCTTTCCATAAATCAAAATATATTTCTTTCATACTCCTTTAAAGCTCCATGTTCTACAAAAATACAATAGTTTTCATCTCTTCCTCTTCTCCCAATATATTCCTCAACAAAAACAATCCTATGTTCTATTCAAATTCAAATGGTGATAAAAACTATGTAATATAGCTAGTAATTCCTGAAATAATAACTATATAAATAGAAATATACCAACTAATAATTACCACAAGTAATTACTCCCTTAACATTACCCCAGTAATACTTTGAATTATGTCCTAGAATTCTGGATCAAAAATGTGTTACGAAAACTAAATGTTTTATTGTTTTTGATCTTGTTATTTAAAAGTCTAATTTGTTTGTACAACAATCTGCTCTATTTGTTTTATAGTCTACTTTGCTTGTACTTCAAATTAAAACATTATTTGATTCTTTATTGCATACAGAGTCTATTGTTACTCTTATGATGCCTCTATTGACAATTGTACACTTATTTATTGATAGGTTATTTTTTGCTCTTATGACTACATCTCTATTGTCATTTGTAGTTGTTGACATAACTACAGATTTGATGTGATCCGATTTTGATTCTATTGTTGTAGTTTTGATACAACTTATAATTATTGATTTGACTACATATCTAATGTAATTTGAATTTTATCCTATTATTGCAACTCTAACACAAGTTTCTCTGACCTTGTTGATCCTCCTCAGTTATATGTTCCTTAGGTTGTCTATGCTCCCTTATTTATGTGGTTGTAGATGCATACTCTTGATAATTGACTTCCTATAAAATATTTCATATGATAGAGTCTATTCAATAGCCTCCCTCTCAGGGCTATCCTTTCCTCCTCTGAAGTTTCTTGGTTCATCTGCTATTCTTGTACCTAATGGTCCTACCCCATCCATATCCCCTATGTCTTTTTCTTCATCTGAAGTCTTTGGTTTTGGAAACAAAACTAAAGGCTCATACTCAACTAATGGCATAACTTTTTCCATCTGAGAAATCATGTGTTTGTACAACCTTTCATTCGTCTCATACTTTCTGTAGACCTTCCCCATATCCATCTAAACAATGTCTTGAACTACATCTCACCATAAGTCTGCATCTTTTTCTTCCATCGATAATGCCTTGAACCTTACCTAAAACAAAGTATTATGCTTCCATAATTTAATATTTTCTCCAAAGGTAGTATCATAATTGAAGGGTTTTTTCTTTTGAATCTCCTTTAAAAGTTTGTTTAACTTTTCATTAAAAGCCATCTACTTTTGCAAATTTATGTCCATCTGTGCATGCCTCTGGTTAACTTGCTTTTGTATCCCATTTTTAGCTTGATATGCATTGGCATTGTCCACTTTGAGCTCCTCCACCTCCTTATGTTGCTTGAAGAAAGTTTCTTCCATGTTATTGTAGTTTCTCTGAAGTTTGTTATGTTTTATATTCAAAGTATCCTTCTCTACTTTTAAACCCCAATAATTGGCATTTGTTTCCTTTAAAATTGCCTGGAAGGAATCCTTTTCTATTTTAATGTTCTCCAAATCCTTATTCTACTTCTCCATGTTATTGATCTTTTGTTTGGCTACTTAAAGTTTTGCCAATAATTGACTATTTTCATTATTCCTATATTGTAACTCTGATTTGAGCTTATGTTTCTCATCAAAACTTCCTTGTAAGTTTAGAAAAGATCTATCCTTCTCTTCTATAATTTTTTTGTTCTTGATTTCTATATCAAATAGTCTAAGCAAAATATTTGTCACTTGTACATTGTATTCTACTAACTATTGAAACATAATAGCAGCTCTTCTATGCTCATCCAATTTTGCTTCTATCCCTTGCACAAACCCGAGTGTATGAAACCTAGGAATCTAACCCTTGGAACTTGTATATGATGAACTTAAATTCCAATGGGCAATCCAGACTTCTCCAATACATTCAGGCCTATTACAAAATTTTGTTGCAACCCCACTTTGAAGGAGTGTGAGGATGACACTCACACTCCCAAAATGGGGACTTGGGAATCCTCCGGGACTCCCAAAAACTCAGAGTTTGATTGCAAGGGCCAAAACACCTTGCCTTGAGGTATTATTTATACTGTTAGAAAGCTCTTGAAGTGTAGATGTCCAAAATGGCCTCGCATGAGCCATTCGGACATCTACAGTAGAAGTTATGGATGAAAGAAGGGCCAAGAGTCAAACTGGTAATTTGACTCCCAACCACTAAAAGTCGAGAATCGACCCGACTTCGATGTGTGCAAGTGAAATGCAAAAAACCATTGGAAAGCTCTTAAGGAGAGCTACAAGTTTGCTTTAAACCTCATCCCAATCGGAGGTCTGAGTTGGGAGTTATGACCTCCCAAAGTCCCAGGAGTCCAAACAGGGATAGTTTCGGGACTCCTCCTTGGGAGTTCCGAGACAAAAAACCATTCGAATGTAGGTGTCGTGGGCAAACGCAGAGAATACTATATGGGGGAAAGGTGGTGGCTTCCCCCGCGTCCGGGCCGTGGTGAGTCAAATGAGTCCGTGTTGCCTGTGGCTTGTCCCAACACCCAAAGTGATTCCAAATGTGGACTAACTAACTTGTTGGTTGGTTTTGATGCAGGATTGAGTAACTAAATAAGTTGTCCCTCTTCCTAGTCTAATCCCAGAACTTTCAGCACGCCCCTCTCCCCCCCTTTAGTGTTGGAAGCTGGGAACGGCACCAAGTTCCAACTATTTCCACTCTTTAACATAGTTGGACCCTTTTTGGGTTTAATAAGGAACTTGGGGGCGTGTCAATCCTAATGAGTACACACTTTCTTCCCATGCAAATTTGTAGCCATTACTTGCCTACTTGTTCTCTATGTGCACTTCTTATTAGGAATATGAACTATTTCTGGAATCTACTTTTGAGCATACTCCTCTTGATGTGATGGTGATTTGTTGTTGTTGCAAATCATCCTTCTATCGGTCTTCCTTAGAATATGAAATAGAAATGGGACCGACTTGCTCACTAGGACCTACTTCTCTTTTAGGCTTCCTAAAGTTATATCTCCTCAATGTTTCTTACAATCTCTTTCATTTTTTCTGATTGCTTCAAAAGCTCTCTCAAAATTGGATATTGGAGAGGATCTCTGAGAAGAAAAATAAGAATAAACTGGAGAAGGAAAAAGTAGACCTCTTTCTAGAAACCTAGACTGCAAAGGCAAAATGCTTACAAATTTATGTTGTTCTCTCAATTTCTCTTGCTCCTCTTTCAACTTCTATAGTTTTTCTATAAATTGTCTCTCCAATTTCTCCACAAGACTTTCATCAACATGCATTCTGGAGATAAAAATAATTCAAACCTGCTTGTAGAAAACAAAAACAAAAAAGTTGATCTGGTGTTTGCTGCCTCTGAAATGTTATCACCACGTTTCATGAAGTGACATTTCACTTTTTGTTTTAAGGTTAACATTTTAATGATTTGTATTTTTTTCAAATTATTTGACATCTATCATGTCTTACTTAAATTCATACTAACATCAACATGGGCTACAATTAACACTTGTTGACCGAAAATTATGTGAACATGGCATTGAGTAATTCTGATGACATTATTGAATCTAATGACCTAATATAGTTTACACTTCAAGTTCCTTTTGGCCTATGCTAAATCATCATATTAGTAGAATCTTGTTCTGACATTAATGACTTATCTACCCCACAATCCATAAATTATGAAATTGTATAACCATGGTTTGAATATTTGTTCATAACCTATTGACTTATCAAATTTACTAGGGTTTTTTTATATTATTGTATAATCAGTCTCAATGGTCTCCGTTTCTTTCTAATCTTATGAATCTTCATCAAATGTTTCTCCCATGTGGTTTTCATCTATGGACTACAAAGACTTCTGATCTTTTAAATCCCCTTCAATGTCTAGTCCACATATTATATGGTTTCAACTCATTAACAGTGACCAATATTGGGTGTTCAAAATTGTTAACAGAAATAAGAAGAACAATATTATTGGGTAAGCAATATTGTACTTTAAATGGACCAAACCATCTTTTCTTGAATTTGCTAGATTTGTTTTTTTTCCTTTATGAAACCATAAGACACAATTTCAAAATTAGAACTTTTTCTCAAAAGTTTTTTTTGTTGATTCCGCAAAACATTGCTCCATTAGTTGGCTCCCACATTGTTTTGAACTTCCAATCTATCTTCTTGTAATTTTTCCAATTCTATAATTTTGGTTGTTAGCACTCTGGTTGATTTTGCATCTCTATGGTCACCACTAATAGTTGATAGAACATATTCTATTAACATTAAAGGATTCAAACCATAGACTAATTAATAGGGTGTATAACTTGTTTCCACCTTATAAGCAGTCCTATATGAAAACAAAACTATAAATAGATGTTTATCCCAATCTATTTTTTTCTCATCAACCAACTTAGTCAATAGTCTACTAATGACTTTGTTAGTAAACTCTACTTGTCCATTTCCCTATGGATAATATGTAGTGGAATTAACATGCTTTAACAAAAATGGTTATATTAGATGTTTTATTATGTCATTGATGAAATGTACCCCCTGATCTATAATTATGGTCAATGGACATCCAAATCTAGTCAGAATATACTCATATAGAAATTTGGCTATAACTATTGCAATATTGGTTATAAATGCCTTTGCTTCTACCCACTTGATTGCATAATCTATAGCTACTAAAATGTATTTTTTTCCTTTTACTCTTCTTACTGGTCTGATTGGACCTATAAAATCTAAACCCCATTTCATAAAAGGTTCCTTTGGAAGTGTTCTTACCAACTTGGCCAAACTTTTTGTTTTGAGTCCTCCAACTTTTTGACAACCATCACAGCTTTTGCAAAATTCATGAGTATCCTTGAATAAAGTTGGCAACCAATATCTTACATTCAAAATTTTCTTTGTAGTATTATCTACAACAAAATGTTTTCCAACCACTCTTTCATGTAGCTCCTTCAGAACAATCTTTGCTTTTGAGGTGGTCAAACATCTACACATTTTATTGTCTTGTCCCACTCGGTACATAATTCTCTCTTTTAGAATGAAAGGTTTTGCCATTCTGGCTAACTTTTGTTTTTGAGTTAGGTTTAGAGTTTTTAGCATCTAACATGTCTCTAAATAGGTTTTTATTTCTTACATCCACATACGTTCTATGGAAAATAATGATGCATCCATAGTTTGATCTAAGACACCTAATGGTTCTGAATTGTCTGGTTTAAAGCATAAAACATTAGTAACTACATGTGTTCTACCAAGTTTGTAAACTATTGTGAATTCATATTCCAAGAATAACAAGAACCATCTTGTTATCCTTCCTGACACATGTGGTTTGTTGACCAAGCACATTATAGCCATATGGTCTACATAAAAAACAAATTTGTTTCCCAATAAGAACTATCTAAACTTATGCAAAACATAAAACCATTGTTAAGGCTTCTATTTTTATAGTAGTAGCATTATGTTATGCTTTATTGAGCAGTCTAGAAGCATATATTATAGGTTGGTCATACTTACGAGTTGGGTTTTGTGCCAACATTGCACCTACTGCCAACAATGATGCACCTATGTGCACATGAAACTCCAGCTGCCAATTCATAGGTATTAAAATTGATGCTTCCATGTACTTATGCTTAATATAATCCCAAGCTTCTTAACATTATGTGGTATAGATAAAAGGTTTTGTTTTCCTCATCAACTTGGTGAATGGTGCCATGATAAAGGTAAAGTTCTTGATGAAACATCTATAAAATTGAGCCATACCATTAAAACTTTGAATTTATTATGGATTGGTAGGTACTAGCATGTTCACTATTGCTTGAACCTTATTAGGGTTTAGTATTTTTCCTTTTCTTGGAAACTATGAACCCTAAAATTAGTCTTGAAAATACCATAAAAGCACATTTCTCTGGGTTATGATTGGTTATATATTCTCTGCACTTCTAAAAACAAAGTTTGAGGTTCATCAAATGTCACTATAAACCATGAAGTCATCCAAAAATATTTTCATGAACTGGTTTAAATATTCTCTAAAGGCTCTACTAACTACTCTCTAGAAAGTTGGTGGCCCATTTTTACACCAAATGGCATCACCATCCAAACAAAAGCTCCCCGATATGTTACAAAAGTTGTTTTGTAACATTCTTCATGGGTTATAAAAATCTAATGGTAACTTGAATGTTCATGTAAAAATGAGTAGGTTTCATACCCTGTGCAATGTTTAGTACTTCATCAAAAAATGGCAAAGGATAAGGATTTTTTCTGGTTACTTTATTAAGCTTCCTGAAATCCACACAAATTTTCAATTTGCCATTCTTTTTAGGCATTACCACTATGGGTGATAACCATGTAACTTCTTATACCAATTGAATAAATCCAATTGTTAATAGTTTGTCAATGTCTTATTTGATGCATGCAGCATAATTAGGGTTCAATTTATACCTTGTTTGATGTGTTGGTGGAATTGAGGTACCTAACTCAATTCTATGTTGAGCCAATTCTAAAGGTATGCCTTTGAGATATTATAAATCCAAGCAAACACATCCTTGAACTCCTTAAGTAGTATTTGAAGCTCCTCAATCTTCTCCTTTGTCAATTGTGAATTAACCTTAATGTATAATGGATTTGCCTTTATGCCAAGATTCAACTTAACAAGATGTTGTTCTTTAGTCAAAGTCTAACCTACTATTTGAAGATTATGTACTTATATTTTTCTGTTGTTTCATTCACTTGAATATCATCATGGCTTTTATGGTAACAAGTTTTTGGATAAACCTTGTCTTCCAATGAAACCTTTGGTCTAACAAACAAGTCTTTTGATTTCAACGTTGAAGGCACCACTTCTACAACTATTTGATCTGATGTCCTATGCTTTGCATCAAATTTCTCAATGCTTTTGATTTCTGACACTCCAACATTCAACAATGTAATTGTTTTTTTTTAAAGAGTAATTGTGCCAATTGAGAACGGTTCTAGTTCTATATCAAAGATTAAATCTTCTTCTTCATCTATTAACCTTTCCATCAAGTCATAACACACTTGAGGCCTTCTAGTATTTGCTCCCACTTTCCTATTAACTAATATTGTTCTAAATGTTCCATTACCTTGAATAATAATGACATTGTTACCCCAATCATGTGTAACCTTTGCATCTCTAAGCCAAGATCTTCCCAACAACATAGAATAGCTAGAATCTACGACATTATTTTTCAAAATAACAAATGTGGCTATATATGGAATACCATGTATGTGAATCTTCAAATTTTTGATGATTCTTAAAGGTTTGGTAATACTTTGATTTGCCATTCTGAGGTGGTATGGAATTGGTCTTGGTTTGGGTAAACCTAACTTTGTTTTGAGATTTTTTGTTATAATGTTTAGACTTGCTTCTCCATCTATCAAAACATCTTCAACAAGTACTTGGATAATTGTCATCTAGTTATCTACTTCTATAGCTATTATGTCTAGTTTAGAATGTGTTTCAACCACTATGGCTACACTAGGCTTTGTCATTTGTTTAGTTGATATATTAGGTTTTTTTGGCTTTAGTTTCTACCACATATACTTTTTAAGACTGGTGAAATCTTTAATAATTAACCTAACCTCAAAGTATTAGTAGTCTCCAACATTTGTTTTTGATATCTTGGAATACTTGTTCCATAGACATAATTTTATTAATAGGATTGCAAACAAACTGTGTGATACAATGAGTTTTGTGGACACCTTAGATTCTACCCAACTTGTGTTCCTTTGGAATCTGATTTTGTGGTCAATCTTATGCTTGCATCACCTGTATAGTCTTGATAAAAGATTATTGTAGTTTTTGCTCCTCTTCCCAACCAACAACAAACTCTTTCTTGATTGGCTTTTTGTCCCTAAACACATGTTCTTCAGTAACCTTGCTCCTAGTAATGGCCATATTCACATCCACCATATGGACTAAAGGATTTGAAACCTTGGGTTTTACCACAACTTATTTTTTTGTTGGTTTGATTCCTTTGTTCTTAAACATATTCTACATAGCATTGTACTTAGGACAATCTATGATCTTATGTCTAGTGTCACCACAAATATGACAAGAATTTTTCACATGACTCTATACTTTAATTTGTTGAATAGTAACCTCAAAGATTATAAGAACACAATTTTCCTTTCTTTTAACTCTATAGGTTTCAACATTATGATTTTTCCTATGACAATTTGTATAATACATTCTTGTTTTCTCTAGGATTGTCTAAGGTTTCTAAGCTAATACCATTCTATTACTTTGTGGTACTGACAGATTGCTTATGGCCTTTACTTTAGAAATTCCTTATTCACAAACCAAAGTTACTTCCTTATACTATTGTAGAATTTCTCTCTTCAACTTGTTGTTGTTACATGCAAATATGGTTGTAATCCATATTTAAAATAGTGGTTAAAAAACTATTTATTGTCTTATGTTGAAAACTATTGGCCAACTTCAATAATCTTTCATAATAGACTTCCACTCTTTCATTTTCTCTTGTTTCATGTTTTTCAATTGTATGTAAACTTGTTCATCATTTTGAACTTTTCTATACCTTTTACAAAAAGTCAATTACAATTCTACAAAAGTACAATCTAGGTAATCTCCCATATAATTGTTACACCAATTAGACACAATATCTCTAAGGGTAAAATTGAACACATTAATAATTTTTGCATCATCTTTTTCATTATTTGCTTTAATGGCAGCTTTAAACACTTTAACATGAACATCTGGGCCAAAATCCTTGACATACTCAGGAAAATTAAATGGCCAACGATAAGGTTTGTTTGGTGGTAATGATGGCCTGCCTAGATTCACCATTGGCAATCCAAAATATCCTAGAGGTCATGGAGGTCTTAAAGGTCCTAAAGGTCCTGGTGATCCCGGTGGATTTGAGCCACCACTTCCTAGATCTAATGGCTAACTAAAAAAACTTTGTTCACCTCTCTAGGTATATCTTCATGCAAACTCACAAATTTTGTTCCCCTTGGAGTTTGTGGTCTAGATCTAACACCATCAATAGTATGGATTAATGTTAATATAAACGAAGCTTCAATAATTATAATTATAAAATAAGGCATTACCATAGAATATAATGGCATAGATCTTACTGGTTCTATTATGAGATTTGAAGGTCCTACATAGGTAACTCCAATATTGTTTTGATGAAACAAACTTGGTATAAGAGCTACAAAAATAGGTATTACATCTGAGCTCTCATTTCCACTCTATTTTTTTTCCAAATTTGTTTTCTAAGTCTATATGGAATTTTAACCCTCTCATGGTACATATCTTTGGGCTCAATATGTCCATGACTCCCTACTCTTGCAAGTTTTAGATTTAGATTCTAGAAATGCTTAACAAATCCTTGCCTCACGTTATTTTCAATAAATGGACATTTGTCCAATATGATGGTAGTATGTGCAACGTGGAGAAATTGATCTTGGAACTTTATTCACACTGTGAATTCCTTTGCTCCAATCCCTTGGAACTCTTTTAACTATGTTTCCATTCTATTGATTAAATTTGGGTTCACTTTACTTCACTTTTATAACCATAAAGACACCTTTTGCTATTGTTGGTTCTACTCTTGGTAAGATTACAGTTTCTTGTTTAGTTACAAATACTAGTTCAACTCTTTTGGACATTCTGATACCCTAAGTTATGACTTTTTACTCAACAACATAATGAATCGGAGGTTCAAAATTCAAAATTCTTTGTTCAAACTTTTCATTCTCCTGACTATCTCGATAATAAAAAGGTGAAGCAAAATTGTACCTTGGTACTATTTCCTCCCCTTTTGACTTGTTGAATGTTTGTTTTCTTCTTGAATCAAAGTATCAGAGTTATATTGTTGCATTAGATTTGTTGATTCCTACACAACTTTTTGTTGAGGTTCAAATTCTCGACTCCTTCATCTAAACTCAACCTGTGAGTCTACATTTTCAATCTGACATTCTTCCTTCTTGGAATTTTACAGCAAACTACTAATGCACCTTTTTGCTTCACCAGTTTGCACTTCATGATCGATGTTACCTAAGGCGTTCTATGGCTTACAAGTTTCTCTCTATCCATGGATGTTTCTATTGTGTCTAAGTGTCGCAACCCTAACCTTGGGCTTGTGACCAAGGCAAGGGCTTGCAAAAGGGTGCAAGCCAAGAGTGAAGCCCGAGAGTCACATTTCATGCTCTCAAGAGTGCAAAAGAGTGTGAGGTAGTGAACACTCACACTCCCAAATGAGTTTCCACTTTGGGAGTTGGACTCCCGATGGACTTCCAAATTTTCAGAGAGCAATTTCAAGGGTTAAAACCCATTGAATTGAAGATTCCCTTATATCATTGGAAAGCTCTTGGAACGTAGATGTCTAAAATGGGCTCGCATGACCCATTTGGACACTTCTAACACAAGTTATGGGCAAAAGAAGGGTCGGGAGTCAAATTGCCAATTTGACTCCTGACCACTAAAAGTCAATTATCGCCCCAATCTCCTTATGTGTAGGTGGCATGTGACATACCGTTGGAAAGCTCTTGACAAGGGCTAAAACTTTTATGGAGACTTCATTCCAATCGGAGGTCTGCACATAAAGTTATGGGCCCCCAAAGTTGCGAGAGACCCAACTTTGGGAATTTTAGGACTCCCACTTCGGAGTCCCGAGACAAAATGACATTTCGGTGCTAGTCCCATGGCCAAGCATAGAGTATATTATAAGGGGGAAGGTGGTGGCTTCCCCTAAGTCCAAGCCGTGGTGAGTCTTGTGAGTCCGTGTTTGCCCATGGCTCGCCCATGCACCTAAAATGCTCCAACTACGCACTAACCAACTTATTGTTTGGTTTGTGCAAGTTCATGTGAGTCATTGAATTACTTGTCAATCTTCCTAGTCCCATCCCAAAGCTCCAACATGCCCCTCTACCCCCCAAATGTTGCAAACTAAGGAACACGACCCAATTCCTTCTCCTTTTGCTGTATTCACCTTTGGACTTGTAGTTGAGTCCATCAAGGAGCTTGGGGGTGCGTCACTAAGAAACTCTTATAAGTGTTTCAAATCGCTAATCTACCTAATCTACACTCAAATTGTTGCTAATGGCAATGCCATTTTCCACTTGTTCATGTAATACAACCTAATATAATTGTCTCTTCAAACTTCTAGCTACAATTTATTTTCCATTTCTCCACATCCTAATTCAAATATGAACAAACTTTGCATTAAAACAAAATCCTCATAGTAGTTACTTTGCTTAGATCTACTTTTTGAACAAAAAATTATGATCAAGATTTGAAAACAAATGCAAAAAACAAAACTAAAGTTCATTATCTATCTATAGAAATAAAAAATTCAGCAATGAGACATAAATAACATTCTGAAATTCATTTCAAATTTAGACCCTAGGATGGTCGCCAAATGGTAAATACGAAATCTCTAATTCTATATTCTAGTTTAAAATCTAGACTAATACTAACAAATGCAATAAAACTAATACTAACAAATTCTACTCATTCAAATATACTTAGAACTAATTTTTAAATTAATATATAGTAATGAAAGTATGATTGAAAACATCAAAACAACAAATTATGGCTATGAAAACAAAGTTTTCCATAAATCAAAGTATATTTCTTTCATATTCCCTTAAAAGCTCCATATTCTACAAAGATACAATGATCTTCGTCTCTTCCTCTTCTCCCAAGATATTCTTCAACAAAAATAATCTTATGTTCTATTCAAATTCAAATGGTGATAAAAACTATATAATCTAGTTAATAATTCCTAAAACAATAACTAGGTAAATATAAACATATTAACTAATAATTACCACAAGTAACTACTCCCTTAACAGTGATACATGAATTACTATTGGCAATGAGTCAATCAAGCATTGATTCATACATGGGTGGATATAAGTATGAATCCCTTGCCTAAGCAAATAGTCTTGATGAAAAACTTGTTGTTATACAAGGTCAAATCTCTCCAATTGACATTTGATTGAAGACAAAGCTAAATAATCAACAAAACAATTATTTAGATGCATAATTAGGTCTTTTTGTTACCTTGCCAATGAATTAATAATCAACTAATTTTCAATGGCATCAATTGTAGTATAATGCATGTACATGGAAAATCCAAAAATCACTAATATTGGTAATTAAGGAGTTAATCAAGTAGTTAGCCTTTCAAACCAAGGACAATGACCTCCTTAATAAATTCAAGGTCATTGATCCACTTACTAAGCACATGGAGTTCTTAGCTTTTGAATACTTATGCTTTGCAAGGGGTCACATAAGCAAATTGTCATTTACCAAGGGCATTAACTCATTGGTAAGGACTCATAGTACTTGGCAAGGATTCACATAAGCAAGTTGTCATTTACTAAAGACATTAACCTCATCTACAATGACTCATTGTAATTGGAAAGGGCTCACATAAGCAAATTGTCATTTGTCAATGACATTGATATAATAACAAGGACTCATTATAATTTACAAGGATTCATTGTAGTGGGCAATGACTCACTGTAATTAGCAAGGATTTACATAAGCAAAACCTCATTAACTAAGGATAGTGACATCCTTGGCAAGGAATCACATAAGCAAGGATTCATTTACAAAGGGCAATACCTCCTTGTCAAGGAATCATTATAATTAACATAGATTAATACAAGCAAACATTCATTTAACAAGAATAGTGACCCCCTTGGCAAGGAATCAATGTAAATTGGTAATCAGATAATAAGTAATCCTTCAATGAGCAAGGGTAGTGATCTTTGCCTAACTCACATGGATTTAGCTCAATCCAAACTAACTTTTGAAATGAATTACGACAATGCACTTATATCCAAAAATGTGAAGAGTTTGAAAATTTTCATATCCAAAAAAAGGATTTTTCATCAATTTGAGAGGCTAGATGAATGTGAATAGAAGAATTTTTCTTGTGAACCAATATTTTTCTTGCATAGCCACAAGCATTTTTTTTGGAAAAAATTGGTTTGTTATTTGGTGTCAATAAAAAATTCCATATTGCAAATAGAATCAAAATTTCATGTTTTCACAAGGCACAAATGTCCCTTTAGTTATTATTTGATTAAATTTATCCACTTTCAATTGTATAATTCTACATACAATGTACATATGTGGGTAGAATCCTTTACCTAGACACACTTGTGGTAAATAATAAGTATATATGGGTGAAAGCACACTACATAGCATGACATTTTGAATGTTTGGGAATCCACTTTAACAATTTTCAAAATTGTAACCAATTCCAATTTATATGTGCAAATGATGGAATGGGACTCACATCAATAATGAATTCATTCATCAAAACACAATGTAAAATTTTCATAGCAAAATGTTTAGCATTCAATTTGTTATTGACTTTTAAAGTTATAAAAAAAAACATGTCCAAGTCAAGAATAAATGAATATGGATTCAATATACACCTTCATAAAATGCCCTTTAATGAATACATGAATAATTGAAAATATGTTGTGGTGACTACTAAAGAAAACAATTTGGAAAGATGTCGATGAATAAATTTTGACATGTAGATTAGATTATGAAGCTTCTAAAGGTCTTTTATTCATTGAAATTAATAATTTAGATGTTCATCTTTCAAATATAAGATCATGATAAGCTAAGCCAAAATTCTTAAGTCCTTATGACAAATATTTTACAATACCTTGCTGCATGGCCCATGTGATTCAAAGTATCATGCTTTTGTCTTGTTTATGCAATATATTTTAACCTCAACATGCACTTTCATGATGTGCCCATTTTGTTCCACCCATATATATACCTTACCCAAGAATGGTAGATTTCATGTTACCAATTTAAATAACCCTACCTAGTTGGTCATACCTTACATTTAACCCATTTTTATTTTATGGAGTTGGAAAAAATTTGAAACTCATCTTCATATACGTCATAAAATAATTTGACGTATATCCAAAAATCATAATACACAATATATGCAATTTCAATTTGTGTGGTTAATTTAGTTATTTGTTTGAATTCTTGTGACCAATTAGTAAATAATTAGCTTGGACAAGATTGTCACCTTATACTTTTGGAACTTCTTTGGATAATATCACACATTTTGCCATGATTGTATCACTAAAGTTGTCAAAGATTTTTTTATATGCCTTAATTTTCACCTTGAAGGTTGATTGAATGCCACATGCTCATTTTTTTAATGCCTATTCCCTAAATACCAAAGCAACTTCAACACATATCTATCTTTTAATTAATTAATAAAATTTTCATATTTGATGTTAAAAATAGTATATCTTCAAATATGCTAAAAGATTTTTTATTTTGCTTCACAAACTTATGTTCTAATTTGAATTTTCTTTTGAGGATTTCAACATTTTTGAGAATAATTTAATTAGTGTCAAAATTTCCATGGTATTATAGTAGTAGTTTTCCCTCACTTTCCAATTCAATGTGGCACAATTGGAAAAATATAATATATGTTCCAATCATGTCCTTTAACCTATTTATATTGATATTTTCAATAACTAATATTTATCTTTACTTGTATTGCATAAACTAACATTATGAATGGCAATCGTTTACATTTACATAGACTGGACCACTTAAGATATCAAAATGAATTATATTAGCCCAATCTTCATGTAAAATGTTGGACTTTAAAAAAATTGATTCAAGAGAGTTTTAAGGATATTAAGTTGAATCATTTGGTTGAGGAATGAAATTTCTAGTGCCATTCAAAATGCAAGTCTATTAGTTGTGGGTATCCTTCAAAAACATTTGGAGAATTTTATCACGTTACCACGTTGCATTGATGTTAAAAAATTATGTGGTAGAATAGTAGGCATATGTATGAAGTTGGTGAAAAAAACATTGTTTCATTTGAACTTGGTATGAGCTAGGAGAAATGAATGGTCAAAGATGCACATGTATCCAATGGGCATTTAGACACAATCAAAGAAAAGAATTTTTTTGTGACAAATTCTTCACATTTTGACTATTTCCAACCCCTTTCATGTGACATAGGTGTTAAAACTTCAACTAATCACGTTGCTGAAGCTTTTAAAAAAGAGTTTCAATGGAGCTTGAGAAATACAAATGGAACATCAAAAGGGTGAGAGAAAAGGAATTACATGTCTCTTAGAACATATGTGCATGTTCGAATGTGGCTAGGAGTCTAGGTAGGAATATTTAATAGGATAGCAGTTCATTGTGATGTTTAAGGATTAATGGGGTGTTGTTCAAAATAAGTTCTTTTGACAAATAGTTTGAAATTTCAATAATTATAATTACAAAGAGTAGTGAGAAGAAGTTGGGACTAAACATTAGTGCAAAATTATAAGAAATTTGAGGTGAAATTGGAGGTGTCCAATTTCCACTCCCATCCCCAATTTTTGTCATTAAAAATCAATAACACAAAAATATTATGTGACACATTTGGAAGTGGGGGAGATGAAAGGTACCTACTCTAAAACCTATTTCCTATGTGCTACATGAAATGGACCAATCTTCAATATAAATGATGGGTTAAATGATTGGGATGTTTGCCAAAAAAAAAAACCAATGAAGGAATTTCCTCTTACCTAGGCATTAACGATCAAATTTTTGGCAATTTAATAATTGGGGAACAGACTGAAAGTTTATGTCATCCTTGAATGTTTGCGGCATTTGTGTACCCTAAAGCCTTAAAGTTGGGGCATTCCCAAAATAAGGGACCTAAGTTGATTAGCATGTGCAGCCTTGCATTTTGTGAATGCCTCCCACTTGTTTCACCCCTTGTGAAGCAAGCCGTAAACCATGAACTTAGACATTCTTAGATCATGAGCTGTAGGTGGGATTTGGTTCTTACCAGTGTTGTGAGGGTACCATGTACAAGACTAGTTTTCATGCCAATTCTCACAATGAAAACGAATGGTTTTCACTTGAGATGAGAATCTTCTCCTTGAGATTTACTAAGGCATCATATGGGCCCAAACTTGATACCCAGGGGAGGTTACAAAGGAACCCCAAGTCCACTTTTGAGGCTAATATAAGCTTTTAAAACCTATTCATAAATAAGTACTAGTAATGGGATTTGAACTCAAGACATCCTTGAGACCAAGAAGGGTCCTTAACATTGAGCCATAGTATCTAATGTGTATACTATGTAAAAAAAACTCATTAAAATTTATTTTTAAAAATAATAATTTACACATGCCGGTGGCTTTTGCTTTAAAGTCATTGGCATAAATGAATTTCAAATTAACAAAATCAACACTTCTCTTTCAAATGAAAAATTGATGCCTTGTAGTTAATGTTTTACTCTTTGAGCTCTAAAAAGTGTGGGGGTTCAAATCTCAATAAGTTGAAATTGATCTTTTTTGAAAATCAGTAATTCCTTTTTTGAGGACATTAGGAAAACCAGGGCCTGAGTATTGAATTTCGGGAAAAAAAAGAAAAAGAAAAAAGAATCAGGCTAGTTCTCTTAAACTTTGGTAAGGACAGTTCTCTAAAAAAAAATGTGAACGTCCCAACACTGGTTCTTAAGAGTGGGAGCAATCTTACACTTGGGTATAAGTAGACATGATCTCCCACTCACTCTTAAGGAGTAAGTGTAAGATTCCTTTTCTATTCTAGGAGGGATATTCATGGATATATATATTCTCCTCTCCAAATACACTAGGAATTTACTTTACGAGGTCATACCTATTATGATAGGATTACCATATCATTCTAACTATTCTCACATACTCTGAAGCAGTTGAACTGTATATTTCCATTGCAAAACTGAGGATGTAACAACCAGTGTTGAGAACCTGGAACTGGTTGGTATATATATGTATCAACATTTTTAAAAGTCAAAGAGAATCAGTTCTGGGACCCAACCCATGACCAGCTTTCTGAAAAAATTATAGTACATACTTGAGCAGTGTTTTAAAATATCAAAGAATTGGGTCAAAGACCCTACCTTAAATTGCCAATTCTTTGTTGGTTCTTTCCTTCTTTCATGAAAACTGCCAGTTCTTTTAATTTTTTTGAAAACCCAGAACCATTGGTTCTTTTGATTCTCAAAGTGTTTAAAAGTACAGGAACAAAATCAATGAACCCCACAACACCAGCAACTACTAACAACAATAATAATATGCAATCTACTTGGGGTGAATAGGAAAGAGAAGATTTTGTAGGGTGCTCTCTTTTGTTGGTGCAATCTACTAGGTTCATAGCTTTCCTTCCTCCTTTCCTGTTTGTTTCCTGTTATCTCTCCTCTTGTCCTTTCTAAGCAGCTGGGTGAATCAGGCTGGGTGGGGATCAGTGTTTGACGGGTATTAAAAAATGCACTAAACTCCCACCAGGTATAGGCAGGTTCTTCAGGTTCATAATTATACGCCTAAAAAAATTCAAATATCCAGTTCTGATATGTAACCATGGTTCTCTGAAAATTTGAGAATGTCAAATATCCACTCTGAAAACTGGTTTTTCTTTTCTGGTTCTTTCATGAAACCAGATGGTTCTTTGATTCTGATTTTTCTTCAGATACCCAGAACTGACAGTTCTCTGGTTCTGATATAAATTTTAAATTGGAAACAGCTGTTATCAAGAAAATCTAATACCCAGCCAACACTGGTGGGGACGAGGGGACCTTCCCTTTCAGTTTTCTTTTTCAATCTGTAATGGATTCTCCAAATCGTGTCTGGCGCTTTTTTGCAAAATGCAGTATTGAAGAAAAGCAAGTACTATGGGTGTTTACAAAAAGACAAAGATGGGCAGGTTGTGTTACTGAGGGTTGGTAGGCCTTCTGATCAAATCTGTATTCTGCAAAAAATATTGAGGGGTCCCATACATGCACTCTCTCTATACTACATCATCATCTGACCCTGCTCAAAGAATCCATTGAGAGACATCAGGCAACATGGCGCTAGTGTATCTGGTGATCGGTTCTTCTTCAAGGGGGATGGGGAGAGGCATGGGGGCCCTCCATGGGGACATCACGGACCTATCCTGAGAATGAACTTTTGCAGTAATAAAATGATCATCACTATCCATGCTTGAATATTACACAAATTGTGGGGTCTCATACTCAATGCTGTGACAGGGAGCAGGCACACCCAGTAGTTGTCTCCAGCGTTGGTCTAGTATATAGGCCTGCACATGGTATCAACCAGTGTTGACCGGTTATTGATTTTTGATAATCGGTTAAGAACCTAATTGTTTTGTATTGAATTTTCAAAATCTAATAACCTACCCAGATGACTTGGTTATCATCCAGGTAGGTTATCAATCCAAACACAGTAAACATTTTTCTGTTAAGAAAAAACAGATTTTTAAAAAAAATATTTAATTTCTTAAAGCCTTATAACTGGAATAATCAGCAAGTTAATTGGAGGTTATCAATGGGGTATTTGACAACCTAATTTGCATCCAATTTTTTTAAATAAAATCTACACTACAATTATGAAAAACAAATCAATAGCTAGCCAACATTGGTATCAACACTGGTGACAAGGATGCTATTAGTTTGGTATGAGCTCAGGCCATATTAGCCTTTTGCCAATACTAGTTTGGTAGGTATTTGAAGTAACACTAGCCTTCTACCAATCTTATACATTATGAAAAAATAGTCTTTGCAGAGACCATACTAATTTGCAACTACATTTTCATACCAATTACATTGCAACTAGGCTACAACTTTGTATGAGAAATAAGTTTATTTTCATATCAAATACACCATTGGAAAATGATTAATTGCACATGAGTTCTAAGGAAATTGCAAGGGATCTATAGAATATTTTAATCATATTTTGTGAATTGTATGATTTTGGTCAATGTGCATTGGCTTCATGTTTTAATTGCTATATAGTTGCAATATGCAATTCATGCACTGAAATGGATTATGTGAATGTTCCCCACACAAACACACCCCAAGTGGCAACTACTAGCTAACATGGATGTTGTCATCCCATATGCATGGTCTTTATGTTGAATTCATGTGCAATTGCAACTATAGTTAGAATGTGTTGCAATTAAAGATCAACTTTAATATATGACTAGATTTTTTGGCCAATGCCACCTTAGTATGACTACAATCCAATTGCAACATGAGTAGATGCCAAGTATAAAAGATCAATTATTCAACTAGAATTCCACATCTAACCACCTATGTAATATCTTGATGATGCAATGGAGTTTAAACATATGAATACAAATTGTCAATGTAGCTTGAATGCATAGTCTAGGATGTATGCCCTTATTCTACCTCAATATCTTCTACTCCTCTTCAAATTGGTTCATCCATAAGAAGTGATCCCTTTGCTCATAGTTTTTTAGTTGTACAAGGTTTAGGTCTTGGGATGTGGATGGCATTTTTAAAGAGTTATTTAGCCATGCTCATTCTACGGCCATTCCCCACACTAACACATATAATGTAACAACTACCAATTAGCATAAATGTTGGGCCACATCATTTATGTGGTTTTTGCAATGACCCCATGTGCAACTACCTTACAACTATAGTAGGATGACACTGCATTTACAAATCAACTAGATTATGACTAAGTTTTGATTTTTTGAATGAATCATTGAACAATTTTAAGTTGAACAACATCTTTCAAGAGGATTCATTGATTTGCAATTGCCCTAAAACCCTTCATAACCTTGACAACATTTGTCCAATTGCAAAAGTCTTTAAACCCATGTTAAAGACATATTGGCTATAGTGATAGCAACGACTAGTAGAAATCTAGCCCTACATTTTGAATGACTTCTTTTCCCATCATGTTTTGGTATATTGTACATTGTAAATATTAAAGCATTAGTAGAATTTCATAAAAGGTAAGTGAATTTTGGAATGAGGAAGAAAAATAGTTTTAGGATTTTAGTTTTACACTTGTATTGATTGTGTATGTGTATAATGTATAATTAATTTATCAAAGTACAAAGTTCACATTGTTTAACGTACTTTGTATCAATTTCATTAAATGTATTTACAAGAAATATATATATTTTATATAACTATAGTTTGGTAATGTTTTTAGACTAAGAAATATTACTTACCATTTGGGACCATCCCCAAAAAGATTTCAACAATAGAATTTTGATTTTTGTACATTTTGTTCATTTTTTTTTGTTTTTAAGCACATATCTAGTAGTTCCAAAGGTAGTTTTTGTGTTTATTCAAGTTCTCGATTGAATTTTTTTTGAGGAGTATAATTTGAATGGAGTAAATATCGAGGATTTTAATATGAAAAAATTAATTACAAAATTTGTGGAAGTAAAGGAAACATGTTGAAAATGGTAACTAACTAAAAGTTTGCAAAGGCAATTAGATCAAACATCAACTTGGGATGCCAATGTTGTTGAAGATGAATAACATTTGCATTAAATAACAATGCAATTTTTCACATCAAATTGAGTGCAACGTATAAAACTATGATTGCCAAGATTTGAAAAATGACTTGCAAGGTGCATGACACCTTTTGCAAAAGTGATGATTTTGAAAGAAACATTCACTAAGAAAACATAGAAGTGGCCCTACAACAAATATAATCAATCCATGGAATGAAAATTGAGAGAAAACCCAAAAAGATAGGAAAGAAGTGCACTAAACATACACCAATTGTTTTGAAGCAACGGGTACAAGGAAAAGTATAAGAAATGAACCTAACAAATGTTGAACATATGAATTTCCATAGTTCAAAATTCGATTAGGTGAGTTCAAGAAATGAACGAGGAAAAAATGCATAAAGACAACAAGGATAAATCCTAATCTAACAATTGGCTTTAGCTCCATGCCACTAATGTCACAACCCTAAAATCAAATTCGCGACTAAGTCTAAAGGGCAAAGGCTCATGAGGCCAAGATAATGTGTTTGGGAATGAAGCACACTTTCACAAGTGGGGGAAAGTGTAAGAGATTGAGCCCAATGACTCCCAAGTGTATTCCCATTTTTAGAGTTGCACTTATGTGGTAGTCTTAAATGTTCAAAACCTTAATTGAAAGGGTAAACAAACATCAAAAGAAGCCCCCAAGATATCATTAGAAAGATCTTGAAGTGTCGACGTTAAAGTGCCCTTGCATTGTCCATTTACACCTGAAATGCATGAATTATGATCAAAAGAAGGGTCAAAAATCAAATTCCCAATTTGACTTCCAACCACAAATCCCCTTAGATCAGGTGTTGAATCATCTCCAATTGGAAACTAAAATACACCATTGAAAAGACTTTTTGTAGGCTATAATTTATTGCCCTCCCATGTTCAGAATAGACTTGATTTGAAGAAGATTTGAATGTCCAAAGTTTCAAGAGAGCAAAAGTCCCAATTTTGGGACTCTCACTTGGGAGACTCATGAAAAAATGCCATTTGGATGTAGGCCATGCGAAGAATCATAGAGTATACTATAGGGAGGGGAGTGGTCCCTCCTCTCAAAGGTTGTGGGCCATGTAAAGCTTGTGTTTGAGGTTATTTTTATTAAATCCACTCTTCCACTTGCGTTTAATTTGCACTAACCAACCTTTTTTCTCAATTGTGTAGGTTTATTTAATCTTGAACTCTTGCTTATGAGTTCATCCTAGTCCCATCCCGAAGCTCCAGCATTCCTTCCTACCCCCAAAGTACTTTGAGCTAAGGGGTGTGCCTCGATTTTTTATTTTTTTAATTTTTATTGTTTCATTCTAAGACCCACATTTGGGTTGCTTAATGAATTTGGGCATGTCAACCAAACACTTGAAGAGTGGGAGGACCCCATGAATAATGACAAGGTTGTTTATATAAAAATTATGGTTGAAGAAGTACAAACCCAAGATGAAGATATGGAAGAACATGCTTATGAACCAAGATGGTACATTAGGCTTGTAAGCATAATACAATTCTAAATTTGGTATTCAGACTATGCTTGTGCCTATAATTGAACGTATGGTAGTAGAATGTGATCTTATAATATATTATATGAAGAATTATGAGGCAAGATTCATGAGGAATTTCAAAAATGTAGTCTTACCTAGAAAACAAATATGGTGTAGGGGAATCCATAGTGTGGATAAGATTATACCAAGTCCAATCTTGCATGATGTAATTATTACCATCGAAAACATTTGATTAGTGACTACCTTTTCATTGAATATTATGTTAGACAAGGTTTTGCAAACATGTGAGCCATACCAACACAACCATGTGCAGTAGCCTCAATTTTCAAGAGTTGCATCAGGGTTATTTGAGTGCGATAAGGTTATTAGGGGCTTTTAACAACTTCATAAGGCATGGTACGCTTGGTGTGTGGAAGGGGTTGTTTTCTTTTCTGAAATAGATATTAGTGTATAAGGGTTGGATTAGTCATTTTCTTCAACAACAAAAAAATTGGTAACCGTAGGTTTAGAAACTTTGTTGCATAATTAGAGGTGAGAAATCTCTAGATGGTTGGGGGTAGAAATAGACGCTAGATTTTGTGGTGTTCAGCACAACATTGGTTTTATTTTAGTGTTTCGTGAGTGGCAAGGATGTTTGAAATTCATGATGCAGTTGGAGGGGTGTTGGTGAAAGGTCCAGTAGAGATAGAACAGTCCTCAAGCTGTATGAACATGAGATCGACTTAACGATTAAATAGATAGTGTAATAGTGTAGTAGTGTGCCAATGGTGGCAAAAGTTTAATAATGGCTGAAATGTTTATTTAGATTATGGGTAAGCTCAGCAAAGAGCCATAGGTACATGTTAAATCCTAGGCAATGTTATAGAAATAGTTCATAACTGCAGGAAATCTAGGATGCAACGAATGGTGCAAACTAGGTAGTCTGCCTTGTTATTAGGAGGCAATCGACAAATCGGACCACGCAACCAACGGTAGTGTCTAACGCCAGGAACTGAAGACCATGCGAAAATAGAAATATCTTCGGTGTCGTAACAACCTTCATAAACGGTTTTAGGTTCGTCACTTGAAGCGGGGTCGACTTGCAACAAGATCACCAAGGTGCGAGAGTTTAGAGAAATATGATAATACTAGGATCGAGGAGGTTCAACTTCAAAACGAGCGTGCACCTCTCGAATTTCAAGTTCTTCATCACGAAAATGCTACGTTAGGGTCAAATCTAGAGATGACTCCGAAGGCGGTTCTTCGTTCACTTGTGCGGCTTGGGGCCCGTAAGTGGTGGCCATGCGCGATGCCATAATTTCAAGGGGAGAGAAGAAATCAGAGCTTCAATCAAAATTGAATCGACAATGTAGGTGTGGAGGACTTGTCACATTAAGATGCGCAGGCATAATTTATAGATCGAAGAAAAGAAAAAAAATGCGAGAGTAACAGCCTAGGACCACGGTAAAGTGAAACTTTAAGGGCAAAAGGAAAAATTGGAGGTTTAAAGAAAATTATTGGGGGGAAAGGGGCAAGAGGTGAAAATGTGTTTTTTCCTTCCATTAGCCACCAAGCTTTAGATCTACCTTCACCCTCCTTCCCCTTCTCTTTAAAAGGTGAACTAGGATCATTGGGGAATTCTCTTTCTCCCAAGACATAATTTTCAATTCAATCTTGAGAATTCTTATTCCCACAAGCTTCTTAAGGGGGAAAAAAATGATCAGCTGGGGGAAGTTGACAAAAGGAAGGAAAGTAGAAGGGAAATCTTGTAATAATTTTAGGGGAATGGAGATGAGTAGTGATAGGGTTGGGAGGTTGAAACCTTAGAACAATCTCACGAACCCTCTCTAGTTTCATAGCATAACTTCTCACTGGTTTAGTTGCAGATCTTGAGATTTGGTAGGAAGGTGCGCCTTGTAGTTAGCTTTCCAATGAGCTAAGGCAAGCTAAATTTGGATACCATATGTGTTAGAAATAATATTTTGAATGACTAGAGGTCTGTAGTCAAGATGAACCAACTGCCTTAGTAAACCCTCTCGGGTTTGGTAGTATAACTCCTCACTAGCTTAGCTACAGATCTTGAAATTTGGTAGGAAGGTGCGCCTTGTAGTTAGCTTTCCAATGAACTAAAGCAAGTTGGATTTGGATATCGTACATGTTAGAAACAATATTTTGAGTGACTGGTGGTTGCTACTGAATGAACATGGTGTTGAAGGTTTGTTTAAAAGAGTGACAATTCAATATAAGATGGTATGATTTGAAATGTTTGAGTCTAGAAAATATAGCTGTCGGTTTTAAGTCGCAAATGATGCATAAGAGGCAAGGTACTTAGTTCCAACTATGAACGCAATTTAACATCTAGGAATACACCTACAATTTATTTATTTATTCTTCCTTCACTGATAGCACATGTACTTTCGAGTATAATCACCTCATAGAACTAGGAGTAGAGGGACAAGAAATCACCTCACAAAACCATGTCACAAATTTACTTCACCATAGACCTAATATAAAAATGCCATTGTAAAGGGAATCTATAAAAGTAAATATGAATCTTGGAGATCAAATGTATCATATTGATCACATGAGGTTATATAGAACACAATATGCCATTAGAATACCTTAAATGCCACTTCACCCATATTCAATTCTTAACAAAACACATTTAACTACAATTCTAATGAGACTGAAGTATGTTAGAATCATAGTACCACATTCTATTATGTGGACTACTGAAGTAGCAACAACCATGAAGGACATGTGTAACATTATACTTTTGTGTTTGGAAATGATACCCACCATCAGGGTATCAACTTCACTTGGGTGGCTGCAAAAAAAGGTGGACCAATTTCAAAAAAATAAATAGTCCATAAAAAGTTCATTCAATAATGTTGAAATTGTAGTCTATTCTAATATCATTATTCAATTGAGGGATTAATGATGGTTAATGAGATTATAAAGATTATGTGAATAAAAGCCAAACTAGATAATTCTTTAACATGCATGTTAAGTGAAAAAAAACTGAAATCGATTAAAAAATGAATATGATATGGACTTTTAATATCCATTTAAAAACATTTAAAAATTCATATCTTTTTTGGGTTCAAGTTTTTCAAAAAGAAAATTTGCATCTATGTTATTTTTGTTTGAACATATCATATATTAAGTTATTATAAGGGCATATGCATGTTAAAGTAGGCCAAAAAAACATCTTTTGAATGTAAAATAATAAAATTATCAACTTTAGAAGTTAAAAAGTTAAACACATTCTTTGAAAAGTAACATCCAAGGTTGTCTAGCATTAAAGCATTTGTCATGACATGTCACATTAGTTTGGATGTTGATGCTACCTAATGTCACGTAGGAATAAAGTCAACCTAGGTCAATAGAATGTCAACCTTTAGACCAAAGGCCAAGTTGGGCTACCCTAGGACGACCATTTTTTTTTTCTAGATATAAGCAAAATGTTTTTGGACAATGATCAAAAACATTTGTGCCAAAAATTGAAATTTCCTTTTGTTTGATTAGCGGTGGAAATTGAATGATCATTGATTGGACAACTAAAAATATTTGGGCAATGAAAAACTGGACAATCATTTTTCAATTTTTGGGCAATAACAAAATTTTCTGAACAATGACCCAAAAATTTCAATCATTAGATCAATGGTTGACATGCCCCCAAACTCCTTAAGAGACCCAAATGTGGGTCCCAAAGTGAAATAATGGAAAAAGGAAAAAAATTGGGGCACATTCACTAGTTCATAACATTTTTGGGGTAATGTTCTTGGAAGTGCTCCCAATTTGGGAGCACTACTTGATGTTGATAAAGTGGGAGTGCTTTTTTGAATTATTAGGTTCAATTTTTGCACTTTTCTCCATTAATGAGAGTGTGTTTCACCCCCAATCACACTCTCTTGGCCTCATGTGCCCTTGGATTCCACACTTAGTCGCAAACCCTATGTTAGGGTTGCAATAATGGTGGAGATTAAGCCACCATCAATTGGTAAAAGTGAAATTTAATCTATTGTAACCTTAGCCTTGGGCTCGTGACCAAAGTAAGGGCTTACAAAGGTGTGGGCCAAGAATGAAACCCAGGAGCCACATTTCATGTTCTCGGGAGTGTAGGAAAGTGTGAGGGAATGAACCCCCACACTCCCAAATGAGTTCCCACTTTCGGAGTTGGAATTCTTAGAGGGAAATGTTAATGGTCAAGATTCATTGAATTGAAAAGTTATTTATACCATTGGAAAAATCTTAGAACTTAGATGTCTAAAAATGGGCTCGTATGAACCATTTAGGTACTTAAAACATAAGTTATTACCAGAAGAAGGGTCGGGAATCACATTGCCAATTTGACTCTCAACCACTAAAAGTCTAGAATTGTCATGATTTCCTTGTGTGCAAGTGGTGTGCCACATATCGTTAAAAAACTTTTAATGAGTGCTATAACTTTGCTTCACATTTCATTTCAATTGGAGGTTTGAACACAACATTATGGGCCTCCAAAATCATAGGAGTCCCAATTTAGGGAATTTTGAAACTCTAACTTGGGAGTCCCAAGACAAAATGACATTTGGGTGCTGGCCCTATGGCCAGCCCTATGGCCAGACACAAAAAATACCATAGGGGGGAAGGTGGTGGCTTCCCCCAAGTCCGGGCCGTGGTGAGTTTTGTGAATCCATGTTCGTTCGTGGTTCATCTATGCACCAAAAATGCTCTAGCTATGCACTAACCAACTTGTTGTTCGATTTGTACAAGTCCAAGTGAATAATTGACCTGCTTGTCACTAGTCTTAGTCCCCATCTTGGAGCTCCAGCACACCCCTTTACCCCTGAAGTGCTACAAGTTACACAACGTGCCCTAACTCCTTGTCCTTTCGTTGTTTTCACCTTGGGACTCACACTTGAGTCTATCGAGGAATTTGGGGTGCATCATAATCCTATATAATTATTTCACATTATTGTAACAAGTTTGCACTACAACATGCACACATTCACAAATTTTGCCCTAATTTTAACCACATTTGATTTAAAAGTTCATTAAAACACCATATTCATGGTTATTTGATATAACCAAAATTTGTAGTTCAAAACACAATGTAGAAAAATCTTGAAACAAAATTACAATTCAATACATTTTCTATACTCCAAAAAATTCACACAACAATATGGACATGGAAATCGCTGTAGAAGTCTGTATTTTTTGGTTTTACAGTTAAAAAATAAAATCCATTCAAATTATAACAAAATTCCATGTTCCATGGAAATGAAATCATACAACAAAATAAAATCAATGATTTTCCCATAACAAAATCTATAGTTTTTTAATACCAAGTACCTACAACTTTCCTTACTTCTTCAAAATTGTATCCTTCTAAAAAAAAAATTTCCTCTTCCCCAAATCTTCCCTCTTTGGGCAATCCCAAGTCACATCATCATGATTCAAAACCAATAAAAATTCAAAATTCAAAACAACAATGTTCCATGAGTAGACCCTATTTTAAATGCCCTATTCATCCAAATCACGTAATCATCCTACCCCCTTAACATTACCCCCTTTGTACTTTGGATTCCATCCTCGAAATCCTTGAAACATGACAAAAAATGAAATAAATGTATTTTGCAACATTCTAAACATTTGTCTCCTCTACAATAGTCTTTGTAATCTCAACTTGTACATCAGCTAGTGGTTCTATACCCATTTTTTAGCTCTACAGTTGTAACTTATATCTCTGCCTTTGTAGTTTTAACCTCCTCCTCCACTAACTCAATTTATGGTTCTATTTCTGTCGCAACCCTAGCCTTGGGCTCACAATCAAGGCAAGGGGTTGCAAGGTTGCAAGCCAAGAGAAAGACCCAAAAGTCACATCACATGCTCCTGGGAGTGCAAAGAGTGTGAGGGAATGAACCCTCACCTTCCCAAGTGAGCTCCCATTGTGGGAATTGAAGTCCCAAATGGAATCCCAAATTTTTCAAGACGCAATTGTAGGGGTCAAAACCCATCAGTTGGAAAAGTTCTTTATAACATTGGAAATCTATTGAAACATATATTTCTAAAATGGGCTTGCATCACTCATTCGGACATCTAAAGCACAAATTATGATCAAAAGAAAGGCCAGGAGTCAAACTATCAGTTTGACTCCTGACCACTAAAAGTCGAGAATCGACCGCATTTCCTTGCGTGCAGGTGGTGTGCAACATACATTTGGAAACTTGAAGAGGGCTACAACTTTGCTTCAAACCTCACTGCAATCGGAGGTCTAAACGTGAAGTTATGGGCCCCCAAGGTTGTAAAAGTCCCAGTTGTGGGAATTTCGGGACTCCCATTTGGGAGTTCCGGGACAAAAAGCCATTTGGATGTGGCCCCCATGAAGAGGTGCAGAATATACTATAAGGGGGAAGGTGGTGGCTTCCCCCAAGTCCAAGCCATGGTGAGTCATGTGAGTCCGAGTTGCCCGTGGCTCGTCCTAGCACCAAAAGTGCTCCAACTATGCACTAACCACCTTGTGTTGGTTTTGTGTAGGTTTGTGTGAATAGTTGAAGCTTGTCCATTCTTCCTAGTCCCATCCCGGAGCTCTAGCACACCCCTCTACCCCTCCAAAGTATTGCGAGCCAAGGAACGTGCCCCGACTCCTTATTCTTTCGTTGTTCTTTAATTTGGATTCACTTTTGAGTCCCTCAAGGAGTTGGGAGCACGTCAATTTCTAGGGGATGTATCTTAGATACCTCTTATTCTATTGTTGGAATAATCTCCACCTATTTTTGTTCCTAAGTAATCTGTGGTTATTTTTCTTCTGGACCCCCTCTTTTGAGGTCTTGTGGTTTCTCTATTTATACATCCACCTCTTGAGCTACTCCACTATGAGGTCCTATGGTTCCTTAACATGCACTTCCTCTTCTTGAGCTGTTCCATAGGGCCTTGCTTCAATCTCTTCACCCTAGTTGTTGCAACCCTAGCCTTAGACTCACGACCAAAGCAAGGGTATGCAAAGGTGTGAGCCAAGATTGAGCATGGGAGTCACATTGCATGCTCCCAAGAGTGCAAAAGAGTGTGAAGGAATGAACCTTCACACTCCCAAATGAACTCCCATTTTGGGAGTTAAAGTCCCGGTGGACTCCCGAATCTTCAAAAGGCAATCGCAAGAGTCAAAACTCATTGGAAAGGAGTTCCTTATATCATTGGAAAGCTCCTGGAACGAAGATGTCTGAAGTAGGCTTGCATGACCCATTTGGACAATTAAGACACAAGTTATGGCCAAAAGAAGGGTCGGGAGTCTAATTGGCAATTGACCCCCGACAACCAAAAGTCGGGAATCGCCTCGATTTCGTTGTGTGCAAGTGGTGTGCAACATATCATTGAAAATCTCTCAATAAGGGCAACAACTTTGCTTTAGACCTCATTGCAATCAGAGGTTTGCACACAAAGTTATGGGCCCCCAAAGTTGCGGAAGTCCCAACTTTGGGAATTTCGGGACTCCCACTTGGGAGTCCCGCAACAAAATGCCATTTGGATGTGGGCCTTGTGGAGAGGCACAAAGTATAATATAAGGGGGAAGGTGGTGGCTTCCCCCAAGTTTGGGCCGTGGTGAGTCTTATGAATTCGAGTTTGCCCATGGCTCGTCCTAACACCAAAAGTGCTCAAATTATGCATTAACCAACTTGTTGTGTGGTTTGTGCAGGTCTGTGTGAGTAATTGATGCTTGTCACTCTTTCTAATCCCCATCCCGGAACTCCAACATGCCCCTCTACCCCAAAGTGCTACGAGCCAGGGAGCGTGCCCCACCTCCTTGTTTTTCCGTTGTTTTTACCTTAGACTCACATTTGAGTCTATAAAGGAGGTTGGGAGTGTGTCACTAGCCTGATACCTTTGTATTTGTTGGATTCCCATATATAAAATCTAGATTTTTTTTTTAATAAGCTTCCAACTTATACCTCTTTCATCAGCTCTATGTTGAGCATGATTCTTTTCTAACTCCCTTGTAAAATATTCCTTTGCAACCTCCCACCATTCTTTAGATTTTGCGTTTGAATCTTTCATCTTGTTCTTCCTCCTCATTAGGGTTTAATACTATAATATCTATTCATAATCTTCTAGTTTTTTCTTAACGCCAACTGGATCCAAACTCTTCTTCTATTCTTGTGGCATCTCCATTTATGCTTACAAGTGTTATAGATTCTATTGATACTCCTTCTTTTCTTCTAGTAATTTTTTTTCCAAATTTCCACATTATGCTTATACCCCCTTATGGAATTCCCTTTCCTTATCCAATTCCTCCTATATTATTACCTTCTTCTTCTCCCATGTGGCCAATCTGTTCTTCAAATTATTCACCTCCATATTCAAATTCCCTGTATTCAGACTTACAATTGCCATAGTCTAAAATAATTTAGCTGCCTTCTATGTTGACATTACTTTTGTAATTACCTCCTCAACAAAATTTGGTGTGCTTGTTTGTGTCATAAGATTTTTAGATCCTTCTGCATATGATCCCATCTCTTGCACCAATCTGGTCCCTAGCTCAAATTCAAATAGAAATCCCTCTACAGATCTTGGTCTACTACTTGGTACCTATATTTCTAATGGTTTGAATATAGCAAAAGAAGGTTGTGTCTCCACCCTTTCCATCTATAATTTAATATCTTGTAGACCTTCTTATGTTTATTGTTGTTGTTGTTACTACTACAAATGATGTTGTAAATGCTGGAAATGCTACGGACTTGCACTGGTCTCCATCTAATCATCATATACATTGTCATCAAATTGCATATGTTCCTCACCTTTAGAAACCTTGTGTCATGTTCCCTTTAGCTTCCTGGCTCAGCTCCCTCAACTTTATCTCTTATGGAGATGTCATTTGTAATACCTCATGCCTTGGCTCCCTGAGTTGTTTCTCCTATGGAGATGTCATCTATGGTACTTTTACAATCTATCTAACTGCATGTACAATTGTTGGCACTACCCGTACCATTGTTGGCACCGCAAATGGTTCCACTATGCCCTTCATCATTTTGTCCCTTACATTTGTGCTCTCATGTTCCCTCTTGACTCCTAAACTTGAGGCTCCTCCTTCCTCAACTTCATTCTTCCTCTTTAGAGCATTTCTTGGAAAGTCTGTTACAACCTTCTTTTTGTTTTCTAGTGCTGTCTGCATCTCCTCCCTAATTTTTAAAACCTTGGTTGGTGGTTTCTATGGATTCTCCTTTTGATGCCCAAATAGATATCGAAAGATTTTTGCCAATACTAAGGCAAAATTATAGGTATATTTCTTATCTCCCTTATTGTCGTTGACATACTTATACCACCAATCTAGCTCACTACACAAACTATTGAATATAATATGTGCCCAATCTACCTTTTGTCCCTTTTCTACTCTCATCAATGTTATAACATTCTTGTTGTTAAAATATTGTACCTTCTCCCTGTGATAAATGACAGATATATGGCAGAATATGGTAGACCCAAACTCTTTGTATTCCATTGATCTATGGAAGAATTTGCAAGTGCAAGTTTACAACTATGCAATGCTTAAACCGCTAGTGATTTATTGACCTACCCTTTTAATTCTTTTACATATCTTTCCACATAGACTCCAAAGACATCTACAACCAATTGTTTAATAATGGCATACAACTTATCCTTATGCCCAAAGTAAATATCTGCACCTTTGATCAAGAATGTGTTCAAATTTTCCAACATGACATTGAGCATCAATGCTTCCCAATCCATCAAAAATAAAGGAACAAGCACAAATTTAGAAGCCCAATCTTTTTCTTTAGCAAGTCCTTCCAATTCTCCATCCACTCAACATGCTTATCATAATTTTGTTTCATTTGGGTCCACATGAATCACTCAAGATCTAAAATTTTAGTACCTTTCTCCATAAGTGTAGCTTTGTCCAAGATTGCACATCTCCTCTTCATTACAACTTTCGACTCACACCTCTTGATCTCCATTGCCCTTCATTGTGCTTTCACCATCACCTGCACCTTTGTGGATTATTGTACTTCCACTTGCACTTTTGTAGATAGTTGTACTTCCACCTCAATGACATTCTCCTCCTTTGTGTCCTTTTACGTTGTCTGTTCTTACACAAAGTGTTGCTCCATAGCTTCATCTTCCTTTGATTCTTCAATGAACATTGGATCTATTGATGTAATTCTTGGTCATGTTTGTTTTCTTACACACCAACTTCTTTTGCTTTTGTGTAAAAATTCAACTACAAATGTTCCAATTCTATATATATCATGAATTATCGTTTACGTAAATTACATCTTCTCATTGTATTTTTTCCATCTACACATTCCAAAGATGATGATGAATGTGACAACGACCTTATAGCCAATGACTAAATAGTCAACATGCCTTCGTGATCTACTCTTTTCAACTCCTCTTCTGCTTCTATTTTTCTCAACAATTATGCTTCCTCCTCTTGTCTTCATCTATGTTCACTCTTCTGCATTTCCTTTTCCTTTGGTATTCTTTGTAGTTTTTCAATTGCACTCTCTAAATTCAATCTCCTATGAAGTTTATAACTTAAAAAATGCACACAACTTCCAATAACAAACGCAAATTACTTTCAATGGTTACCCCATTTTTTTTTCGTCTTTGAACTTTTTACCGTCACATTCATTTTTTTACCTACCCATCATCTTTTAATTAACCCATGATCCTGAAAATTAATATGGCCCATCATTATAAGTTTATGTGTCCTTTGTACAAATACGTGGAAACACTTCTCGTCATCATTATGAATGAACACCATAGATTTCATCTTCTAATTACTCCACATCCCTAATCTCCTTACATTAGCTATACTGACTTCATTTCATTCACCTTGTACGCCTTCTATTGATTGTGCCCATTTATTAGCTAAATGTACTAACAAATTTGATGATTGTGTGAATACCCCTATGATTGGGTGAATACTTTTTTTGATTTGACCGATACCTTATCTTTAGATCTCCACATCCCAAATCCCTCACTTTTGCAGTTATTACTCACAAACTTGTTAATAATCTGTAGTTCGAAAATCAATATTGTGTTGACTACAAGATTTTCCATCTATTCTTCATCTTCAATACTCTACATCTGTGGTTTTTGTATTTCACAATCTTCGTCTTCTTCCTTTGTATCATAATTCTTCACCTAAATTCCACTTGCATTATGTTCCCAATATACTAACATATGTGTGAGCCATACCGACATGGCCATGGCTAGTAGTCTCAATGTTTAAGAATTGTGTTAGGAGTATTCGAGTGTGGTGAGGTTTTTAGGGGGTTTTAACAACTTTGTGTTATAATAAGGGTAGAAGTACATGCACAGGGTGTGGGGGGGTTGTTTTGGTCTCCAAAGTGCGATATTGGTGGGTCAGTTCTTTTCTTCAACAGAGGCTAATAGCCAGAGTTTTAGAAACCTTGTTGCGTAATTAGGGGTGACAAATCTCCAGAGGGTTAGGGGTAGAAGTAGGCATCAAAACTTGCAGTGTTCAACACTATAGTGTCTTGTTATGGTATTTAGAAAGTAGCATGCATATTAGAAATTCTTGAAGCAGTCAAAGAGCTATCGATGATGGGGTTAATAGAGGTAGTACAATCTTCAAGCTGTTGAACACAAGGTTAATTCGAGACAATTCAACAATTAAATAGATAGTATGATAGTGTGCCAACGGCAATAGGAGTCTGATGATAACTGAAACCTTTATTTATAATAAGGACGAGTTCAGCAAGAAGCTGCAAGAACATGTAAAATCATGAGCTGTGCCTTAGTGATAGTTCACGACTGCAAGAAGTCCAGGATGCGGCGAATAGTACGAACTAGATAGTCTGCCTTGCTGTTAGGAGGGAGGCGACGAATCGGACCGCGTAACCAACGATAGTGTCCAATGCCGGGAACTGAAGACCAAGCGAAGATGGAGGTGTCTTCGGTTTCGTAACAGCCTTCACAAACGGTTTCAGATTCATCACCGGAAGCAGGATCGACTTGTAGCAAGATCACCAGGGTGCGGGAGTTTGGCGAAATGCGATAATACCAAGCTCGAGGAGGTTCAACTTCGAGACGAACGCGCACCTCTCGAGGTTCGAGTTCTTCGTCACGGGGATGCTGCATTAGAGTCAAATCTAAAGACGATTCCGAAGGTGGTCCCTCGTTCACTTGTGCGGCTTGGGGCCCGTAGGAGGTAACTGTGCGCGACGCCATGCTTGCAAAGAAGAGAGGAAAGATCTTCAACAAAAAGATAAATAAAATCAAATTGCAATGAAGGTGGAGAGGATTTGTGACATCAAGTCATGTGTTCGTAATTTATACGCAAGGAAAGGAAGGGAATGGGTAAAGAATGGCCTTGGACCATGGTAAGGTAAAATCTTTGTGTCAAAGGATAAAAAGTGAGGGTTTAAGTAAGTTTGCTTGGGGAGAAGTGGGAGTAGGTGCAAAGGGACCTTTTCCTTCTCATTCCATTGACCACCGAGCAAAGGGATCTTCTATTGGCCACCAAGCCAAGAATCTTCCATTGGCCACCAAGCCAAGAATCTTCTATTGGCCACCAAGCCAAGAACCCTCACCCTCTTTTTAAAAGACGGACTTGGGACGTGGGAGCTCTCTTCTTCTTTTCCTTCGAGAAAACAATTTCAATCGAATCTTGAGAGTGTTTGTTTCAACAAGGTTTTAGAGGAGGGAAGGAAGGATCAGCTTTGAAGTTGAAGAGAGGAAGGAGAATAGAGAGGAGATCTTATAAGAGTTTGCAAGGAAGGGAGGTGAATAGGGGATAGATTTGAAGGTTAGAACTCAGAGAAATTTCACACAAAACCCTCTCGGGTTTGGTAGTAGAACTTCTTGCTGTTTTAGCTGCAGATCCTAAAATTTCGTAGGTGGATGCGCCTTGTCGTTAGCTCTCCAGGAAGCTATAGCAAGTTGAATTTGGATAACATATGTGGGAGAAACAATTCTTTGAGTGGCTAGGGGTCTGTAGCCATGTTGGACGTGGTGTTGAACCTTTAAGCATTGATTTAAATGAATGACAATTTGATATCAGGCATTAGGATGTGTAGTGTGGGAGCTTGAAAAACAAAATAAAAATGTATCCATCAATTTCAATCATAAAAGTTGCATAGAAAGTGGGTTAATGAAATTCAACTACAAACGCAATCTAGCATCTAGAATTGTATTTGCGTTCTTCCCTTCACTAGTAGTATCGGTGCTTCGGCATAATCACCTTGTAGGACCGAGAGAAGAGGGACAAAAGTCACCTCACAATATGTTGTTCTTGTTTTTGAACTTCAAATTCCATGTACTTGTAAGGTTTTAGTTTATTCACATTGACCAGCATAGGATTAGTTTCAAACTTCTCACCTATAACACAATGTTATTTGGCAACACATACTGTATTTTGTATGTTCCAAACCATTTCCTAGCAAACTACCTTAGGTGTGACTTATTACCCTTTGGAAACCACAGAACATAATCACCAAAATTGAATTATTTTTTTGGATTCTTTTCTTGATTCCATAATGCTTTATTCCACTGTTGAATTCCTATAATTTCTACAGCTTGCATTCAAACTTCTTACAACTTCTCCAACTATGTAATTATGTTAGTTAAAACTCTCATTATAGTATTGTCTCTTTCATTTTCATCAGCAACTGGAATTATTTACTATGTGGGCATCAATGGATGTAATCCATACACTAATTGATATGGTGTATACCCTGTTGCTACTTTATATGTAATTTTGTATGAAAATAACATTGTAGACAAATGTTCATCCCAATTTGCTATATTCTGACCAACTAACTTGGTCAATAGTGTCCCAAGTACCTTGTTAGTAGACTCAACCTACCTATTCCCTTCAGGATAATAAGATGTAGAATTCACATGTTTCAATAGAAAATGATCCATCAAATACTTGATGGCATCATTAATGAAATGAACTCCCTGATCTATGACTATAGTCAAAGGGCATCTAAACTTGGTTAATATGCACTCATACAAAAAAATTGTTGTGATTACTATAGTATTAGTTTCCAATGCTCTTGTTTCTACCCACTTGGTAGCATAAGCTCTAGCTACAAAAATATATTTGTTTCATGTATATATTCCTATTAGCTTAATTGACCCCACAAAATTAAATGCCCATTTCATAAATGGTTTTTCTAAAAGACTTGTCACCATCTTTGCCAATCCTCCTGTTTTTTGACATGCATCACAAGATCTGTAGTAAGCATGCAAATCTCTATACATAGTTAGCCACCAATATCTAGCATCTAATATCTTCTTTCGTTATTTCGATTACAAAATGCCTTTTGGATGGTCCTTCATGCAATTCTCTCATCACCATTTGTGTTTCTATAATTGTTAAACATCGTCATAGTATGTTGTCTTGGCCCACTTTGTACAACTAACCATTCTTCAGTGTGAAAGGCTTTGCTTTCTTGACCAATCTTTACTTATGTTGTACTGATAATGTGCCCTCGATCTGTCATGTTCTCAAAAGTTCTTTTTTTATCATTTAGCCATTTAGGCTATATGAAACAAAGTTGCATCTATGGTTTGATTAAACACACCTATGGGATCTGTAATATCTAGTAGTCTTGATAATGCATCTGCAACTACATGAGTTGTGTTTGGCTTATACATTACCATGAAGCCATATTCTAGGAACAATAACAACCATCTAGTTATTCTCCCTAAAACATGTGGTTTGTTGACCAAATAAACCAATGACATATGTTCTACATAAAAGACAAACTTATTGCCCAACAAATAATGTCTGAACTTGTGCAAAGTAAAAAAACCATTGCTAAAGCTTCTTTCCTTATTATGTTATAATTTTGTTTTACTCTCTTCAAAAGCCTAGAAGCATACACTATTGGTTGATCACTCTTCCTTGTTACATTCTGAGACAACATAACCCCCATAGCTAACAAGGATGCATCTATATGAACACGAAATTCCACATGTTAGTTCAGTGATATTAATATTGGTGTTTCAATATACTTTTATTTAATCAATTCCCAAGCCTTTTGGCATTCCTTTGTCCAAAGAAAAGTCTCTATCTTTCTGGTTAATTTAGTGATAAATGCCATAATAACAGCAAAGTTTTTGATAAAACATTTGTAAAATTATGCCATCCCATTAAATACTTGAATCTACTATGGATTCTTAGGTGGTGGCATGTTTACTATTGCTTGTATTTTATTTGGATATGATAATTTCCCTTCTTTGGAAACAATAAAACCCAATATCATCTCTAAAAATACCAAAAATGCACATTTGTCTAGATTCAGACTAATGCCATATTCTTTGCACTTTTCAAAACATAATTTGAGCTTTTGTAGATGATTCTCCATGTCACAATACATTGTAAAATCATCTAGAAATATCTTCATAAAATCGTCCAAATATTTTCTAAATGTTTTGGTAACAATTCTCTAATATGGTGGAGGTCCATTTTTAATTCCAAATGGCATCACCTTTCGTATAAAAGCCCCTAAGTTTGTAACAAATGTAGTCTTATATATGTCCTTTTGGAGCTATAAAGATTTATTGTTATCATGAATATCCATTTAAAAAATAATATGCCTCATACCCTAATATTGTGTCCACCACTTCATCTATGAAAAGTAATGGGTATAGTTCCTTCTTTGTGGTTGCATTTAGTTTCTAAAATTTATACATATTTTCAATTTGCCATTTTTTCTGGGTATTACTACTATGGGTGACAACCATGTAGCCTTTTCCATAGATTGAATAAATCCAGTTGTTAACAATTTGTTTATATTTTGTTTGACTATTGTAGCATAGTTTAGATTTAATATGTACTTGGCCTGATGTGCTAGTGGTATAGTAGTTGTGAGGAATTATTGCACACCCTTCACAAGAAGATATGCACTCAAAAAATTCATTTGGGAATGGAACTACTATGTAGTTGTATTCTAACAAGTAAAGGTGCTTCAATGTAATGTAATGAAGTTTATTAAAAATCTACTACGTTGTGTCCACTTGGAAGATACAAAAATATTGTGAGAAAAAATCATAACTCACCATGATTGAATGTGAAGGATCATTATATTGATGTTCATTCCATGTTCACGCTTAATGGTTGAACCCCTTTCATTCCTTTCGTCATAACATCTTCGTACAACTTCCTAATCTAAAATGGATTACATTTTTGGAAAGCTAATCTAGAAAGGAGCAATGTCACAAAATATTGTAAGTTTTTATTTCTGAAATCAAGAGCTATGCCTCAAACAACCAAACTATTTTGACGAGATTTGAGAAAAAACAAATAGTTTCAACCCCCTCTATTTCCAGCAAGTGTAGCTCCCTTGCAGCAAAATCGATGATGCTGAATTTTTTGGAGGATATTCTACACCTCCTATACTAAAACTATCTAAAGTTTGAGACAAATCCAACGGTGGATTTGAGAGGAAAAACTATTTAAAACAAGAATCCAGAGGCTTATTCATGGAAATCCTTCCATGAACTCCACTACAACTATTTACTACACACAACTTCCTTCCATGTTCTTTGTTTGCACACAATTTTTTTTCCATGAACAACATTTTTTCACACATAAGAACTAGTTCTTCTCTCACACTCATTCTCCTCCTTCTTCCGAAAAAAAACACAAACTCCTCCTCTTTGGTAAGCCTCTTTAACCCCTATTTGAGCTTGTTCCCCTTGTCCAATGGAAGTATTGAAATCCTTCCCTCTAATCAATGGTCTTCTCATCCTTCATGAACAAATGAGAATCAAAAATGATTTTCTCTCTTATGAAATTTAGGATGAGAATCTTTATGCCCAATGAAACACTAAGAAGGTTCCATTCTCCAATCAAATTGGATGATAATCCCAATGATCAATGGAATTGGAAGACTCATCCTCTTCCCAATCTTGGACATCTTAATGGGGTTCTTGAATTCAATTTTTTCCATTCGACTTTAACATCCTACTTCTTCATCCTAATTACTTTAAGTTAAGAACTACTAGGATGATTTACCAGTAATAAGAAGTAACCATCATTCAATTCCCATGTGACTAAATCAACTCAATGGTAGTAATAACCTTCTCATGCACCATTTATTATTTTCATATTCCCTAGTTATTCCTTACCGTGTACTAATTAATTATGTAGTACATAGTAAACTAGAATGAAAATTGGAATTACAAGGATTCCCATGTATTTCTAGATCCACCGTTGATATTAGGGCTTCATGAATTTGTTGGAACAAAGATGTCCGGCTTTTCACGAAATTCCGCCGTCACTACCACGCCTTCCGCCTACCCTAATTTCTAGAATAAAGGTGAAACCCCCTTCAAATGCAAGTGCCAAATTGGTTCGGCTACCTTTCAATTTTTTGTTGATGCAAGTAAAAATTTAGTCATGGCGGATGATGTTGTTACGCCCTCAAATCCTCCAGTTGCACTAGTAGAAAAGGAAAAGCTTGAAGATGCACCGCTTAACGAAACACCACTTGACGAAGCACCACTTGATATAAATGTCTCTCAACGGTCGCATGAAGAAGAATCGTCCAAAAAAGTGGTGCGCACTCAAGTCGATCATTCGGCTTGGGATCATCGATTGTCTCCTAACCCACATGCCCTAGCAATATATTTAGGGTTTGTTCTTGCTTGTGGAGCCGCGCTAGAAAGGTTTGAAGAGTGTCGATGTGAAGACGACAATGTTTGTCTTCATTGTCGAACTTGGGTTCCCGGTGATGGCCATTATCGCTGGCTATGAGGCCTAATCAATCCCCTCTCCATGGAGCATCGAGCCAAATACCTAGCTCGCACCATTTGTCGCATTTTGGATTTTTTGCAATTGTGATCTATCTCGTTTATGTCGTTTACTAAGTTGTAATTCACCTGAGGCTATTCAGGTGAAAATGTTAAATACTTAAGTTTGATTTTGATTCTATTTAAGAGTCTGATAGAAGTGAAAAATAAATAAGGATGTATTAGGGCCGCATCCTAAAAATCTTACAAGTACTTCATTAATGCTTGAAAATTATTCTACATACTACTTAATATTATCGTGGCAAATTGTTAATGTTAATTATGGGCTTACATTCTCAATACATCAATAAAATCACATTTACTTTACATCCCTTTTCATCTCTCTACAACCTAAGGGATAATGTATTTTAAAAGGTTTACTAAGTCCTAAAACTAACTAAACGTTACATCATCTTAAATAAAAAAGTTCTCTACTTTTGGAAATATCCAAAGACTGATTCACTATTAATAATTATTTCTTGGAGGTTTGTAAGGATTCAAATCATTATTATTAAAGAAAGTTATGGAACTAAAGCTTAACAATTTGTTGAATTATAATCCATGGCTCACATTTTGCATCAATTCATAGATTGAACTTCATCAATTTTTTATCTTCAATTAACGTCCATCCAACTATCAACAATTCTTGTGCTTTGATTTTTGCTAGAGTTTCATCCACTGCCACACATTCCCTAGTTAATGTTTGTAATACATCTTCGAATACACCTTATCCTCTAAAGTTACTTCTGGCTCATATTATGTTGCTAGCCATCTTTTTTTTTATATTTTGTATTTTAGATCCCGATTATGAAATACAAGTCGTCTCATCGATATCCATGATCTTCACATCTATGGTTTTCATAAATTGAATTATCTCAAGTAAACTAATTGTTCCTATTGAGAACAATTTTGGTTCTATTAAAGATGATATCTTCTTCCTTATCTATGATGTCGTTTTAATAACCATAACACAATAACATTTCTAGTCTTCTTATTTCACCCCCAAATGTTTGGTGATTGTAATTATTTTGACTATCCCATTCCCTTATATGGTAATAGTGTTACTCCCCCAATCATGTGCCACTTTAGCATCCCTTAACCATGGTTTCCCCAACAACATGGAATAATTATAATTTAACACAATATTCTAAAGTACAATAAATGTAATTATATAAGGAATGCAATGAACATATATCTTTAGATCTTTTATCAACCCCACTAGTTTTGTGGTTGTTTGATTTGCCATCCTTAGATTATATGGTACAAGTTTAGGCTTTGGAAGCCCTAGCCTCAATTTTAACTATTTTGCGATAATATTAACTCCAGAACCTCCATCCAGCAACACACTTTCTATTGTATTCTTCCCAATCCGTACTTAGATACTGCCATATGATTATTTATTGCTACAATAGTTGTTCGTACCTCTAGTACTGAAGAACCAACTTGTTTATCTATGGTTACTTTACTTAAATTCTGAGTTTTTTCTAGTTTTAACTTTTGCCAAAGATATATCTTTAACTTAGGAGCTATTTTAAGTAACTATCCCAAGATCAAAGTATAACTTATTTTAAACATTTTCTTACCAATATCTAGAAAATTTTCTTCTACTAGGATTAATTTTTCTTGTGAATTCACTACTTCCTAATATTTTTGTGCTTCCATAGGAGTAGTATTTGGCATACCTAGCCAAGTTGTGTTCCATCCCTCCATGGATGTGGATGGCCTTTCTATTTAGGTTTGTGTTTTTTTAAATATATTGAATTGTTTCCACCATTGACTTTTTCAACCATTCTTCTTTCTCCCATTTAGAAACATTTTTTGCTTTCCTTGGTTCTCTATCCTTGAACACATGTTCTTTAGTTACTTTACTTCTTATGGTAACATTAACATCCTGTGGTTTGACTTGGTCACGCTACCTCCATGGTTTACTTTTTCTTCTTTCTACATGTTTCCACATTGTGATTCTTCATCCCACAATTTGTGCAATGTTTATTAGTCTTCCTTGTATTACTCTATGTTTTCACTAATGCTACATGTTTGGTACTTTGTGGTACTGAAAGCGCATTCCTTGCTTCTGGAATAATCATGCCTTTTTCACACAACATTGCCACTTCCTTTTGTTGTTGTAGTGTTGACTGCTTCATCCCTACAGACACAATTTTGAGGTATGATTGCAAACCTCTAAACACAATAGTCAAAAACTTATTTGTGGTTAGTACTTGTAAACCATGAACCAGCTTTTGAATCCGTTCATAGTAAACCTCCACCCTTTTAGTCTCCTCTTGTTTCACATTCTTCAGCTCCATGTATATTTGCTCATCATTTTGAGTCTTCTAATGATGTTTGCAAAATGCATATGTAAGCTTTGAAAAAATAAATCAAGGAATTTTGACATGTAATTGTGGCACTATTCCAATGTTGTATGTGTATAGTTAAACACATCGATGATATACTCTTCAAAAGTCTCTACATTTGTTTTTCCTGCAGAATTAAACACTCTAACATGAGCATCTAGATTAGCATTTTTTTTGAAATCAAGATACTTGAGAGGTACTGTGTTTGGCCTAACATAATGGCCATCGCTGTGATTAGGAATTTATGCAATTATAATAGATGGTTCTTGATATCCTCTTCTTGGATTCATTACATTTGCACTTTTATACCTTCTAATAACCATTAAGTTCATTGGTGGTCGATCTATAGTCCTGTTCACATGAGTAGTCATTATCAGATTAGTGGACACCTTTTGACGTGTCCCAACAACTCCAGTAGTTGCTATTGGTAATGTCGAACTTTGACTCATAGTGCTTCTTGTTGAAACTCCACCCGATCCACTACCCAATTTTGCTACAGATCTAATTAATGTTCCCCTCCTATCAACATCCATGCTAGGCATAACAACCATTTCCAATCTTGTGGTTGTTATACCCACATCAACTAATTGAGTAACTCTTAATCCAATAGGTTGTTTCTGGGTTTCAACAACATCGCTTCAAACACTATTGGTGAAGTTGTGTTGACTCGAGGTTGACAATGTTCCATTATGTGATTACCCATTGGTATCCTCTATTGTGCAAAATCTAGATGTGAATACACCTATGGTTCTTTGCTCCTAATCTAAATAAATGGACAAATCTATCAACTTTGTGGTCCCAATTGGCTTCCCAACTCCATGCCTTCAATCTATTTTAGATTGTACGAATTTTTGGTTCCTATTCCTGTGGTTGATCCATTAATGCCCTACTCTGATGTGAAAAGGCATAAAAGGACAATCCATGATTGCATGTCCTTCTTCCTTACAAAATGCATAAACCTTTAAAAGTAATCTAACTAGCTTTAAATCCTCATATTCATGATCCCGTGTTTTTGTTGTGTACCTTGTTTAATCCAACTCTGGATTCCCTTTATGTGATTATGACTATAGTACTTCATCCAACACATTCACTTGTGCTTCTACATATTCAGATGATCATAGGTAATTTTCCTCAATCTCTTCAACCATAGTGATATTGTTATTTTCTTCCACCTCCCAGTCTTTCACTAGTCCATAATAATCTTGAGATGTAGATTGATACACAAACCTGGGTTGTATACCTCTTATAACATCCCTTCCTCAACTAGTCACTAACTTTGAACTTGAATTTTTTTATGGTTGATCAAGTACTACAAAAATCCTTATTCCGTTTTGATCTCTTTGATTTTAAACCACATATTGTAGCTAAGAATTATACTACACCCACTCATTTAGGTGAGTAATCGACTACATCTCTCTCCACGGAGATCATCATCTGTAACTATGCCTTCTTTGAAGGCCCCTAGTCCATACTTCATGCCATACCACTTCTTGTGGTAGAAACATCATGTGCCTTGTAGGTCTTTCCTTTGTTCTCAGAACTCGTCTATCCAACATCAAATTTTGATATGGAGTTTTTGTAAGCCTAACATACTCCTCTCCATTTTCAAGATTGTCTTCTGTTAGTCTTGGAATGACTTGACGATTTGCCTCCAAGTCCAATTGTCATTATAAATTCCGAGTCACCATCTGAGTCATTTTGTTTCACAATTCTTTGTCTTCAAAGTCTATAGATCGCTTTGCAATCCTTACGACGTCAACTACTTAAACCTCTAATATTTTTTAACATACCCCTTTTATTTTTGAATTGAAAAACAAAACTACTCATCTAAATACTCTCCTCTACAATACAACAACAAAATTTGAAGAAAACCTCAATTATTGAAAAAAGAACAAAAAAAAATCCGCACAAGATGGTCACCAAATGGTAGAAATGAAATTTAATCCCTGCAAAATTATTTCACACTATTATAACAACAAATTTGCATTACAATATGCACACATTCATAAAATTTGCCCTGATTTTAACCACACTTGACTTTAAAATTCATTAAAACACCAAATTCATGGTTATTTTAGATAACCGAAGTCTGCAATTTAGAATATAATGTAGAAAAAACCCGAAACAAAATTACAATTCAGTACATTTTTTTTTTATATTCCAAAAAATTCACACAACAATATGGACATGGAAATTACTGCAGAAGTTTGTACTTCTCAATTTTATTGTAAAAAAAACTCCATTCCAATTATAACAAAATTTCATGTTTCATGATAATGAAATCAAACAACAAAATAAAATTTGTGATTTTCCAAGAACAGAATTTGTGGTTTTCTACTACCAAGTACGTATAGCTCTCCTTACTTCCTCAAAACTACGTCCCTCTAAAAACTCCTCTTCCTCTTCACAAGATCTTCCCTCTTTGGGCAATCCTAAATCACATCATCATGATTCAAAACTAACAAGAATTAAAAATTCCAAACCACAATGCTCCATGAATAGCCCCTTTTCTACGTGCCCTATTCATCCAAATCATGTAATCATCCTATCCCCTTAACCAAAAAAACTAGGCAATGAACAAAAGATTTAGTTGGCCAATCTATCCATCGATTCAAGATTTTCCATCACCCAATTTTCCAACCAAAAATTTCCAATCGCCTAATTTGGTGACTAAATGTTCCAAGCAACAATATAAAAATTTCAGCAACAAATGAAAGTTTTTAGTCACTATATCAATGGCGGAGATTGAATCATCATTGATTGGATGATTGGAATTTTTTGGGCGGTGACCAAAATGTTTTCTAGGTAATGACCAAAACTAAATTTGGGTGACAACCAAAAGTTTTCATTTGCTTGATTTAGTGTCAATGTGGCAAGCAAAAACTTATGATCATTGTAACTACTTTGATGGAAAAAATATTCATTGCAAAAAACACACAAACTACATTTGTAAATCATATAGAAAAATAGGTTTTTAACACTTCAAACCTATTTAAAGAAAAACTACTTTTGAAGGGCTTAACATTGTTATAATAAAAATATTCAAGTTTCAAAAAATGTGTATCTACATGCATGATGGCTCAAACATTAATAACACATCACTTGAATAGTTTGATTTGAAAAAAATATCAAATATAAACTTGCAATAAATAAATAAAATAACTCAAATAATAATATAAATTGAAGATGACCATATATGGTTTATAAATATGGGAAATTCATCCAAAATTCTATAGCATTACTAAAATGCCTAATTTTTTTAAATGCAAAATCTACTTTCCACGTATTTTTACATTTTGAACGAGGATCACCAATTTACCTACTTTAGCATGTTTGTGACTATAATATAACCTTAAATTAATATATATTTGTATAAAGTAATAGAACAAAAGACTAATCCATATTTTTCAATTTCAAAAGTTTAATATTTTTATTTTGAAAATATATTTTAGAATTTTTTATGTAGGTGTCTTTTTATTCAAGTTGAGAATCTTAATTGAATGGTGAATTTGGCATAATGATGATTTTATGGCATGTTAATTATGCATGACACTTTGCAAAAACTTACAATGTGACACAAAAAGTGGTGCACCTTATTTTACACCCACTCACTTTATAAAGGCATAGTAATTGGCATTATACTTAACACCATGGTGGGAGTCAAAAGTACATAATCGGATGAAAGCAAGGTTCAAAAAAATTACAAGTGGCCATTAAAAAGACTTTGATGTATTAAAAGTATCTAAATATTATTTTATACAATGACATATATGATGATAATCTTTCACTTTATGATCTTAAAATGTTGAAAAACCCCATTTTGAAAATTAATCTAAGTAGTTTTTCTTAAATGCATGTACTTGCATGAGATTTCCAATCTTACAAAATGGGTTGCAAGGAGATGAAATTATATTGATTTAAAAAAAAATCAAATTAATGAAAACCTAAAATATACTTATGTATTGTCAGATTATGCATGTTACGTTCATAATATATCAAATTTTCAATGTGTAGGTTTAAACACCATAAATTGACTAGTTATTTTAAAATGTAGTTTCAAATTACTTTTATGATACCAAAGTTGTTCAAATTTTATACGTAACTTACCATAAACTAAATGCAATGACATATTTTTTATGTTTCTACATAAAGATATTTTGAATTTACTTTCTTGTATTTACATTAAATTTTTATTTCATTGGGTGGAGTACTTTGTTTTAGGTCTATGTTACATTATCCACACCTGATCATTATATCAAAAATTCACTTTAGAAAAGTTGTGAGGAAGTAGACTTAATAAAATGTCTAGCCATGGAAGTAATGGGAGTAATTAGAGTGCCACCAATCATAGCCTAATGACTATTGAGCCTATGATTAGCACACATGTAGCCCACTTTTATACCATGGGAGGAGCATGATTGATAAGCTCAAAAGTGGTGACCACATACTTGTAAATTGACATCAGTGGCACTGACCACAATAGTTTTTACAATAATTGTATTACCACTAGACCAAAAGGACAACCATTAAATCCTTTAAGCACTTTAGCTATGGCAATGGCTCCACTCACAATGCTTGTTGCACAACCATATAGGAGACCATTAAACTAAAAAGAATTTAAATCCTAATGTTCATGTCAAAGTTTTCAAAGCTACCATTAAAACTAATTTGGTGAAACTATTGATGAGGATGTAATGAATTTTTTCATGTTCACTTTCAAAAATACAACATTTGATTGGTGTAACAATTACATGAAGGACTACTCAAATTACAAATTTGTAGAGTTGGAGTAAGAATTTTATAAAAGGTACTGCACAATTCAAAATGATGAACAAGTGTACATGCATGCAATTGAAAAACAGGTCAAACAAGAAATTAATGAATGAATGGAAGTGTATTATGAACAATTTTTTAAACTCATAAACAATTGCAAATGCATATTATAGACAACTTCTTGACCATTGTTTTCAAATTTAAACTACAATCTTATGAAAGAAAAGAACATTGCAACAACATAAATAGTTTGCCTTATCTTGTGAAGAAGGGATCTTAAGACCTAAAGTAAAGAGTTTTTTTAAAATATTTCAAGGGTCTAAAACTATAATGCCACAAAACACAACTAACAAACCAAGTATGATTGTTCAAATTTTAATGGGATGTAGAATGTTCAAGGATGGAGTTAAATCCATAAAGAAGAAGTTCAACTATTGATGTACCAAGGTAACAACTAGTTTAATGAACATGGTGGATGTCAATGTGGCAACTACCTAAAGTAAAGCTATTAAAGCACAAGTGTTTTAGAACATGAACCAAAGAAAAACAAGAGTGTTGTTAATTGAATAAATGAAAAATGGCTAGAAAAATCATTTGTGGACACCATACAACAAATGCAAGTTGCAAATCCACCAATGGATTTAAATTCTAAACCTATTGGTGAGTGGAATACAAGTTGGACAAGATGACCAAATGTCATGGTCCTAGTAAAACTTTTAAAAGCATAAGAAGTATCTATGTTTCCAAATAAATTAATGTCTATAGAAGAAATCTTCCAAAATATTAATAAATAGATGTTGGAAATCAAATTAATAATACTCTAAGTTTGGGATAATTGCTAAAAATAACACCTGATTTCAAAAAATACCTTCAATAAAAAAATGAAACAAAAAAACTATAGGTGAATGTTGAGCCCATACACAATAAGCATGTAATTGGGTGTTTGCACACTACGGTGACCTTATATGGACATCACAATGGCAATTTTTCCTGTATTCCTTAGGTACAAGAAAATAAATAAAATAAAATCCATTAACATAATTTTAAAAAAGGACTCATTTATCTAAAGCTGTCATAATCAACCTTTCAAAAATGAAGAAATCAAATCAAAATCATGGATAGCCAATAAGTAATGAACTTTTGAATTTTGCCCACATTTTTTGTCACACTTGCAAAACTCATGGATATGGACTTTTATTTTACAATGGTTAATTTTATGTGTTTGAAACTTTGGCACATTGGATGAATTATGTTTGAGAAACTAAAGATCCATTTAATGAATGGAATGTGATTTTAATTTAAAATGTTATGGATTTTTTAAAATTCCAAAACTTGTAAAAATATTAAAAGCTTTTTTAAACATTTAAAAAAAATCTTTTGAGACATTTTTTATATGCCTTATAGCATTATGATTTGAAATTGGAAATGGAAAAAAATGTTATTTTCAATATCATCTAAATATTCATATTTTAAGCCAATTTTCAACTACACTAAAAAAAAAACTTTGACAAGGGATTCTAATTTACTAAAGTTGTGACACCCTAGTGTGCTTTTACCCAATTACTACTTCAAAGCTTACACCTAAAGTTGGAACTTGCCTTATAGTGGCTATTGACAACTGCATGGCAATGCTTCAAGTATATGTTAACAATAATATAGTTGAGGATGTAGTTTTAGAGGGAGGTTTAGGAAAAAATATCATCATGGAGCAATTGTGAACCAAGTTAGGTTTACCTTAATTGAAACCTATATGATACAATTTACGGATGACAAATCAAACAACCATGCAAAACCATGGGGTTTGGTTTGAAATCTCAAAATGTATGTACATGGTATACCTTATGTAGTTATTTTCATTATTTTATAAAACAATGTAGTAGATTCTAGTTATTCCATGTTATTAAATAAACCTTAGTTAAAACTACAAAAGTAGCCCATGATTAGGGTAACAATATGGTTACTATTGAAGGCAATGAAACAATTAGAATAATTCTTGTTAGCAAACACATGGGGAATAATTTTAAGAAGCCAAAAGTGTTATTATGTTAAGACTTTTTTAAATACTTTTAAAATGGCATTATAGATGAAGAAAAAGATGTAATGTTTTCTACTGAACTTGAGTTGTTATAAGAACCATTAGTTTACCACAAGAAGCAATTCTTTTCTATGCAATAACTACAACTATGAAAACAATAAAGTATGTTTATAAAGGTTTAACCATAGAATTAATTAGTACACATCCAACCATGGGAAAATTGATAAAAGTTTAGATCAAATAGGAGGAAGTGTAGAATTCCAAATGGACATATAATTGTTTTGGAAAATAAGGTATACTAATTCTTATTATCATCATAAATATCAATATTCAAGGTAAAAATACAAGAATTGCTTATTATAGGTTAAATTTTGATTTAATTTTTTTGAAATAACTTAATTTGGGAATTAACGGCAATCCACAATATGTGAAAGTGAATGTGCATTTGGGACAAGAATGAATAAAGGCTTTGGAATGGCTATTGAGGGAATATGCATTCACTTGGATGCACAAGGACCTTGTGGGCATACCACCAAAGTTGGTGCAACATTGAATTGAATTAGATATTTCAAATGATATGGCACAATTCTATTGTTGTTTCATGAAGAACTTTATGTTCATTATGGCCACCATGACTAAATTCAAAACAAAACTTTTTTTGTGAACCACAAAATGTTAACGCACCTAATAACTAATTAGCTTTTTTTCCAATGAACTCACAAATTGGAAAAGATGAAAAAAACACAACTACCAATGCCTATAAATGCACAAATTTTCAATGTCAAAAATGTGTAGGGGGTTGATTTAGGCATGTAAAAAATGTTAAATTGCTTTTAATGTCAAGGAGGGCTTACAAATGCCTCTAACAAAAAGTACATTGCACTTCCTTTATAAAAATATCACTTGAAAATTCTTCATGTTCAACTACATTTTCAAACTTAACATTTAATTATTTTGTTAACTTTAATTTTGTGTAGCATGCACCTACAAAGTTAAAAGGCTAAGAACACTTGACCCATGGATTGCATGTTTATTTTTTGCTAATAAAGATCAATTTGTCAAGGTGTTTGATTCATAACCAATACTTACAAAATTTAATGAGGATTTTAGCAATTGGAATTCCTCTTTCCATTTCAATTTGGTTGGTGGTAGATACAAAATTCCTATTATATATTTTGGTCAAAATTTGGACTAAATCATATCATGAAACTAATATTAATAAATTCTACTTAAGTAGATTATGAAAATTACGAAAAAAACATCAAAACAACAAAAACTAGTTACATTGTTGAAGCTTTTCTAGAAAAAATATACGTTTCTTCCATACTCTCTAAAAAAATAATGTTCCACAATGATCTCCTATCTTGCCAAAAATGATAACCTTAAAATAGTCCTATGATTAATTCAAATCCAAATAGTGATGAAAATTATGTAAACTAGCTACTAGGAAGTAACTAGGTAAGTAAGTATTTACTAACTAACTATTTACAATAAGTAATTACTCCCTTAACATTACCCCACCCATACTCTAAATTACAACCCAAAATTCTGGATCAAAGTATGTTAAGAAAGCTAGATCAGTCTATTGTTTATAATCCTATGGGCCAGAAATTTAATGTTGATCTTATTGTACTATAGTTTGATCTATCTTTGTTGTGTTCAGAATGTGTTATTTTACTTCTTATGCCTCTATTTGCAGTTGTGCATTTGTTTATTGATTTGTTGTTGTTTAATCTTGTAACTATAATTGCGATGCGACTTGTATCTGCTACTATGATTGCAGATTTGAATAAGTCTATTGGTATGACTACAGAAGTGATGTGTTATGAGTCGCATCTTGTTGTTGTAGCTTTAATGTTGGATCAATTTGATCCTTTTATAGTTTTTCAATTCTAAGTTCCTCAGTTTGTAATTTTATTTGTTTTTTTGTTAGTTGCAGATCCATACTCTAGGGAACTAACCTCTTGTGGAACAGATTCTAATGGCTTTAAAATCTATTATAATGCATATTTCATAGCTCCAACTTCCTTCTGGGAATTATCCCTTCCTCTAAGGTCTATTGGTGCCTCCTCTGTTGTTTTTGTGTCTAATGGTCTTGCACCACTAGTTTGTCTTCTCTCTTCATCTTCATTTAAGGTTTTTGATTCTAAAATCAGGAATAGAGGTTAATACTAGAAAAATGGTATGACCTTTTCCATTTGGGATATCTTATGACTATAAATCTTTTCATTTCTGTCATACATTCTATAGACTTTTCCTATATCCTTTTGGATTATATCTTGCAATACGTCCCACCAAAGATATGCATCCTTCTCTTCCATAATCAATGCCTTGAGTTTAACTTGAAACAAACTATGTTTGCTTTTTAGTTCATTTTTCTCTCTAAAGACATAGTCGTAATTAAAGGGTTTGATTCCCTGAGCCTACTCCAAAACTTGCTGTAATCTTTCATTAAGAGCCATCTACCTCTGCAAGTTTATGTCCATCTCTGCCCATCTTTATTTAGATTGCCTCTATATTTCATTTTTCTTTGAGCTCCTCTAGCTCCTTTTGTTGCTTCAAAAAAACTTGCTCCATATTCTTATAATCTCTTTGAAGTTTATTATGTTCCAAAATTAGAGAATCCTTCTTTAATTTAAGCTTCTAGTAATTCGCATTCATATGAATTAGAGTTACTTGCAAAGAATTCCTTTCAACTCTGATCAACTCTAAATCTTTATTATGATTCTTGACCTTTTGTTTGGTTGTCCACAATTCTGCCAATACTTCTTTATTTTCATCCTACTTCACTTGTAATTCTACTTTGAGCATTTACTCCTTCTTTAAAGCTCCTTGCAAGTTTTAAACAAATTTGTCCTTTTTCTCTTTTATGTGTTTATTTCTAATTTCAGATTAAAAAGTTTGAACATAATGTTGGTCATCTGTGTACTATATTATGTGCTTATTGAATCATACTAGCAACTCTCCTATGTTCATCTAACTCTACTTCTAATCCTTGTACAAACCCTAGTGTATGAAATTTAGGAGTTTGTCCCCTAAAACTAGTATATGAAGACCCTGGACTTTTGTGTGAAGTTTATATATCTCCAAAAATGTTTGTTCCTATAGTAGAATTTGGTATTGAAGGTAGCATACCTTCATAACTCTGTGGTATTGGAATAAATTGTTGTTCATTAGGCAGATCTGGTTTTGCCTCTAGCATCTACTCTTATGGTTCCTCCTAGGCTTGAGATTGTGGCTCCTTTTTGGGCCATATTTGTTGCTCCTACCCATCTGATTTCTTCTCTTGCTTTAGAGAGATTTATGGTCTTATGTTGGACCTAGGAGACATTGACTTCACCTTTGGTCTTTGTTGCTACTATTGTTGATTTTTTAGTAATTTTATTGCCTATTGAAGGTTAACACTACCCTTCATTGTGGATTCTTCATGTCTCTTCTGACTTTTCAACAAAGTTTATTTCATCATCATTGTGAGGAATTATTGCACACCTTCACCATTAAGATATGCACTCACATAAAACCCGGTTGGAAGTGGAACTACTATGTAGTTGTAATCTAACAAGTAAGTGGTTCAAAGTAAGTAATGAAATTCACTAATGATCTAACGCGTTGTGTCCAAGTTGAAGATACAAAGATAGGGTGAGAGAATCGTAACTTACCATGATGGGATATGAAGGAGCCGTATGTGGGTGTTTAATTCCATGTCGCGTTTGATGGTTGGAACCTTCCGTTTCATTTAGCATGACATCTACAACAACCCTTAATCTAACATGCATTGAATTTTGGAAAGCTAATAATAAAGAAGACATGTTATAACATCTCATAAATTTTTATTTTATTTAATTTCTTTGATCAAGAGTTAAGCCTTGAAACTAGAAACCACTTGCCTAGATTGAGGAAAAAACAACCAATTCGACCCCCTTTACTTCTAACCAGTGCAGCTCCCTTACAGCAAACCCAATGGTGCTGAAATTTGGGGAGAAGTTTCTACACCTTCCAAACTAAGACTAATTCAATTTTGACACAAATCCAACGGTGGATTTGAGAGAAACAAGTAATTGAACCCAAAGTCCAGAGGCTTTGCCATGGAAATCATTCCATTAACTCCACTACAACCCCCCCTACTTCCAACCCACGTAGCTCCTTTACAAAAAGCCCGATCAAGCTGAAATTTGGGGAGAAGCTTCTACAGCTCTTAAACTAAAACTGATTTAATTTTGAAGCAAATCCAATGGTGGATTTGGGAGGAAAAACTAGTTAAAACAAAAGTCTAGAGGCTTTGCAACAAGTATTTGCTACACAAGTTCTTTTCATGCCTAATTCCTACACACATTCTTCCCATGCTTGATTCTTGCACACATAAGAACTAAAAAATTCTTCACACTCCCTCCTTCCCTCTTTTCTCTTTTCATACACACACAATGCCCCCTTCCTTGATGAGCCTCCATGACCCTCCTTGAGTTTGTTCCCCTTGACCAATGAGAGCTTCGAAATCCTTTTGCACCAATCAATGGCCTCTTCATCCTTCAAGGGCCAATGAGGATTTGAGAATGTATTGCCATCCAATTGAAATTAGGATGAAAATCCTTGGGCCCAATGAAACACAAGAGATATTCCATCCTCAAATCAAAGAGGATGACAATCCTCATGACTAATGAGATTGGAGGATCCATCCTTCCCCTTGTCTTGGATATCTTGATGAAGTCTCTTGAGCTTGATCCTTATCTTTTCCATCCGTTGACCCTCACATCCTACTTCTTCATCCTAATTATTTCAAGTAACTAACTACTAGGATAATTTATCGGTAGTAACAAGGAGAAGTCCTTGAGTTCCTACTTGACTAATTTAATGGTTGAAGTAACATTCTCGTGTACCATTTACTCCTTCGATATTCCCTACCTATTTACTTTACTATGCACTAATTAACTATGTAGTACATAGTAAATTGGAATTACAATTTGCAACACAAAAGAAACTCTCACATACTTCTAGATCCACCGTTGAATTTAGGGTTTAATGAATCCATTAGATCTAGGGTGTTCGAGTTTTCGTGAGGTTTCGTCGTCACTCCCACATCTTACACCTACCCTAATTTGTTAAATAAAAAGGCCTCAACCCCTTCTGAACGCAAGTACCACCTTGTTCGTATTATCTTTTTGGTTTTTGTTGATGCAGGCGCAACTAGTCATGGCGGATGATGACGCTACGCCTTCAAATCCTCCGGTCGCACCCGTACAACAAGAAGAGCTTGAAGAAGCACCGCTTGACTTGGATGTTTCTCAGTGGCCGCACAAAGAAGAACCGCCCAGGAGAGTGGTGCGCACTCGAGTTGCTCATTCGGTATGGGATCGTCGATTGTCTCCTAACCCACATGCTTTAGCAATTTATTTGGAGTTTGTTCCTGCTCGTGGAGCTGCGCCAGAAAGGTTTGAAGAGTGCTAGTGCGAAGATGATGATGTCCGTTTCCATTGTCGAACGTGCGTTCCCGGTGATGGCTGTGAGCCATACCGACATGGCCATGGTTAATAGTCTCAATGTTTAAGAATTGTGTTAGGAATATTAGAGTGTGGTGAGGTTTTTTGGGGGTTTAACAACTTTGTGTTATAATAGGGGTAAAGGAATGTGCACAGGGTGTGGGGGGGTTGTTTTGTTTTTCGAAATGCGATATTGGTTGGGTTAGTCCTTTCCTTCATCAAAAAGTTGGTAAACTATAGTTTTAGAACCTTAGTAACGCAAGAAGGAGCGAGAAATTGCTAGGAAGTTTAGGAAAGAAAAAAAAAACACCGGAGTTCATGGTGTGCAACAAAACATTGGTCTTGTATTAGTATTTAACAAGCAGCAAGGATGTTGGGAATCTATGAAGCAAGAGGAGGGGGTTAGTGAAAGGCCCAACAGAGATAGAACAATCTTCAAGCCATAGGAACGAAGGATTAATTCGAATTAGCTTAATGGTTAAATAGATGATGTGGTAGTGTGCCAATGATAATAGGAGTTTCATAAGGACTGAACCATTTATTTAGATTATGAGTAAGCTCGACAAGGAGCTATGGGTATATGTTAAGTCCTGGCCTATGCCATGCTTCATAGTTGTAGGAAGTCTAGAATGCGTCGAATAGTACGTACTAGGTAGTCCACCTTGCTGTTAGGAGGTAGGCGACGAATCGGACCGCGCAACCAACGATAATGTCCAACGCCAGGAATTGAAGACCAAGCGAAGATGGAAGTGTCTTTGGTTTCATAACAACCTTCATAAACGGTTTCGGGTTCGTCATCGGAAGCAGGATCGACTTGTAACAAGATCACCAAAGTGCGGGAGTTTGGCGAAATGCGGTAATACCGGGCTCGAGGGGGTTCAACTTTAAGGCGAGCGCGCACCTCTCGAGGTTCAAGTTCTTCGTCACGAGGATGCTACGTTAGAGTCAAATCTAAAGATGATTCCGAAGGCAGTTCCTCATTCATTTGTGCGGCTTGGGGCCCGTAGGAGGTGATTGTGCGCAACGCCATGCTTGCAAGGAAGAGAGGAAAGATCTTCAACAAAAATCAAATTGCAATGAAGGTGGAGGGGATTTGTGACATCAAGTTATGTGATCGTAATTTATACGCAAGGAAAGGAAGGGAGTGGGTAAAGAATGGCCTAGGACCATGGTAAGGTAAAACCCTTGTGTCAAAGGATAAAAAGTGAGGGTTTAAGTAAGTTTGCTTGGGAAAAAGTGGGAGTAAGTGCAAAGGGACCTTCTCCTTCTCCTTCCATTGACCACCAAGCAAAGGGACCTTCTTCCTCTCCTTCCATTGACCACCGAGCAAAGGGACCTTCTTCCTCTCCTTCCATTGACCATCGAGCAAAGGGTTCTTCTCCTTCTCCTTCTCTTTAAAAGGCGAACTTGGGTGATTGGGGTGCTTTTTTTTTTCTTCGACAGAAGATGACCTCTAATTCAATCTCGAGAGTTCTAGTTCTCACAAGTTCTTGAAGAGAGAAAGGATGATCAACTTTGGTAGTGGAGAAGGGGAAGAGAATAGAAGGGGGATTTGGTAAGAGTTTTGGGAGGAAGAAGGTGAGTAAGAATAGTATTGGGAAGTTGGAACTTTAGGGAAAACCCTCTCGCATTTTATAGCATAACTTCCTAGTTATTTAGCTGCAGATCTTGAGATTTGGTAGGAAGGTGCGTCTACTAGTTAGCTTTTTAAAGAGCTAAAGCAAGCCGAATTTGAGCAATCTGGGTGTGAGAAACAATTCTCCAAGTGATTGGTGGTCTGCAATCAAGTTGGACCAACTACTTCCACAAAAACCTCTCGGCTTTTATAGCATAACTTCCTAGTTATTTAGCTGCAGATTCTGAGATTTGGTAGGAAGGTGCGTCTACTAGTTAGCTTTTTAAAGAGCTAAAGCAAGCCGAATTTGAGCAATCTGGGTGTGAAACAATTTTCCAAGTGACTGGTGGTCTGCAGTCAAGTTGGACCAATTACTTCCACAAAAACCTCTCGGGTTGCATAACTTCCTAGTTATTTAACTGCAGATCCTGAGATTTGGTAGGAAGGTGCGTCTACTAGTTAACTTTCCAAAGAGCTAAAGCAAGCCGAATTTGAGCAATCTAGGTGTGAGAAACAATTCTCCAAGTGACCGGTGGTCTGCAGTCAAGTTGGACCAACTACTTCGTCAAAATCCTCTCGGGTTTTATAGCATAACGTCCTAGTTATTTAGCTGCAGATCCTAAGATTTGGTAGCAAGATGTGCCTTGTTGTTAGCTTTCTAAAGAGCTATGGGAAGTCAGCTTTGAATAACATATGTGTGAGAAACAACATTTTAAGTGACTAGTGGTTTGCAGCTATGTTGGACATGGTGTGAGTCATAAAACATTGGTTAAAATGAATGTCAAATTGACGTGAAGCCCTAAGATGTGTAGTGTGCGAGCTTGAAAAACTTGTATCTATTAGCTCTAATCATAAATGTTGCATAGGAAGTGGGCTACTTAATTTCAATTACAAACGCAATCTAACATCTAGAATTACACTTGCATTCTTCCTTTCACTAGTAGCATTTATGCTTCAAGCATAATCACCTTGTAGAATCGGGAGTGAAGGGACGGAAAGTCATCTCACAATGGCCATTATCGTTGGCTACGAGGCCCGATCAACCCACTTCCCCTGGAGCATCGAGCCGAGTACCTCGCTCGCACCATTTGTCGCATCTTAGAATTTTTACAACTGTGATCTATCCTTTAAGTCGGTTATTCAGTTATAATTCACCTGAGGCTACTCAGGCGGAAATGTTACTACTTAAGTTTGATTTTGATTCTATTTAAAAGTCTGATAGAAGTGAAACTAAATAAATATGTATTAGGACTACATCCTAAAAATCCTACAAGTACATCATTAGTGCTTGAAGATTCTTCTACAGACTAACTCAACCTTGTCATGCGAAATGTTATTGTTAATTATGGGCTTGTATTCCCTATATATCAATAAATCACATCTAATTCTACATCCCCTTTCCCCTCTCTATAACCTAAAAAAAGATAATGTACTTTAGAAGGTTTACCAGGTCTTTAACTGATTAAGCGTTACATCAACTGAAATAAAGAAGTACTATATGCCTAGAAATATCACAAAAGTTGTTTCAACTATTAATAATCACTACTTGGAGGCTTATAAGCATTCAAATTATTAATACCATGGAAAATTATGGAACTAAAGCTTAACTAATTGTTGAGCTATAATCCATGGCTCACAATCATCATCATCAAATTGGGACATTAGAACTGCTCTTCTAAGTCTTATTGTTTTTTATTGTTTCTCTTTTTTAGGAAAAATATGTATAGGGTTCAATGGTCTCTTATTTTTATGAACCTCTCCATCAGAGTCTCTTTCTTCCTCTTCTCCTCTTGCGACTACTCACTTTACTTTTCCTTCTCCTGTGGTTTTGCTCCTTTGACTGGAAACCATTTTTGAAACAAAACTTCTAGAACAATAGTAGAATGGCATACATCCTTCTTGGGCTTTCTTTTGGTACTTCCTTCAACCATGTTCTTTTGACATTTGTCCCATCTGATCAACTTTTTGAACAACTAAGGATACATGATTACAGCCCAATTCATAAATTCTCCATGATCTACTTTGGAAATCATCGTGGTAGATTTGTTGCTAAAGTACTATACCTTATCTTTCTAGTAGATAATGGGCAAAATTGTAGCAATCCTATTGACATACTCTGGTTTCATTTTCTTAACAACCCATCCTTCATTAGTGTTGTAAGTATTTAGAACCTGGTTAGCTATGTCTTCCAAAACTACTCTAGCATTTGACATTTTTGCCTAATCTACTTCTATTTCACATGTATGGCATATTTCTAAAACTTTTGCTAGCAAATGTCTATCAATAATTTTTTGTTCCTCCATCATAATTTTGATAATGTTGTTGTTAGGATCCAATTTCCAATTGTTCAAAAATTCAACCAGAATATTATGACGAGGAGTCTTCCATTCAATTTCAAACATGCTTACCAAGTTGAATTTGGTTCCCCATTTTCTTTCTTCTTTAGAACTTGTCTACAACAAAATGTTCTTCAAATTGTTATTGTAATTTTGCTATGTAGGAGTGAAGATATACCCAACTTCATCAGCATGTTGAATTTGGACCTTCCTAGTAGATTGGCAGGCATTTCTTGTTGAATCCTTTTCTTATTGTGTTTTTTGTTTGGAATTCGAACCTTCTTTAGAATCTGCTCCTGTGTAGGCTCCTTTTGTTGCAATGGTCCTTGTTGTTGTTGCAAATCATCCCGCTCTTACTCCTCTTTAGACTTAGAAATCAAAATCGGACCAACATATTCATTCGCGCCTACCTCTCTTTAGGCTTTCTAAAATTGTACTTCCTCAAAGTTTTTTTGCAATTTCTGTTGTTCTTTCTAATCATTTCAAAACCTTCTCAAACTTAGATAATGGAGAAAATTTTTGAGAAGAAAAAGAATAAACAAGCGATGGAAATGGTGAACCTCTCTCTGGATACTTAAACTACAAAGGCAAAATGTTGAAAATTTTCTATTGTTTTTTTGTCTCTCTTGTTTTTCTTCTCTCAATTTTTGCAATCTATCTCTAGATTATCTTTACAACTTCTCAACAAAGCTTTCTCCCATGCTTATTCTAGAAATAGAAAACAACAAAAACTTGTTTGCAGAAAATAAAAACAAAGTGTTGTTATGTTCTTTGCCAATTGTTGAAACGCCATCATCTCATTCGTGTAGTGACGTTTCACTTTCTGCTTCAGGGTTATTGTTTTAATGACTTTTCCCTTTTTTTCATTTTCAAACACTTGTTGACTTATGTTTGAGTTCATACTAACAATAATATGGGCTATAATTAATGTTTGTTGACCTAATAACTCTACAAATATGGCATAGGTTCTTTTAATAAGACCTCTAATTCTAATGACATGGTGTTGTCTACACTACAAATTTTCTCCATCTTGTGTTGAGTTATTAGATCAACAAAGTTTTGTTTTCATGTTACGGACATATCTGACTTATAGTTTGTTGGTTGTGAAACTATTAATCACAGTTTCTGAGTAGTATCATAGCTTATTGACTCATTTAATTCATTGGGGCTTCTTTTAATGTGACTATCTGATTAATATCTATGATCTTTGATGTTATTTCATTTTCTAAATCTTCATTAAATTTCTTTTTTTTGTGGTTAGAATGTATAGACTTTAAGGACTTATGATTCTTTGAACTTATGAAATGTTAATAAGAATTTATAATGAATTTCGAATTAAAAATTCAATGATAATTAATTATTTAATAGATAAATACATTTAATTGATGATTTTTTATTTAAAAACTAATCACTATATCATTTAATAAATGATGATAATATGTTTAACTGTTTAATTATACAATTGTATAGTTAAAAATAGTTGATGAATAATTATTATAAGTAATTAAGGTAAGTAGTTAGACCTAGGCTAGGTAGATTATTAGTTTAAGTCCAAGTCTAACTAAAAAGCTTAAACTAGTTTGGACAATTAGATTACAACTATTTGAGTTGCAATTAGGTTGCAACTGGGATACAACTAGGGTAGATAGCAAATGGTACTCTATCACCGAATACTTTCAATTTTTCCCTCATTTCAACAAAAATTGAACATTCTTTATGTCATTGGAAGCGCAAAACAAAGAGTTACAAATGTTCTTTGAACCTCAAAAGCAAAGGAACAAAGCAGAAAACATAGGAAGAGAAAGAGTGATATTTTGTCTCAAATTTTGTCTTTAGACCCCCTTTACTTCCAACAACTATATCTTGCTCATTTTTCATTCATTTTGAACGACTTCAATGGCACAAATGCACTATCTCAAAATCTATAAAACTTGTTTAAAGTGAAAAGTCAAAAATCAATAGTTGAAAAGCTTAAGCTTCAAAATCATATTGAACACTTATGAAAAAATCCAAAACACAACCCCCTTCACTTTGAAAGGGCATATCTTGCTGATTTTCAATTAGATTGTAACATTTTTTATAGATTTGGATACGCAAGGTGGAGGACTACAAAATTGTCTTAAATTTCAAAAGGAACAAACCATTGACAAGAGAGTTATAATGATCCAATATCGCTAAGTGTTCAATGATAGGTGTGTTTTCCCTAAGTTACAACTAAAACTTTTATCCCATATTGTTTGGTTTACATTCCATGAATCCAAACTATGTAAAGGAGTGCACTATGATTATTGGAAAAACATAATAAACATGAAAATCTAATAGCCATTTGGGATGAGCAAATAAAAAAGGTTCAATCTTAAAGGCTAAACCAAATGAAATAGGATTTCATTTATTAATTGCCATGTGGTTTAGGTCTAGGCCTAACATAGGTGCCTAGATTTAGCCCTAATTTAAGCTAGATTAAATGGCCTATGTTTAGGTTTAACCTAGGTGCCTAGGTTTAGACCAAACTTATGCTTAGGCACCATGTGGTTTAAACTATTGATGTGGATGTGCCACATGTCATTTAACTATCGTTGACCCCACATTTTATGAATGTGCCACATGTCAACATTGTTAGTGTGCCACATGTCACCAAACCATTGGCCAAATGTACGATTTACATAATAACAACATAGTCGAAATGTTCAACTTACATAGTTGCAACCTAGTTGAAATTGTAATTATATTTTTGGATGCTATCATGCTTAGTTAATGGATGAAGTTCATCCATTAGTCAAATGCAATTGACAACATCCTTCGACTATATTGGTAAAGCAATTTTCAACTAATTGGTAAGTAGTGGCATGTAGTGGCTATTGTTATGGTGTTGACACATGGCATACACTTTTGATTGTAATTTCATTCTCGACTTGTACTTTTCAACATTACTAGTTAGTAGTTGCAAAAAATATTTCCCAGTTGTAAAATATACATTGCAACCATATGTGTAGTTTTCAACTTTGTTTATAGTTGAACAATAGTTGCAAACGTAGTTGCAAAAAATATTTCCTAGTTGTAAAATATACATTGCAACCATATGTGTAGTTTTCAACTTTGTTTATAGTTGAACAATAGTTGAAAACGTAGTTGCAAAAGGGTTCTACTAATGTAAATTTGCTATGGGTTTGTAGCTACTTGCATATTAACTATTGCCTGAACCTTTTTAGGGTCTAGTATTTGTCCTTCCTTGGAAATTATGAACCCTAAAATTAGTCCTGAAAATACCATAAACGCACATTTTTCTGGGTTAAAATTAATTATGTATTCTTTACATTTTTGAAAATAAAGTCTAAGTTTCATCAAAATGACTTTCCATATCACTATAAACCAAGAAATCATCTTAAAATATCTTCATGAACTTGTTTAAATACTCTCTGAAAGCTCTGCTAACTATTCTTTGGAATGTTGGTGGCCCATTTTTGACACCAAATGACATCACCATCCAAACAAAAGCTCCCCAATTTGTTAGAAAGGTTGTTTTATATCCATATTCAAGGGATGTAAAAATCTAATGGTATCTTGAATATCCATCTAAAAATGAATAGGCTTCATACCCTACTACAATGTTCAACATTTCACTATAAAATGGTAAAGGATAAGGATTTTTTTTGTTGCTAAATGCAACTTCCTAAAATTTACACAAATTCTCAATTTTCCATTCTTCTTAAGTACTACCACTATAAGTGATAACCATGTAACCTCTTCTATTGGTTGAATGAATCTTATTGCTAATAGTTTGTCAATATCTTGTTTGACAATTGCAACATAGTTGGGGTTCAATTTGTACCTTGCTTGATGTGCTAATGGGATTGAGGTGTCTAATTCAATTTTGTGTTGAGCCAGCTCTAGAGGTATGTTTTTAAAATCCTTGTAAGTTCAAGAAAATATGTCTTTGAACTCCTTGAGTAAGGTATGAAGCTCCTTAGTTGTCTCCTTTATTAATTGTGCATTAATTTTGATGCACTATGGATTTGCCTCTGTGCCAAAATTCAACTTGACAAGATGTTGTTTTTTAGTCAAGGTCCAACATGTTATCTAAAGATTCTATATTTGAATTTTGGCTGGTGTCTCATCCACTTTAATATCAGCTTGCCTATGATGATAATAAGTTTCTAAATAGACTTTATCTTCCAATGATATCTTTGGTTTGACATTAAATTCTGTTGTTTTTGTTATTGAAGCCACTATTTTTGCTACTCCTTGATCTAATATCCCTTGTTTTGGTTCAAATTATCCATTAATTTTGATCTTTGTATCTCCAACACTAGGCAATGAAATTGTTTCATCTGAAATAATGATTGTGCCAATTGAAAATAATTCTAGTTATGTTTCAAAGATCAGATCTTCCTCCTCATCTATTAAACCTTCCATCAAGTCATAATAAACAAGTACTTGGGGCCTTCTAGTTTTTGCTCCCAGTTTCTTATTAACTAATATTGTTATGGTTATTCCATTACCTTGAACAATAATCACATTGATCCGTCAGTCATGTGTAACCTTTGCATCTCTGAACCAAGGTTTTCTTAACAACATGGAATAATTAAAATCTACCACGATGTTTTCAAAACAATAGATGTGGATACATATGGTATGCCATGTATCTAAATCTTCAATTTTTTTTATGATTCGTAAAAGGTATGGTCGTACTCCGATAAGCCATTCTAGGGTGGTATGAAGCTGGTCTTAGTTTGGGTAAACCTAATTTTGTTCTAAGGTTTTATATTATGATGTTTACACTTGCTCTTCCATATAATAAAACATCTTCAACAATGTTCTTCCCAACTTGTACTTGGATAACTACCATCTGGTTATTTAACTCTATAGCTATAATGTTAATTTTGGAGTGTGTTTCAATCAATATGGCTTGTGAAGATTTATTGCACACCTTCACCACTAAGATATGCACTCACAATAAAAGACCGGTTGGAAGTGGAACTACTATGTAGTGTAGTCTAACAAGTAAGGTGGTTTGAAGTAAGTAATGAAATTCACAAAATAAATAAATAAATCAATGCGTTGTGTCCAAATCTCATGAGTTTTTTTTTTTTTTTTTTTTTTTTAAAAATTTATGTCTTTGTCCAAAGTTAAGCCCAAAACTAAAAACTACTTGCTTTGATTGAGGAAAACAAAACAAACATCTCAACCTCTTCTACTTCCAACACCTACAACTCCCTCACAGCAAAACCGATCAAGCTGAAATTTAAAAAGAAGCTTCTACAACTCTTAAACTAAAACTAATTTAATTTTGAAGCAAATCCAACGGTGGATTTGAGAGAAATAATTAATCAACCCAAAAGTCCAGAGGCTTCACCATGGAAATCCTTCCATGAAACCCTTTTCAACACCCTCTACTTCCAACACCTGCGACTTTCCCTCAGCAAAACCAATCAAGCGGAAATTTGGGGAGGGTATTTTACACCTTCCAAACTAAAACTAATTCAATTTTGACACAAATCCAACGGTGGATTTGTGAGGAACAACTAATTAAAACAAAAGTCTAGAGGCTTGCAACAAGTACTTGCTACACAAGTTCTTTTCATGCCTAATTCTTACACACACTCCTTCTATGTTTGATTCTTGCACACATAAGAACTAACAACCAATCTTCCTCCCACTCCTCCTCTTGCTTTTCCACATACACACAATGCCCCTTTCCTTGGTGAGCCTCCATGACCCCTTGAGCTTGTTCCCCCTGTCCAATGAGATCTTCGAAATCCTTTTGCACCAATCAAATGGCTTCCTCATCCTTCAAGGGCCAATGAGATTTTGAGAATGAATTGCCATCCAATTGAAATTAGGATGAGAATCCTTGGGCCCAATAAACCACAAGAGAGATTCCATCCTCCAATCAAAGAGGATGACAATCCTCATGACTAATGGGAATTGAGGATCCATCCTCCCCCTTATTTTGGATATCTTGATGAGGCCTCTTGAGCTTGATCCTTATTTTTTCCGTCCGTTGACCCTCACATCCCCCTTTTTCATCCTAATTACTTCAAGTAACTAACTACTAGGATCATTTATCAATAGTAACAAGGAAAAAAGTCCTTGAATTCTTACTTGACTACTTCAATGGTTGAAGTAACATTTCCATGTACCATTTACTCCTTTGATATTCCCTACCTATTTACTTTATTATGCACTAATTAACTATGTAGTACATAGTAAATTGGAATTACAATTTGCATCACAAAAACTCTCACATACTTCTAGATCCACCGTTGAAATTAGGGTTTGATGAATCCACTGGATCTAGGGTGTTCGAGTTTTCATGAGGTTCCGCCGTCATTCCCACACCTTACGCCTACCCTAATTTGTTAAATAAAAAGGCCTTGACCCCTTCTAAACGCCAGTATCACCTTGTTCGTACTACCTTCTTGGTTTTTGTTGATGCAGGCGCAACTAGTCATGGCGGACGACGACGCTACGCTTTCAATTCCTCCGATCGCACCCGTACAACAATAAGAGCTTGAAGAAGCGTCGCTCGACTTGGATGTTTCTCAACGGTCATGCGAAGAAGAACCGCCCAGGAGAGTGCTGCGCACTCAAGTTGCTCGTTCGGTATGGGATCATCGACTGTCTCCTAACCCACATGCTTTAGCCATTTATTTAGAGTTTGTTCCTATTCGTGGAACCACGCTAGAAAGGTTTGAAGAGTGTCAATGCGAAGATGATGATGTCCATCTCCATTGTTGAACGTGGGTTCCCGGTGATGGCCATTATCGTTGGCTACGAGGCCCGATCAACCCACTTCCCCTGGAGCATCAAGCCAAATACCTTGCTCGCACCATTCATCGCATCCTAGAATTCTTATAACTATGATCTTTCCTTTAGTCAGTTATTCAGTTATAATTCACCTGAGGTTACTCAGGCGAAACTGTTGCTACTTAAGTTTGATTTTGATTATATTCCAAAGTCTGATAGAAATGAGACTAAATAAAGATGTATTAGGACTACATCCTAAAAATCCTACAAGTACATCATTAGTGCTTGAAGATCATTCTACATACTAACTTAACCTTGTCATGCGAAATATTGTTAATTATGGCTTGTATTCCCTACATATCAATAAATCACATCTAATTCTACATCCCCTTCCCCTTCTCTACAAACTAAAAAGGATAATGTACTTTAAAAGGTTTACTAGGTCCTAAACTAATTAAGCGTTACATTCACTGAAATAAAAAATTACTCTATGCCTAGAAATATCACAAAAACTAATTCAACTTTTAATAATCACTACTTGAAGGTTTACAAACATTCAAATCATTAGTACTAAGGAAATTTAAGGAACTAAAGCTTAACTAATTGTTGAGCTATAATCCATGCCTCACATGGCTACACTAGGCTCTGGTATCACTTTATTAACTATATTAGGTTTTTTTGGCTTTAATATATGCCACATATTTTTCTTAAAATCTGGTGCTATCTTCAACAATTGACTTAATCTCAAGGTATAGGTAATTTCTAGCATCTGTTTACTAATATTTTGGAATAATTGTTCCATAAACATAACTCTGTTGCTAGGAATAACATATAAATTTTGTGGTATGATTGGTTATATGGATACATTAGTCTATGGTATTCTTGCCCCAACTTGTACTCCATTGTGCTTTATCCTTTTGATTTAGACTTCTTCTTGATTGATTCTTTATCCTTAAACACGTGTTCTTCAATAACCTTACTCCTAGTGATGGCCATGTTGACATCCACTACATGAACTGAAGGATTAACAACCTTGGGCTCCACCACAAATGGTTTTTCTATAGTCTTCATTCATTTGTTTTTAAACATATCTTGCATGTCATTGAACTTAGGATAGTTTATAATCCTATGTCTAATTCACCACAAATATGACAAGGGTACCTCATAGGTCTTTGCATTCTGATATGTTGAGTGATTACTTTAGAAACTACAAGAATAGACTCTTATTTTCTTTTTATTCTACATGTTTCAACATTGTGATTTCTCCTGCGATAGTTTATCCATTACATTCATGTTTTCTTTGTAATTGTCTAGGGTTTATGAAATAATATTGTCTTATTATTATGCGGTACTAGCAGATTGCTTATTGCCTTAACTTTAGAAATTCCTTCTTCACAAACCAAAGCTACTTCCTTATGTTGCTGCAAGGTTTTTCTCTTCATGCCTACTATTGCTACACGGACATATGGTTGTTATCCATATTTGAAAAAAATAGTTAGGAAACTATCTATTGTCCTATGTTGAAGACTATTAGCTAACTTCAATAACATCTCATAATAAACCTCCACCCTTTCATTCTTCTCCTCCTTCATGTTCTTCATATGTAAATAAACTTGCTCATCATTTTGAATTTTGAACCATTTACAAAAAGCTAATTACAATTTTGCAAAAGTACAATATGGTTAGTCTCCCATGTAATTATTACACCAATCAAATATAGTGTCTTTGAAGGTAAAATTAAATAGATTAACAATTTTTGCATCTTCTGTTTCACCATTTGCTCTAATAGTAACCTTAAAAACTCTGACATGAGCATTTGGGTCAAAATCCTTCACATACCCAAGGTACTTAAGTGGTCGATGATAAGGCCTGTTTGGTGGTAATGGTGGTCTCCTTGGATTCACCATTGGTAATCCAAAATATCCTAAAAGTCCCGGAGGTCCTAATCCTCCTCCTCCTAGATTTGATGGTTGTCCAACAAAAATCATGTTGACCTCTTTGGGAATCTCTATATGCATATTCACAAGGTCTATTCCCCTTGGAGTCTATGGTCTGGACTTCATACCAACAATGGTATGGGTTGGTGTTATTATAAATGGAACTTAAGTAATTATAACCATAGAATGAAGCATTGCCATAGAATATAATGGTACAGATCTTATTGGTTCCACTTTGAAATTGGAAAAACTTGCATAAGTAATTCCAACATTGTTGTGATGGAAGATATTTGGTGTAAGAGCTACAAAAATTCGTATTACATCTGCCATAGTTTGAGCTCTCATCCCACTCTGTTGTTTTTCCAAATTTGTTTTCTAAATCTATCTAAAATTCTAACCTTCTCATGGTACAGATCCTTTGGCTCAAAATCTCCATGGTCCTCTGCCCTTGCAAGTTCTGGATTTAGATTTTGGAAATGTTCAACAAATCCTTGCCTCACATTATTTTTAATAAATGGACATTCATTGATTTGATGTCCAATTTGATGGTAGTATGTGCAACGTGGAAGGTTAGGTCTTGGAACTCTATTCACACTATGAATTCCTTTATTCCAAGCCTTGGGACTCTTCTAATAATGCTTCCACTTTGTTAATTAAATTTTGGTTCACTATACCTTATTCTGACAACCACATGTACACCTTATGTTATTGTTGGTTTTGCTCTTAATAAAATTACAATTTCTTGTCTAATTACAAGTATCAGCTCAATTCCTTTGGAGATTTTGATGTCCTGAGTGGCGACTTTTTGTTCAACCACATAATGAATATGAGGTTCAAAATTCTGAACCTTTTTTTCAAGCTCTTCATCCTCATGTTCTTGATAGTAAGGAGGTGAAACAAATTTGTACCTTGGTACTACTTCCTCCCTTTCTAAACTATTGAGTCCATGTTCTTCTTCATGAATTAGAACATCAAAGTCATGTTGTTGCCTCAAATCTACTAATTATAGCATAACTCCCTGTTGAGGTCCAGATTCTCAACTTTTTCATCTAAATTCAACCTCATTTTTTAATATAATATTGTAACATGGAATTTCATTGCAAATTGTTAGTATGCCTTTGTGTTTCACCAGTTTACACTTCACAAGAAATTATCGGTGTTGCTTAAGGCGTTATGTGGCCCACATGTCTCTCTTTTGTCCACAAATATCCCTATTTTGATTGAGAAACTTTTCTCGGTGTTATAAATTGTTGATCTATCTCATCTGCACTAAAATTCTTGTTTATGGCAGTGCCATTTTCCGGTTATTCATGTTTTATAACATAATTTAATTGTCTTTTCAAACTTCTAGTTACATTTCTATTTTCCATTTTTCCAAGTTCTAATTCAAATCTGAACAAACTTCTGCATTAAAAAAAAAAATTCACAATTGGCTACTCTATTTAAATATGTGTCCTTAACAAAAATTTATGATCAAGATTTTGAAAAAATGAAAAAATTGAAAATTGAATTTCATTATCATTTTTTAGAAATAAAAATTCTAGCAACAAGACATAAACAACACTCTAAATTTCATAATGAATTCAAGCCCTAGGATGGTTGCCAATTGGTAGATACGTAATTCCTATTCTATATTTTGGTCAAAATTTGGACTAAATCATATCATGAAACTAATACTAATAAAATCTACTCAATCATATCTAGGTTCAAAATTTTAATCTAGTTATGAAAAGTATGAAAAAACCATCAAAATGACAAAAACTAACTATGGAGTTGAAGCTTTTCTAAAAACAATATACTCATCTTCCATACTCTCCAAAAATTAATGTTCCACAATGATCTCCTATCTTGCCAAAAATAATCACTTTAAAACAATCCTATCATCAATTCAAATTCAATTGGTGATGAAAATTATGTAAACTAGCTAGTAAATCCTAGAACAATAACTAGGTAAGTAAATATTTACTAACCAACTATTTACAATAAGTAATATTCCCTTAGTACTTGGCTAGAAAGTAAAGGCAAAATTATCCTTGGGTGTACCACTAGGAACCACCTTGCCAAAATCACAAGAAAGTTGGACCCAATTTAAGAAATAAAATTCTATCTAATTATACATTGGTTTATTTGATTAGATTATGTGGGCTATGTTTCCCCACCTATGCACACATTCAGAAAAATAATGAGCACCCCCAAAAACCTATAATATGCATTAACATTTTGAATTCTTAACCATTCCCAACCTAATTCCTAACTTGTTTCTTTTAAGTGTTTTTACATTTACACATTAAATATTTTTCTTGTTTATTTAGTAGATGCACAAGGGAATGATCCAACTAATCAGTAACATAACAAAATATGAAAATAGTTATCATTTATATTCTTAACATCAATGGCCCTTTAGGACTTCATGATCTTGACTTCAAAAATTCATAACTAAATGAAATTTGATTCAATCAATTATTTATAATTGACATCAAGTAGGTTGGCATTTGAAGTATTCTTAAAAATCAACATCTAAAAAAAATTTGCAAGAATGAATTCTTTAAATTGTGTTCATGATGAAAAAATCCCTCGTGTTACATTCATGAAACTTTTTACTTATGCATTCATTTTTCATATCAAAGCATTTGTTTTTGTAAATTTAGTTAAAATTTTGAATTCTACATGACTTGGGTACCCTTTTGATAAATAATTTGGAATGAAAAGCTTTCTTTATGTGAATCCTATGTTGTTTTGAAGTTGGATGGGTCTCATAAATGTGGGGTGTGAAGTTTTTAGTGGTACCACCCAAGGATAAGTTTGCCCATAAAAAAATGTCAAATTGACTAAACAATGTTTGGAAACATGTGTTCTTTTTTGCACCACCAAATCAATGCACACTTGTAGTTCTTCACATCAAGATAATAATAAAAACATCAAGCTTTTAGGCAACAATTTGTTTCAAAAGTTTCTACATTAATCTCCATATAGTTGAAACAAATCTTGACATTTAAGATTTAAATTTAGCACCTGAACATTATTGAACACAATGGACATCAACAACTTGTAATACTGAACCAATTAAAGGAAGGTGCAATCATACTAACATGTACCAGAAACAATCATAACCACCATTTAATTTTTTGAACTTTGGATTGAAATAATAATTATATATATAATTATATATATATATATTGAATACATTATGTACATATCATAAAAATTTGGAATTAATCTAATGAATGAAAATACGTATAAGGACTTTTAACCTCTTATAACCATTACTTAGAAGCAACATAAAACAACTTTAAAATAGTTTTAACATTAAAAACACAATTTGAAAATATTTTTTAATGATGTATTTTGGGATTTAAAAAATATATACACCTTAACATAATAGTATTAAGAAAACCTTAACACTTTTTAATGTTTTTTTGAAAGACGCATTAAAAATATTTAAGAATATTCTAAAAATAAAATAGTGGTCTAAAGGGGCATATATGGCTCCTAGTATTGTGATTGGACCCAAGAAGCAACAAACTATGATGTTCCACATAAGATTAAATAACATCATAGATTTAAGTATATTTTTTTGGCAACATTTCCACATCCCACCTATAAATTAGACCTACCAACATCTTGTAACTATAGATTACTGCACATTCATCAAATTGTGTGACTACTTTTAATTTCTTTTTTTTTTCATTTGTTCACATCAACATTCATCTCCAAGAGGAGGCCACTTCCATTATATTCCAAACAATTGATTAAAAAATATAAGGTGAAAACTATTAGGAAAAAAATTACTTAAATGTAAATATGATCACAATAATTCATTAATATATTTAGAATGTACCTATCATATATTTAAAATATTTAATTATTTCATGGGATACCAAAAAATACACTTTTATATAAGGAGTGCTTCCTTGGGTTCATATCTTTATTCCAATTCTTCCACCCTATTTCAAAAACCAATGAACTTGATAATCTCAATCAACATTGACACTCAAATATTTTTATTAAATCCACCCATTTAGCAAAAAATTTCATTATGTTAAAAAATGACTAATTTACAACTAGAAACTAACATATTTACTTGGGGAACCCGTAAAAACCTCTGTGACAAAAAAAGGTTGTGATAAGAGACATTCAATTTTTCATGTTCTTACTATGGTTAAGTGATCATCTTCCGATAATTCATCCAATCTAAGAATATCTATAATATATTGTAGATCTTTGTATCGTTGTAATGTTTGTTTAACTCCTTATGTTGTTTTGTAATGTTCTTCGCCTACAATCCAGGGTTGAAGCATAGTAGAAGTTTGAGTCTAAAGGATCTACTATTGGATAAATACCTTTGGCGGCTAAACCTCTTGATAGTATAGTAGTTGCATCTAAATGTGCAAAAGTTATAACAGGAGCTAGGTTAGTCAAATCATTTGCAAGTACGTAAATTACTTGAATTGAGGTTATAGATCCCTCTTTTGTGGGATATTAAATGGGATATATCCAATTGCCTTGCCTGGTGATTCATGTTATGTCATAAGGTTTCTTTATGAGCTTTCATCACTTTTCACCTTTTTCTTTCGAGAATAAGATGAAACCAACCTTTTTTGTCCAGCCTCTTCTTATAAAACTATATATGATAGTTGCCCGTCGTAAAGCTCCCCTTATCAAATTGAAAAGTATTTCGTCAATTGAGATAAAACGAATGAATGGGGAATAAAACACAATAATACTTTACTTATTGTGTGAAACTTAGACCCAGTAAAGGTAAGTTTCTAACCAGAGAGAATAATTCCTTTTGTCATGTACCCTTGATTGATGTAAACCTCAGATACTTTTATCTTTTATGAATTAAGGTATTAAGCAAAAGGTTTAAGGTATAAGAAACTCTTTCTTTGTTGTAGTCCTTTCTATAAACATACAAAGTAGGAAGAACAAACTAACAATACCATACATACTACTTGAAAATAAATATTGCTTTACTTTAGTTTATCAAAAGTATACTTTAACCTATGTAAAATATAGGTAGGTATGTAGGTAGATAATAAGTAAGTAGATAGATAATAAATATAGGTAAGTAGGTAGGATATAGGTAGGTAGATGGTAAGAAAGTAGGTAGGTAGGTAAATAGGACATACGCAGGTAGATGGTAGGTAAGTAAATAGGTAGGTAAATAAAATTTAGATAGGTAAGCGGTAGGTAAGTAGGTAGGTAAGTAGGACATGGGTAGGGTAGATGGGTGAAAACACACTACACTGTCCATAAAACATTGTCACAAGGTAGTTTTTGCAAGATTTTAGAAATTGTAATTGGCCATGTGATTAAATATAATAGGTTAAAATGAAAAAAAGACTCAACACTACAATGTTATACATATTATAATCACATTGTATGAATTTCATGGATAGTTTTTGAACTATTATAACATAATGGACTTTCAAAGGAATACCTAAAAACCTATAACAATCCATAATCAATGAAAATGAACTCCATGCACCTTTATATGTGTTTTTTTAATAAATAAAGGATTGAATGGTAATATGATGTGATAACATTGATACCAAAGAGGAGTTTTTAGAAGGATTTTGACGATCAAAATTTTCTATGGACCTTGAATTATGATTTTTTCTTATTAAGTCTTTTATTAAACAAAATTAATAATTTAAAAACTCATCTTTCAAATTTAAGTTTTCCATAAGGCAAACTAAGGTTGAAATTTTTTTATAATAAATTTCAAATGCTAACTTGTAAAATGACTTGTGTGATTCAAGGTATCTTGCCTTCACACTCCCTTCACAATGTTAATTTGGGTAATTATGAACTTCCACATGTGCCTAAAAGTGCTACACCTTCATGTGCTTTAACCCAAATGGTAGGTAATTAGGTAGGTAGGTAGGTGGGTAGGACATATTTAAGTAAGTAAGTAGGTATATGTTAAGTAAGTAGGTAGGTAAGTAGCCAAGTAGGCATAACAAGTAGGCTAACTAACCAAATTAATATGGCCAATTTAATTAAGTATGGCCATTTAGTATGGCCGATTTGACTAAACCATGGGCATCTTGGTGGACCATTTTAAAAAATCGTCCCTAGTCTTAATTAATTGTACAATTTAATACTTGGTGAAAATGGTCATTTTAATCAAAACAACCAACTAAGAAAACCATGTGTCTTTCATGCCCCATGACTTTAATCAAAATTAACATCCTTTTGGTCAATGTGAACGTTTAATCAAGTTCAACCTTTTGAAACATCATGATTTTTTGTAATGGTGATTAGTTATGTGATTAGTTGTGCAATTAATTTATACCTATGGTCAATCTAGGTTGCTTTTAGGATACTTAAGTCAACATGTACTTTCCATTTCATAAGATCCCTAAAATTTGAAACATGAAGTTCAACATGTTTTTAAACCTTGGGAGGTGTGTTCAATTCCAAATGAGAAATTTAAGTCATTATAATGTACTGCATAAAAACTATAAATCAAACTAGGATGCCATACCAAGATTATGTTAGTATAAAAAATTGGAAAATGACCAAACACAAATACTATGCTAGTTTGATTTGTTTACAAAACGTTTAAGGACCATATTGAAAACAAAAAAAACACATGCTAATTATTTATTTGTTGTTGTTTTCATAAATAAAATAAGGATTCAAAATGTTATGCCAACCTTGACCCTTGAGTTAGCATTTTGTTTCTAGCTAAATTTAACCAATTGAATATCAAAATAGCTAAAGATATATGTTTTAAAGTTTTCCATAACCTTTTTAAATATATACTTTTAAGTTTTTTGATTTTTTCCCCAAAAGTTGCTAGATTTGCGGGTTTTAGTATGCACATCACAAACTTGCCCCTTCCATGTATATTTGCTTTTACAACATTTTATCAGCAAAGTGTTGATATAATCATTGATACGATGTTGTAATGACATTGTAACACATTGTGATGATTGAAATCATTATATTGGACCTGACCCAAACATGTCTATGGTTATGGGTTTTGGACTCCATTTGTTTGCAAGTGTAGTTACCTTCAAAAAGCCTATAAGTGTGCATGGAATACAAGGTTCAACATGCTCTTTGCTAACACCTTTAGGGTGTAAGCAAGATATTTTGTACATACATGTTACCTTGTTTTCTACTTGAAAACACGAAAAAAATAGTTTTTCAAACTTATAACCTTCTTCTGTCATTTCAAAACAAATGATTTTTTTTTTCATGGGCATCTCTAGCTTCCTTCTAACTTTCAAAAGCAATTTGTGTCATATCATTTGGACTTGCAAAAAATACCCCAAAAGAATCCCCCATTTTACGGGTTGAGGATGATTTTAGTTTATGAAAACAAACTTGATTAACCAAAATAATTATATTAGAATGTTCACCACATCAATATTGAGGTGCTTGAAAAAAATACCAAATACTTGCAAAAACATTTCACCTATTTTCAAGTACTTGAACTTTATTTTTCAAACTACCACGTCCAATTCAAGTACTTGCAAATAGTTTTTAAAAACATGATCATAATAATTTAGCTTTTGAAGTCCATGCAAACAAAAGTTAAAAAATAATTTACCTAATTTCTTTTAATTATCCCCATAAAATCATATACTTGTTAGTCCTTTTCTTTAGGGTCCCCACTATTTTGTTCACCCTCAATATCAACAAATTCGTGCAAAGACCTCATTCACAACTACCATGCCAATTGGATCCCTAGCCATCTCTTTAGTTATATCCCCAACTATCTCAAGTTGACAAACTTCTAAATGGAGTTCCTAGCCATATCCTTGACCACATCCAAAGCCATTTCCTTGGCTATCTTTTCCCAATCATTTCAACAACTTAACCATTTCCTTGGCCATATCAATATCCATTTCAAAGACCATCTCCACTGGGGATCACCTGATTGTTTGTCCCAAGGGAGGTCAAGGGATGTGAATGTTGTTGAAAATGGGTTGGGAGCCGAAGAGAGGGATTTGGAAAGGTGGGCATATGTGAAGGAAAATTGATTTTGGGGGAACGGGGGCAAGGTTGCGGTTTTGTTAAGCGAAGTAAAAAAAAAATGGGTGGGGCTTAGGGGGGGTTCAATTAGGTTTAGTTAATTAAACTATCTTGATAAACAGGGAGGTTTGCACTTTAGGTCAAATAATCAAGGTCAATAACCTTGATTATCATGGTGTATTGCAAATTGGGCCATATTTAATTCATTGCTCTTATTTAATGTTTGCCAAATTAAAATAAATTACTAAAAAATTATTATCAAATATAGTTTTTGTGAGAGGTAATAAATAAGTTTAAATGGCTTCAAAAAAAATAATTTTAAAAGAGTTGATGGTAACCTAACCTATTTACTATTTAGTCTTGAAAAAAATGACTTCCTAAGTTCTTGTCATAAATATAATAGTTAAACTCACATTAATTAAAACCTTCCCATAGTGATGATGATATTTATAATGTACCTTGTCCATTTCATAGCTCTTGTGTGCCCTAGTTTATACACACCCAAGCTCTAGTGCATTCCAACTCTTGTGTTGTTTAAGGTTTGGGTAGTTGAAAGGTGAATGCTAAGAAGGATAAGGCTTTCTTCTAAAACTAGTGAACCACTTGACATCATTTTGAATAAATAATCTAGTGGTGTAGTGTTGAACCTGCCTTGCAAGTATGATATTATATTGGTATGTATTATTTCTTGTCATTAAAGGATTAAAAAAATTGAATTTGAGTTTTTGGTCTTGTCATTTTTTTTGTTTAGTGCATAGACATGTCCAAAATATAAATGATCAATTTTGGGATGTGTTCCAAAAACTTTCATTAATCATTTTGGCCTTTGAGACTTTAAAAAAATTTGTGTAAAAAAAACCCAACCCACCAACTCCAAATCTAGCATCTTGGGGATAAATATAAGCACCACTAAGCTTCACTCATAATGGTGAAGCCACCAATAACTTATAGGGGTTGTTTCATCACCATGGCCAAAAATGTGACACAAATAGCTTCAACCAACAACTTACTTATTGAAAGTTTTGAGTTACTTGTGAGCCTTGATAATTGAGTATCCATCAACTACTTACATGGAATGTCTCCTAATGATTGATCATGTCAACAACTAGGTGACTATCGTGGGTGCACCTAGCTATGGAAGTCTTGTCATAGGATTTGGGAACTTTCATCATTGTTGCCAACCTTAAATTAAATCCCAAATTTCATAACAACTAGCTACTATATTCATTCAATAGTAAATTATAATGAAGAGTTTATTCAATTGTATACACCCAAGATGAGGTTAGTTTTTTAAAATTTCAAACATAGAAATTTTATCACAACAAACATTGAACCCAATGTGATGAAAATTTGGGTAGGATGAAACCCCAAATTGATGGCACATCACCATCAACCACTAAAGTTGATACATGACAAAGTTTTTGCAATTGATGGTGATGGGTGGAGGCACTGCAAATGGTTATTGTTGTTTTGTTTTTGTGTTTTTGTGTTTTTGTTTGTTTCATGTTATCGTGTGATGAATTGATTTGTTGTAAGACATTGTTTGATGTTTGATGTTGGTTGGTTACTCTTCACTGTGGCAAACATTAAGTATCAAACTCTTTGATTTTCTGTGACAGAATGTTTGGTAGATGAAGGAGGAATTGGGTATTTTTGGAAATGTCTTGTTGAAAGGCAATGCCTCGATGTAGAAACTTAACTCCACTTTTGAACATATACTTTCAACTACGCATGTGCTTCAATAGGAGGAAGGCATGAATAGAAATAGTTCATAGGGGTCACTTAAGGGAGATGATGAGAATCTCTAGGGATTTCGAAAGTAGTTCTTATGGCAAGTCAATGTGATGTTGTTGGTTTCCTCTATTTGTTATAATGTTTGATTTTGTGGCTGAGGAGAGAGTACCCATGGAATTGGGAGCTCCGAATTGAAACTCGATGCTAGGAAAGTTTGATTATGGGGAAGAATTGTTGAGTGATATCTAGGACCTTGTTTTGTCGTTGTTTACCCTCTAAGTCATTTGAGTAGTGTTGTTTTCCACCTATCTCTTTGGGGATTATCAGTCATTTGTTGTTGAAGGATGACAATTATGTTATGTATTAGAAATCCAAAAATCTGCAATGATTTGTCACTGGTTGAGTTATTGTGTAAAGGGGTTTGTGTGGTTTGTGGGAATAAGTTCATTAGAGTTGATAATCATGTTCCATCACACCTAAGAATGCCATAAAAAGGGACCAATTGTGCTTGTGAGAGTGAGACCGGCATGGTCTGATCCCTGAAGTTCCATAGATTAGACTATACCAATTAAATTCTAGACAGAAATTTTGTGTCACACTTCTTATTGCCAAGAATCATTGTCATGAATCTGTGTGCTTCCTTCTCACCGTTGATTAACCTACTGGGTTCGGGAATCGAGGATCCTGTCTTTTTGTTACACCAACATCATATGATATATGTATCCCAGAAATCATTAAGGTACGCATATTGCGTTTGGGTGTTACACCACCTAACCCACAACTTTTTACTCATTTAGAAAAAATAGTGTTTCTCTTTTTGTGGCGGGGGGAAAGGTTTTTGCTTCATGTTGTGCTTCGAGAAACAAAGAAAAGAACCAAAGATGTTGGAAACTGCTAAATGTCTGACAGCTTTCATTTGTCTTTTGGAGCAGCAAACAAAAGAAAAGTTGAGGAATCTCACAAGTGTTCTTCACTTGGGATACGCAATTTAATGGTCGGTGGTTGATACCCATACGTATCAGAAGCTTTTCGCCACATCCAGACAAATAACCTAAATTCTGGAGATCTTTGAGTTAGAAGATGAGGATCCAATTTTTTGTTTTGACAATGTCTAAAGCCCTGCACCTGTTGTTATAACTGATCTAAATTTAAAACATGGGCAACCTTGGAAACAAAAGTCCTGTTTGGAAGTTGAACCTTCTCATCCCAATTATAACATGAGCAAATGAATTGTTCAGCAATGAGGACCATGCAAGGCTGGTTTGTTTGGTGACCGGGCACCCAACACAATATCAAGAGGATCGTTGAGGATGAGTGAGGGCTGAATTGGTTTGTTGACCGTATACTGAACTGAATACCCCAAAAAACAAAAGAAAACCACTTTTTAGAGCAAGCAGACAAAGTCATCCCCTTCCCTCCCTTTTTTCTGGGGAAGCGACTGTCTGAGGCTGGTTGTTTTGTTGACTGTGTTCTAAAAGCAACACCAAAAGAAGCACAAAACTACAAAATATGTGACGGACTGCTCACTAGTGCACCAGCCACTGAAAACCTGTTTCAAATCAGTTGTGGGTGAACTGCAATCAAATTGGTAACCTCTCTTGTAAGCCCTCTTCCTTCCACCTCACAATACATAGGTAACTTAACTGCCTGCATATGTGGGTGAGTACCATTGGTAAGTAGGTATGGACTTTAACTGGTTCCTATGTAATTGGGTAACTAGGTAATGAACATGGTGATTTACCAGATAGATAAGTACATGTGTTTTGCAGTTTCTAAAAAAGGAAACCTTTGGTCTTGGTTCCAACATTTTATATATTTTGAAGGTTCTTTGGGGATGGGTTTAAGCCTGGTTCTTTTAAACTTTAAAACCTTCAATTCCAGTTTTCAAATAATTTTTTAAATCCAAGAACTTTTAGGCTTTGGTTCAAAAACTAAGTCTGTTTTCATGTATACACTATATAGCTAGAGGGAGAGTCTAGGTGTAGGCTAATGCACCACCTTAATGAGTTTCAAAAGTTTGAATCTTTGTGAGAGTGAAAGGGTTGAGAACCTATGAAGCATTGAAAGGATCCATTACCCTAAAAAAAGCATTTAAAAAAAGAAAACGTTTACCCCCTTTGCCAGCTTGGAGAGTGGGTTACACTTTGCAAACACATGCCAGGGCAGGTTTATAGGATTAAACCACTCCAAATGCAAAGGGAATTTTTTGCAAAATTCTTGAGATTATATATATATTTATAATAAATTAAAATCAAATATTGTGTAGGTATGGAGTTGAACAACTAATTAAAATTAATATTTAATTATAAAAGTTCAGCTCACTTGTCAACTTTTCCAAAAAAATCAATTTGCATATCTAAAGAAGTTGACTCTATGTTCAAGAATGTTTTTTCATAGTTCTGAATCTAACAAGTTGTGTTGTACACAATGGCCCTGCCATTCATTTCATATAAAAATGGACATTGTATGATAAATTGGTCATAGCTAGGGGGAAAAGATATATATAATATACCTCATCATGTTGTTGTAAAGAAAAAATTGTCGTGAATTCTTTTTTCAATTTTTAACATCACATTAGTTACAAGGAACCCAAATGGGATCTCACATTAAATGGTGACAAATTCTAAGAACCTATCTAAACATTTTTAAAATTGTTACCAAACCAAAACCAATAGGGAAATGTTGCAACATGATTTTCAATTTTTTGAAATTTAATGATTTTTTAAATTAAAAAAGTGATCAATTATTCCCTTTTCAGATTTGTGCAAAAATTCAAACAAAAAAAAGGACTTATCATGACATGTGTATTTGAATGTTTTCAATCACATTGTCAAAATTTGAAAGAATTACATGAATTTTTGTGTATGTTGAGTGCCTTCACCATTTTTTGGTGAAGATAGTTTCATATTTAATTTTGTGGGTTATGGATTGGTGACAAAGTTGTTTGAGGCTGGGTGCACATTTGAAGAGGTGGGGGGAGAAATCAAAATGTCAAAAGAGGAATGTGAATCCTTTTACAACCAAATTAGGATGAATCGTCTCACCTAGATTCTAGGGGGGGAAATCCTTTGAAGTTACTATACTCTATAATGATTCTCAACACAATATCCTGCCTCACAAAGCAGGGCCAACAAAAGTCTAGTCTCAAGATCCAGTTCTTGTGTTCATTCCAACAAAGGGATCCTAATTCGATTTAGGACAACAAGAACCTAACCCTGAAACCCCAAATTTAACACTGCAAATCCGATACCCTCACAACATAGTAAGTACATAGCTAACCACCATGGTTAGCTTGGAGACATGAATACAATGAAAAAATGCTTCCCTGTCCACACATCATCCATCTTGCATGGTTCAGTCTGGCCCAAGACCACTAAATGGGCAATTGGGTTTCAAACAATCCAATTTTCTAATACTTCATGTTGCTAAATTGTTTTATACAGCATGGATCTGAGACTAGTTGTCTGAATTAAGTAGACAATGAAACCTGTTATATAAGTTGGATTAAGTGTCAGAAGTTTTTGTTTCAGGTTACTCTGTTTCCTTGAGATTAAGGTGAAGAAGCCCAACACAAGACAGGGATGTTCCATTGTTAGGCAGTTGTCTGATTTTTAAATAACCTCTAGTTCCAGTTTTTTTTAAAATGGGAATCAAAGAATCTATGATTGGGGTTTCTTGAAAAAACTTGGAAGCAAAGAATCTCTGATTTCAGTTTTTTTAAAAGCCTCAAAGAACCAGCAGTTTTTACAAAATAATCAGCAAAGGACTGGAAGTTTTATGGAGGGTTATTTGACTGGTTCTTAAATGTTTTTGAGACTGCAATTAAAAATCAGAATTGTTTCTCATATTTTGAGAACCATGGTTCTATCTCAGAACCAGTTCTTTGCCTAATTGAAAATCGTGAGTACAGGACTTTGAGAACCATTGGGTATAAGTTTCCAATGTTGATAACCGCCAACATTCCAATATGTTCTCAATGGCCTATGTACAAATGTACGGCAAACTCAACTCAGTATAGTTCACATGGGTGCCCTTGAGTACCATCTGATAAAACGGATGCTTACAGTTAGTATAATGAGGGGGGCAGCAGCAGTATTCTGACCAAAGAGAAAGCCTTTCTCTCCTTTCAAGCACATGTATACGACAATCATAGCTGGAATACAGAGGCATTTCAAAATCAGCCAACAACTACACTAAAAGAGCCCATGACTCCCAAACCCCCTTTAAGTTTTGGCTGACATTACAAAAGCTGAAGCTCATGGTGTACCATAGACTAGGGTCAGCTTCCACATTGGCACGAGCAAATAATTCAGTTTTTCAAAAATCAATTCATTTAACGTTTTTTAATTTTACTATTTTTCATAATTTACAGTTGTCTACTATGATATTGTCATATGAATAGTGAAATTATTCGAACGGTAGCCTGCAATAACTATGATGATTTATTTTTTATTTTTGAAGCACAACAGCAGACTCGACCTGACAAACCGTTGGCACCCTCAAGTCAAGCTCACTGGCCGCGAGCCAGCAGAACTTTCACCTGCACACCAGTGGGGTTTGGACCCAGAACCTTTTTGAGGTCTAAGGATCCTATGCATAGCCATCACCCCTGCGTGTAATAGCTATGATGATTTTCAACACCTCAGTTTCATATTTTCACCCCAAAAACAATCTTTAAATGATTAATTAATCATGCAACTCACCTAAAGGTAATGTATTTGAATTTTGAACCCCTCATCCCCCAACTTTCCCAGTGTCACTAAGTATACAACACTACAGTCTATTTTACAACCACAACCTGACACAACCTGACATTGTGAGGCGTGATCTGACTATGGCTCCCTAACGATGGCTTCCTAGATATGGTCAAATTTTTTACCAGATATAGGAGCGAGGTGTGAGGCTGAAAGCTATCACAATGTTCAAACCCACCCCCGCCCCAATAGAACTTGGGGGCTCTTTCCATTAGGCTGCTGTGATCACTCTTACACACAGTGTGAAAAAATGGAAAGCTGCTGTGATCACAGGATTAGCAGCCTACTGGAAAGATGCCCTTAGAGTCCTTTCTTGGTGGAAGGATGTCATGACTGCCCCAAAAGAGTTCAGACTCCATACCTTATACACTGTTAGAGCCATATATGAACGAGATCCCTTGTTCAATCTATGTTAACATCGAGTTTGGTTGTCTTAGCCATCAATTATTTTATAAAAAACATATCACATAAGGTATGCCTTTTAATCATGTGGAGGCATTTAATTGGTAGGTAGTATGATGATAATATGACACAATTGTGAAATTCAGCTGTGTGTAAAGTGTGAAACCAGATAGGTTCCAAACCAGAGGGTTTCAAATTATTTTGGAAATCATTGGAACCATAGGATTAGTAAATTTTAAAACCTGCTTCAAAACCACACCTGAGGTTCCATCGACTAGAAAAATTAGCTAGATCCCTAACCAAAGGTTCTTTTAAAGTTTAAATCCTAGTACTGGACAAAACTGGAGGGTTTTTTCAAAACTAAGAACTAGTAGGGAATGAAATGATGGTACTATCAGCCACCATTTTTCATTTCACCTACCATCCAATGCCCACCATTAGAGCATCTCCAGTGGTGTTCAGTATGTGTCATGTGACCCTGCAAAAATATTTGTCACATTCAAGTTTAGTTATTTACATTTTTCCAACCCCACTCATCAAACTAAAACTAGGACTGCAAATAGGTGGGAGACTACTAATAACAAACCACCTGGACCAGAAACACTGAATGGCAGTCAGATCATATTTGTTACACTCTTCTTTGGCAGGTGTTAGGATCCGCTTTACCTCTTACCAGCCTCTTCAAACTGTGAAAAAATACTAGCCAAATCAGCATACATTGACCTTTCTTAATTCAATTTCAATTTGCAAGGTCAGTTGCTCTTCTCACTTTTAGATTACAACCTTTTTTCCCTAAGGATTGCAAAATATACTAAATAATTATGATGCAATGTCATTTATCCTTGCTTTTTTGCATTCAGCTTTTCAAACAATGTGTTAATATTGTTTTTCAGCATGCTTTAATTCTTGCTATAGAGAGAAAGAATGTGTTGGTGGGAGATGTTTGTTTTAGACCTCCTATTATTATTAGATCTCACGATTTGCATGTAGGTGACATTAGAAGGTTTGTGGGTGAGATAACTTCCTACCACAAGACAAACTAATTGTCTCCCTTCTTTGGTTCTTGTGAGCTACACATCTTTTGGTACTTCTTTGGCCTTCCCTTTTGTCTTCTATGTCATGATTCTAACCATTAGTTTTTATTGATTTTTTTGCCCCATGTTAAGCAGATAGTAAATCACAATCAATTCAAATGAAAACTATCGATTTAAAAACTATTGGGGTTTAATCTCTCCTCCTTACATTAAGATTTATTAGAGTTTAACTAAAACTAAACAAAGTAAACAAATTTCCCCATCTCCAAGTAAGTAACTCACAATGAACATCTTCACCTAACTCCTATGTACAACACTCCATGGCCTCCCTTTCTTGTTTTTCATTTTCATTTTTTTAATTCAGATTTACAAGCCAAATGAAATTATGAGGCCCGAAACAAAATTATTTCCTTTCTTGTATTTCTCTCCTCCTATATCTCCTCACCCTTTCCCTTATTTTCTTGCCTCTTTTTTCCTTTCCTTGTCCTTTATAGTCACAATGTTGCCTCCTTCTCTACTCTTTCACCTTTATCTCCTCACCTCTTTCCTTGACTTGTTTTTTTTTTCCCTTGTACTTTGTAACCCACATGTTGCCTCCTTATCACTCTTTCTTCACCTTTATCTCTTCACCTCTTTCCTTCCTTGTTTTTTTTCTTTTCCTTGTCATTTGTAGCTACCATGTTACTTCAACAAGGATATCATATTTTTAACTCTCCCTTGTCAATGGAAGTTCATCCTCTTCACTTTTTAATGATGTTATTGTTTTTCCCAACCACCTCCAAACTCCTTCAAGTTCCCAAAAAGAAAGGAAAAAAAAGAGAGATCCTTTGCTCACTAGTAGATCTAAATAGTTCTTGTTGAACACACCCCAAACCCTAACACATGTTCAAAAATCTAAAATAATTAATTAACACCTATCAAAATTTTAGCTACCTAGGCATAATTTGATAAAAAACTTTATTATGCACCTCAAAAAAGACAAATATATATATTGTATAATATAATTAACCAAGTTCTAGGTTATTTAGGAGACCAAAACCAAGAGGATCTTTGCTAGTACAAGAAAAATGACCATTACACAATCAATAGTCTAATAGCCAAGTATGATAGTTGAAAGATGTACATGTGAAAATTGTGTTTAAAACTTCACAAGTTGAAGAAAAATTGTTCTAATGGATGAAAGCACACCAAGGGTGCGCCACTTCTGTTCAAAAACGGTGATGTATAACAAGTATTATAATATGCAGTAAGCTAAAATCTTGATGGCATCCTTTGGCTAATTTAAACACAAGCGAAAAACTTTAGAATTTGCATAACATTTTGGAATTCAAAGTTCATTTTGAGTCAAAATTAATTTTGATCCAATGGTTAGATGAAGAGGATTGAATAAAATCAATTTACACAGAATAATTAACTTACAATTTTTCAACGACCATAGGGCCTCTTGTTTGTGATTCATAAAACATTAGTAAACTAAAGGAAATTGAAAAATAAATGCAATGCCCATTTGTAAAATCTCCTTTTTGATACGGTAGTGGGTTTTTTGGAAAAGGAAAATATTATTATGGATTCATTTGTAAAGAAATACAAAAAAACTTTAAATTTCTAAATTTTCCTAGATTTAATTGATGTATATCAATAAAATACACCATTAAAAAATTCACTCAAAAACTCCATCAACAACCTTAGTTTTGAAGTATATAATCAAATTTTCAAACTTTGTGACAGGTATTATTTGGTCACAAATGTATTCCATACATTCAAACTTTTCAATGTTTGTTGGAATTTTCAAAATAATTCATTAAATTAAGTCTAAAGCTAACCAAATCTACTTAAAACAAATAAACAATCCAAGATGTGATCTCCATGCATTACCAAAAAAAATTGTTGTAGGAAGAAGATTATACTTTTGATTACAATTTTCAGGGGGCTTAGTGTGCTTTCACCCTACCAATGAAGTTGTCAATTTCCAAAACAAATCATAGCAAATTTGCAGCGGTAGGGGGAGGGGGGGGGGGGGGATTTTAAATAACAAATTTCCTACCTAAAACCTAGCTAAAGTGACCATCTACCTAGTTGCAATGCTAGAGTTAATAGTTAATGGCATGCTTCAACTTGTCATCAAGTAGACGGTGACAAATACAATGTATGGTCGAGGTTGCTACAAAAGTTGGGTGTGTATATGATTTTCCATATACCCCTCATGTAAATGTAAATGATTTGAACTTACCCATGATGTAAATCCGTGTATTTTTTTTCAAAAAAAAAATCATCCAATAAATGTCAACATGGGTATTAGTGAATTGAACATTACAAAGTTTCCAAAAACATTGGTAATGGGCCAATCAAAGTGGCCAATTACCAAAAAAAGAAAAAAAATTGAACTTTGGGATGCACCACAATTAATTAAACTAATTATCATGAATCATAATAACACCCAAGCTCTTGTAAAAGTCAAGGCCAAAAACATTGATTAATAAATTTAGGAATGGAAATTCTACTAAAACAATGATGTGGGACAACATGCACCCACTATATGCAACCAAAATAGGGTATGCATGCCCATCACCAAACATTGACCCATATCTTACTCATTTTTTTTGTTTCTCTTTAACAATATTCATGGCTATGGATGCACAAAATGCAAGTCTACAATACCTTTTTGAATTCCATAGGTGAAGGAAATATGAAGAAGAAGCACAACAAGGATAGGCTATCTACATACCAAAACGTTTGAAAAATAGTTTACAAGACCCCCTTACTTTGAGACCCACATATTCATTTCTTGTCTTTTTTGGAGATCCAAAAGCTATGCATGCACTAATTAAGGCTTTACAAAACTTGTACAATGTTCAAGAATCTTAAACTTCAAATTAGAAATTGTTTAACATGTTTTTCAACATTATCCCCTTTTATTTCAAAACCCCATATCTTCTTCATTTCTTGTTCATTTTCAGCAATTTGCATGGCTATGGGTGTGTTAAATGAAGTTTTACAATACTTTTTAGAACTCCAAACCCAACAAAAGAATTTCCAAGGATTATAATATTTTTGACACACTAATTATTTGGTCATTAACTTGTCCAAATTATTCCTCCATGACACCATAATTTGTTTCATATCCTTTGCCCAAAGGTGTGGGCTTGTATTGTATATATGTGAACTAAAGGGAAAAACATCCACTACACTTTATTGGTAGTAAAATTTTTTAATTGGGGAGCATTAAAATAATATTTTTTTGTGAAGGGCGAATCAAAATGGCCCACTGATTATATATATAAAAACATTGACCTTTGAAATGTACCCACAACTAATTAATATGGATTATAAATAAGTCTAATTACTAAAGGTATATATATGATATAGAGCTTACACTCCCTAAAACATTTACATAAGGCCTAGTGTTTTTTTTGGAATTTGTTTTTGTAACTAAAATGGAGATCATCTCAAGGAAGACTTAGCCAAATTTGGCCTTAAATTAAAAATAGTACAAATATTTAATGATTTTTTAGTATATTTTTACTACACAATGAAAACCGCATATACAAATTTCACAATTTTTACTTTTCTTTTGCCTCACTTTTTGCAACTAAAAACCTTTAATATCACCTTTTTTTCAATTTTTCAATTTTTCAATTTTCTTTTTGGTGATATAAAACCAAAAACAAATGTTAATGGGGCTATGTAAGTGTAAATGAATTTCTTTTACAATTCCCCATGTAAGTGTAAAAATCTTTCTTTACATGATAGGTAAATTCTTATATTTAGTTTTACATGGTGGGTAATATATGTGTATTTACATTTTTTGTACAATGTCAATTGTTACATGTCTCATAATATATTTTAAATATTGATCTATTTAATTTGTGAAGGTAATAAGAATAAGCAAAGTAGTGCAATTTTTTTCAATTATCAAAATTTTGTCAAATTTTCATCTGAAAAATATGATCTTTATATGTACAAAAGACTTTTCATGGAAATAATGGCCCAAATTCACCAAAGTTTGACCAAAAAATCCAAATTACCATATTTATATGATAAGTTTTAACTAACAGCCAAGAATCAAGAAGGATTCAATTTTTTTTTATTGTCATATTTGGTATGATGCAAAATTTGTTGAACTTATTTTTTGGATGGTCACCACTTTGGCTACATCACAAATTTCTTTAAGAAAACATTCGACTAATGGGTATAGCTACCATGTTAAAAGCCAATAATATGACTGCCATAAAAGCAAATTTGAACTCAAAATCTCAACCATGTCATGAGTAGGTCAAGTTAGATTGTTGTCTTAAAAAATTGAAAATGCACACATAAAAGTAAAACTTTATATCTTGTGAAGTTACAAAACGTGGATTTAAGGTGAATCCTAAGACATGGAGACAATTGTATTACAACATGATTATCACATAATAACAATTTCCAGTGTTGAAATTTTTTTTGGCTAACCCATTTGTCATGGTCACCTCTTAAAAAATCCTAGATAGCCATGAATCGTGATTCCAAATAAAAAAAAAGTTGCAAAGCCCTATGCAATTGTTGGAAAAGTGAATGAATCTATTTATTTTCATACATGGAATCCCATGCACATGTACAAAGGCACAAAGAGGGCAAGTCAGTTGTGTTATAAAAACCTTTAAAAATGCTTCTATCATTAACAAGATAATAAGGTTCAAACCAGTGTGTGTGGGTATGTTGTTATTGATATGTCCTCAAATCCTTTCATGTATGCTTCATTATTAGGTTATATCAACTTTATAGAAATAAGTTCAAATAAATAATATATCCTATCCATACGAAATGAATATATTTGGATAAAAGATATACCTTCACAAAACTAGTTCAAACTAATGTTGTGTGTGCATATCCTATTAGAGATATAGGTAAAGAACTAGTATCATTTATTTAGTGTATGTGGAGGGCACCTTACCCACATTGACATTTCTACCTCAAAAGGGGCACCTTCCAAGTGAGGCACCTCCTTTGAAGCTTTTCAAACAAAATCACAACCATTAATTTCTATTAAATCTTATGCTGGAAAAGAACCTTGAAGAAGGTTTTGAGAATTCAAGTCCCCATTTGCTCTCACCTTGCACCAGGCCCTTGTTTCCAAAATAATTGTCATTATTGGTCCTTATGTAATACTAGTCAAGTAAGGGTGCTCTAAAAGTAGGGACCATGCCATACTATCAACAATGGCATTGTAATATGCATAATCTTGTAAAGGTTATTGGTGAAGAAAAACAATGGCTGCCTTTCTTGTTGCTAAGGTAAACCAATTTATTGTTGATTGCCTATTAGCTTGGTTGAACACTTTGGCAAATCTTTTTTCAATTCTTCCCCATTTGAATGATTTAATATGTTATAGGAGTGCCTTTTCAAGCTCTACAAATCATCTTGGAAATGGAAAGCCAAAAGACTAACAAAAAAAAACAATAAAGAAAATACATTTTTTCAAATTGCAAAACATTTATTTTTTTCATTTTTCTTCATCTTGACCCCTCCTACTTTCAAACCTCACGACATTCTTATTTCTTATTCATTTTAAACGACTTAAATTGCCATAGAAGCACAACCTGAATTTTTGCAAATCATCTTTGGACTTTAATAACAAGAGCAACATACAAGGAATTTTTTGGGTGTTCAAGAACCAGCCTTTGTAGGGTTTGGTGGTTTATTTTTGAGTTCTTGACCCTCTTTACTTTGGGGGGCGATAACTTTCTCAATTCTATTTTTTTTTTCATGATTTTTAGTGTGCAAGATGTGCCAATAGAAGGGATTCAAGTTTTGTGGACACCAAAAACAATAGAGCCCTCCCCTTGGATTTGGCCTGCCTTAAATGCTTAAATGTTTGGTCATTAACTAGTTTACCCTAGCACACTAATGCAAAGTGTAAGGGAAGTTCCCTTGAAAGATCTAAGGTGGAGGGAACCCATGCTTGAAGGATTTCTCTGCAAAACATTGCAAAAAGATGTAGGTTTTCATTTCTATACCACTTGTGAGATTATTGGGTATTCTTGGAAAGCATATAAACTTGCACAAATATGGTTCAAAATTCAAATTAGTGTTGGTTAGTTCTTAGATTTTGGAAGAATCATTGGGTTCAGTTCTAGATTTTTTTGAGATTCAAGACCGAGCTTTAGGTCTAATAAAAAATAATTACAAAGTAAAACATGGTAGTCATAGGGATGGGACAAGTTTTCTAAACCTTCAATTCTCTAATTTAATCGCTCTAATTATAATGTATCATGTCTTTTTCCTTATCTTATTTGAATGAAAATTTAGTTAAAACAAACACTAGACAAATTTGAACTTAATCAAAGAAGATCACTCAATTATGATATGTGGTTATTAGTATGTTGGTCATCTTTGTGTGATTAAAATGTGTCATGTCTATTTGATTAAAATCTATTGTATCCATTTTGATTGGCTTGCTAACTTATGGGTCAGTTAGTCAACTTTTTGAGTGTGAAATTTCACTCAAATGAGAAATGTATGGTAACCTATGAATTGTATAAAGGAAAACAATGAAAAAAATAAAAAATTGGCCATACACATGAGAATCTCATTCAAGGTTTGTTGTTTGTTCATCAATGATCATTGTCCATCACCACTTCCTACAATTTCCAAATTTTCTTAGGAGCTTCACACCTTCACCCCCCCCCCCCCCCCCCCATCATCATTGGATCATCTTGTCAACACGTCTATTGACTATCATTTGTAAACATTGTCCACCTTCCCTTTTTGTCTCACAACTCTTTTCCTTCCTTTGTGTTTTTTTAGTCACAAGGTTTTTGCATTAGGGGTACAAGCCATCACAAAGGTGTTCACTTTCATTATGTTGGTTGCTACCTTTCTTACATTCATACCAAGTTTGCATTCTTTTTTTATTGCATGTGCATGTGTATACAAAGTGTGGACACATTGTTTTAGTGAGTGGTGGGGAGATTCAAAGGTTTATGCATTAGTTGTTCCACAGTCAACACCATGATCCGTTAAACAAAATATTTGAGGTAAGTAGGTCAAAATTTTGCTTCAATTTCTAATAAGTTAAAATTGTGATTTTTCAATGAAGTTAACTTGTGTGAATATGCAATCCATTGTAGCCATTGTTATGGGCTGTTGAAGCCCTTTTGTTAGGTTTAAGGTTTTCAACTCTAGGTGTTTGTGAGATGATGATGGTACTAAAAGCATAAAAAAACTAGTGTATTATTGTTGTGACAATGGTGTTCATTTTCAAGGTTTGGGGTTATAAACTCCAATTGACAATCTTTTTTCATTTTGTGTCAAGAACAATGGGCCTTGACACCTAGCTAGTTCTAACATCAATCCACATATGTGTACAAATTTTATAAACTTGATTTCCAATAATCAATAGTTTCCTTAACAACAATAAGTCTAAGTTTTTTACAATTCCAAGCTCTTAGGAGTGATTGATAAGCCTAAGCTCTATGTTTTATGCAACATAGAAATAATTGTCACACATATTGTGATTTACATGCTTTCTAACCTTTATGTGAGCATGTTGGAGGTCTAGAAGGAGGAGGTATTTGATGTTGATGCCCTTGGACATTCCACATCAAATTTTCCAACCATCATCGACACAAGAGTGTAGTTAATTAGAACTTTTGATCCAACACATAAAAAGTCTGCTATCATTACGTGCAAGCACTTGATGCCATGTTTTGGATTGTTAATTTGAGAATGAAAGTAGATAAACTTAATTTTGCATTTTTGTGCAAAGGCAGGAAAACTTTAAAGCTTGTGCCCTGAAAACTTTTGAAGTTTCCAAGCTCCCAATCTACAAACCAAAAACCATGGCATATTTTCTATATAAAATTGGATTATCAAACATTACACTAAATATTTATCAATTATTATACCAAAGTGACTAAACAAGAATGTAAACACCATCACCAACCAAATTGCTATGTCCACATGGTAAGTTACATGTCATGCAAAAAGGACAAAAGAAATTCCCATCCACAAATGTCATTGATCCAATCATCATTCTCCAAGAATTTGTTTTGTTACAATACATGTTGGTATCTAGGACCATGAATTTATTTCATCTTGTTGGCCTTCAATATTATACCCAAATAAAATGGGATGTTGCATTTGCTATGAGGATTTGACTATTGTACCAAAAGCACAACCTATTTTTACATTCTTTAGTCATTGGTTTCATGATGTCCCTATTTTGTGAACCCAAAAGAAAATTGCATCACTAATTGTTATGATGCAATTATAAGGATTGCCAAAAAGAGGGCACAATGTAAAAAGGCAAACAAATAGCCAACTAATGCAACCAATCCTAACCAAAAACTAACTAGCCATCAACTTTTAAACCATAAGTGTTTTTGCTAGTCTACAATATGTCCTTTAACTTTATAAATTTTTATGGAATGTTCTAGAAATTGTCCCCATATGCAATAATTAGTAGCAAAACTTCAAGCTTATATCCCATTGAAATATTTTGTTGAATCTATCAATAACCTACATGCAAATTTCTATAAATTTTGAATTTTGGAACTTTGGTTTTCAAGCATGTGTTATGGAAAAAGATGAGTATTTATTTTGTCTTTCTTACATTGTATGTACCTTACCATATTTATGCCCCACAACTAGGTAGAAGTTGTTTAAATTAGTTGGTGTTTGCCTTAAAATAATTGAAGCCATCTTTTTTTAAGTTGTGTTGATTTTGCTTGCAAGTATTTATTGCATCTTTTGTTAGCTATTAATGTTGTACTAGCGTGTACCCGTTGCGTTCGCTGCCGGTGCATAATGCACAGGTGTGTTATTTCAACAATGTTTGGTTCATGTTTTTGCATTTCCCACTCCCCCTGCCACCCCCCCACCCGTGCTGGAGTCAGTTACATCTAGGGAAGTTACATTTTGGGGATGGATGACGGGACGAAATCGGAATTAGGGGTTGCTTCATTTCTCATCCCCAAGGTCCTTCGCATTTCCCAAGGTTTAGGGTTTTAGGGTTTAGGGTTTAGGGTTGCATTTAGAAAAAACTTGCAAGAAGAAAAAATATCTCCAATTTGTTATTATGTTTCATTTGTTGAAACAGGGCAAGCCAATGGCGAACTATGAATGCATGGAAAGATATTTTACATTTATAAAGGTTGAAAAGGTGCCCAAGATGCAATAGAATGATTCCTATTAGTGGGGAATGTTAAGTTGTATACATAAATTTTGGTAGTTATGAAACATGCAATTCAAAAGTCTATTTCTTTTCCTTGAATTGTGATGAGGTCACAATAATCAATAACTAGAATTGAATTTCCATCCATGTTTATGTGCTTGAAAATTGGAGGAGGGTGCATTTATTTTTGAATTTGCAATGGGTCATGGTTTAACAATGTTGTTAAATACTATGTTGGTCAATCTACCATTATTTTTGGGGAATTATTTAATGGGGATTTGGCTAACAAGCTAGTTTGTTTTTATGCATGGTGTGATTATATTTTCAAGGTTTGAAGACAAGGGTGATTATCAATTGATAAAGAAAATTGTTTCATTTATCACTAACATCCACTACATGGCACATAAGTGCAATTTGGCAATGCAAACCTATCATTGGATGGAGTTTTTACTACAGTCCATGTATGTTTACTTTTCTCATTCTCTTAAGAGGCATGAGGAATATGGGAAGTTGGTAGAAGTTTTGTAAATAAAAGGTTTGAAGATTTTTTTTAATGTCAAAGCTCATACTTACACCTGCAAATGTGTTTTGGCTAAATATAACAATATTGTGGTGAAAATGGGTGATGACCTTGCTTGGAATCATTAGAAGAAATTTGCATATTTTCAACTATAGTTTACAACTAATTTTTAGTTACAAACAACATTGCAACTAAAATGACTTATAGTTGTGTTAAACAAGTTTCATAAAACATTAGTTGCAAATGTTGATGTCATCACATAGACAATGGATGAAATATGTATTTTAGTTGATAGTATTTTTCATTTGTTGATCGTATAGCACATGCAACTAGTGACCAATTTCTAATGACCAATGTCATGTTGCCACGTAGCATATTCAAAGAATAGTAAATAAATCAAATCTATTACCATTTTTTAATCTCAACCATTTATTTTTTAAGGTCTTTGATTCATGCATGTGAACAAATAGTTTTGTGCCACATGGCAACATTTATGATTTTTGAAACATTTAAAATAAAAATAGGTAGGTAGGTAAGAAAGTCTAATATAGGTAGGTAGTAGGTAGGTCGAGGTAGGTAAGTAAGTCTTTAGACTTTTTTTTTTTTAACAATTATTTTGGATTGAACCAATTTAAGGTTAATCTTTTTCAATTAGCTCATCCCATTTGGCAAATTTTGTGTATTTTAATGTTAACAATACATTTTCTTATATAATTGACACAATTGAAAGGGAAGCCAAACAATATGGGATAAAAAATCTAGTTGCACATAATTTGCAACTAGGTTGTGATTAGATTTTTTATACCAAACAATTTGGTTTCCCTTTCAATTATGTCAAGTCCATAAGTATATAACTCACTCATTAACTAGTTAATTCAATAACTAACTAACTAATTCATTAACTTCCTATTTACCTACAACCTATTAACTTATTACCTATCTACCCATTAATAATAATGTCATAATGGCATCAAATCTTAATTAAAAATTACTATTAACTAATTAGTTCATAATAGTAAACATCCCTCAATAATTAATATTAATTAATTAATTAATATGAATGATCAAGTATGAATTAATAGTCATTTCATAATTAATAAAATAATAACATGAAATAAATAAATAATTTATATTTTAAATTCATTAAAAGTAATTAATTCAGTAATTAGTTAGTTTTAATTGATAAATAAATATTTAAATTAATGATGAGCTATATATCTAATAGTAATAATTTATGTATTATTTATTATTTAAAATTATTTGAATATTAATTTTAAATAATTATTTATTATCTATTAAATGAATAACTAATTATTATTAATACGTTTAAATTTTGATAATATTTAATTCTCAATTAATAAATAAAATATTTAATAAATATATATTATTTAATAAGTTATTATTATTATTTCTAGTTTATTTAATATGTAACATCAATCAATTGATAACTAATTTTAGTTTATAAAAATAATATTTAATCTTAATGACTAAATGATAAAATAATAATAATAATATAATTAATATGCAATATCAATCAACTAATAACTAGTTTCAGTTTATTAGATGTTATTTACTTTTAATAATTACTTGATTAATATTTTCATTTATTTAATATGTAACATGAATCAATTGAGTAATAATTAGGTCTAGTTTATTAACTTTTATTTAATTTGGGCTCTGTGCTACTATGCACTATTAGTGACAATGAAATGAAAAAAAAAAGAAAAAAAAAGTTTATATTTGAAATTTTTGTTATTTTCAAATATATGAAGGATTCAAATTGTACAAAACACCACCCAATTATCATCCAAGGGGAGATTTAATCAGACACCCATGTTTTTACTTCATTGAAATCTTGGAAGTAATTAGGGTGGATAAACATAAATTATCTAAATAAGTGGGGATTAAATCCTTGGATTAGGTGTCTAAAAGAGAAGTTTTTATTGGAAACTAGTTTAATCTCAAAGGAAAAAAATCATGTTATAGGTTGTATGGATGGAATAAAATATGTAGGTGTAGTTTTCACCTATTTCTTTTGGTAATTGCATCAATATATATAATTTTTAAACATTATAGTTTTAAATATTTAAAAAAATGGTTTTGTTATCAAATATTGTTAAGATTATATTTATTTGACAAAAGAAATGTTAAGATTTTTTTTTGAGTATTTTGGAAAAGGAAAGATGTATCTATGGTTTTATGTTGTTTTGTAAATGTAAATGCATTTGTGATAAAAACATATTTGGATTTTTCCAATTCAATTCCAAATGCTATTTTTGTGGCATATGCTATTATGAAAAGACCACATGATGAATTATCTATTTGTTGCATGACATTTGCATATCTACACAACAATTGTTCAATATTTGTTATTTTTTAAGTAATTGTATAATGTCATTGGGTAATGTTCTTGTCATAGGTTGATTTGAATCATACATTGTACAATGTAAATTAGGTTTGAAAGTATGTAATTTGACTAAAGTCCAATGTTATTGATAAAAGTATGTTGAAGGGAATTTTGTACAATTTTGTTCATTGTTCCCATGATTGTGTAAGTGTTTTGTTCATAACCTATTGATTGTAATTTGTTTATGTATAATATTTGCATTACCATTCCTAGGTGTTGATTGCTTAACCATCCATTTGGATCAAGAAATATGTTTTCATCTTCTTTTGTTAATTGAAAGTCTTCATGCTAGTAGTGAATGATGTTGTCACACGAGGACAGGTGGAATTGATCCAGTCTGAACGATGGATCTGTTTCTTTTTCAGCCGGTTATAATAGCCGTTCTGGTTTTTCCAGCGCACATTAATCCTGCATGGGATGCATGGAATTTTTGTTTCTTTTGGTGTGTGCTGTGTGTAGGAATGGCGGCGCATCTTAGTGGGAACTGATTGAGATGGTTGAAGGCAGGCGACAAGAATTGATGGCTAGGTCGGCAAGGAGGAACGGAACGGCTGTATGGGAAGAGGAAAGCTTGCAGGAGAAGCCAACAGGAGTAGATCGGCAGATTTTTGGCAGTAAGGTGGCTGATTTTTGGAGAGTGTGGTAGATCAGTATGGGGAGAAGAACAAGAAGAGAGAAGAGAAGTGGTTGGGAGAGATCGAGGGGAGACAAAGCGGAGAGGAGGAAGAAGACAGTGTGTGTTTTGAAAATAGCTAGCGGAGTAAGCAAAAAGTAGTGAAGATGTCTGAGCTGTAGTCGAGCAGGTTCGACCGATTACCGATTTTTCTTCCGCTGCGTCTAGTGTTCGAAGTCTGAGCTACTCAATTGCAGAAGTAATTGAAGGGAAGGAGTAGAATGTAGTAAGTAATCAGAGAGGTATGAGATTTTGGGAGAAGGTTTCCGATGAACGCCTGAGCTCTTGGCATGTACATACTTCGCAATTGAAAATAAGAAATGTTTTGCAGATGAAACTCTGTGTGTTTCAGTTGTGTGAATCTTTGTCTCTGCAGAGGTGTGTTGTGATGAGAAACTGACCTTTTGAGTGTAGTTGAAGGATCAACAATTTTGGTTTGGAGATCATCCTGGTTTAGGAGGTCTGAGTCTAAATGAGTAGATCAGGATCGCTTAGGTCCGCATCAGGGGCTCGATCGTCCAGTATAGATGTATAGGGTCCCTCTCTTTTGGTTACAATGTTACCATCATTGTTATTATCATTTGAATTATCATTCATTTCAATAAAATTTTCAATTTTGTTTTTACATAAATTTTTTTCCTCAATCAATTTACTATATTGTGTTGGTGTATTGATTTGGTTAATGTTTGATTTCAAAATGGGTGTTGTAATTTCTAATGATCCCTTTTTGAAATTAATTTTGAAATTAACTTTATGTATGTCTTGAATAGTGATATTTCATAAAATTGTGAGTCCATCTAAAGAACGTAAAAGTGAGAATGTGACATACAATATTAAGTTGAATACTATGAGGTGGTTGGCAAAGGCCTATGATCAAAGTGTTCAAAACTTTGCCCTTGAGCTTTAAAGTTAGTTAAACAAAAAATTGGGGCATGTGGTAGTTGATATTGACTTACATTAAAAGTTTTTGAGGTGTTTGATTCTTTTATGAAGTGGTGATATTGGAAATTTCTCATTGTGGGTGCTATCAATATCACATTCTTGGGTAAACCTTTGAGATTGATGTCATGTAATGTATTTATTATTATTATTTCATTTAAAATCAACTAAAACATTAGTGGGTGGATGCATCATTTCATCACATTGAATCCAATGTGATTTTGTGAGTGAAATGTTTTCAAAATGATACATTATGGGGTCAACAATAGTAATGCATACAATGAAATACACAAATTCATGTTAATTTGTGGTAATGATTTTTTAATTAAAAAAATCTTAATATGTTTCTACAATATTTTTGAAAATATGAATGATATTTAGGTATTATGATAATGCTAAAATAACCTAATCTATATTATAAATATGTGAATATTATAACTATCAACAATAATAATACCTTGATCAATTTTTTTACAACAACTAGTTTTAATGTTATTCCATGTTGTTTGGAAACAAAATGTCTCCAATATCTATCATAACATTTTATAGAGACTAAATCTCCTAGATTTACTATTGCACCATTGATGAGTTTATTGACTTTATCCAACACTTCTATTGTATATAATTATTCAAATGATCATTTTCATTTGCAATTTTTAAAAATGGTGCTAAATTTTGAGTTTTACTTATTGGAATTATTTGTTTTATAACATATTGAATGTCACTACGTATCAATTTTTTAAAATAAGTATTAGTAGCTATAATTGTGTAAGATTTTAATTTTAATTTTTTTGAATTCATTTTACTATGTGACGATTGATAGCATAACGTAATTCATTTCGAGGAACTATAAGTCAATGTCCTCCATAGATCTTCAAACAACTTTATTTTTAATTTGGATAGAAATCTTGTTTTAAGTAATTCAAAATTTGAATCAGAAATTTTTTTGGCTCTAAGGTTTTCTAGACAATCCATGTTGGACATTTTTCATATGTTGCATTTGTTATGTTAAAATGATATTATTAGGGTGAACGTGGTTTTCCCAAAAACTTTTCCTTATGATTGTTTTCCGAGTTAATTTTGTGAATGCAAAGGTTGGTTGAATGTTATTTGAATATAGTGGTGTATTAGTAATGGGTGGAAATTGTAAAAAAACCCCCCAAAAAAATATGTTTACCCCACCAAATGGTAATCTACTTCAACTGATAAACATAATTGCTATACAAGGGACATTATTTGAAGGCCAAACTTGAGAACAATTTTATTGCTCACTTGTTTGTGGTGATGGTAGCAAGTTTGATCAAAATGAATCTAAAGGTGGATTTCACACACCACAAACATATAAATTGTTGCATGGGATCCATAGGTTGCCAATGAAAACATTCCAGATGGAGTAACTAACAATGGTGGGATATGAGCCATCTTTGGTTGTTAACCACATGCATATAATGTTATCAACTTTTGAGGTTTTCTCTCTTCTTTCTCTTTGCTTCTGCATGTAAACACATTGAATCAAAATTTGTGAAGGCAGTCTTGTCCTTGGGTGGTACCACTAGGAATGTCACGCCTTGATTTTCCTAGACCCATTGAACTTTGAAAAATCATAGAAACATTTAAATGAACATTTTAAATTTCTTAATACATTTATTAAGTTCCATAGATTTTGAAATCTCAAAAATATTAAAAATATTGTGTATTTTGATGTTTCTAGTCATTATGTTTTTTTAAAAAATCAAGAATGTAACACTTGTTCTTTCTTTGAAATTTTCAGTCAAGAATTTTTTTTGGAACATGATTTATGATTTTTTTATTGATTTTCTCCTAAGGTAATTTGGAAGTCATTTTATTTTTAGGTTTTTATTTAGCAAGTAATTGATTAAATGTGATTTAGTTATGAATTTCCAAAGTTGAAGCTATCGATTTTTTAAAGGACCATTTTAATTAGGAATTATTTTTTTCATTTTTTAAAATTCCCAAATAAACTTCAAGCCATATATTAGAACATGCAATTGATAAATATGAAATAATAATAGTTCATAATTGTGAAAAAAAATAATGAAAAGACCCAGAAAACTGATTTGGTTGTTTGTGGTTGCTTAATCATTCCTTATAGTGGTTCCTAGCGGTACCACCCAAGGATGGCTTCGTTCGGAAAGGAAAAATTCATGTTTTGCAACAGAATAATGTGTAATTTGCACACATTTAGTTGGGCAAGTAATAATGAAGTTACATTTTTGGAAGGAAAATTAATGTGCCATCCTACTATGCATCACCATAGTTCTAGAGTAATTTTTTCCATCTCATTTGGAGTAAAAAAGTAGGTGAAAAATAATTTTGAAATAATGCCAAAATTTGAGGTTTAAAATACTTTTGTCCAAAATTACCACATTGATCACAAAGCTTGGACTTGTATACCTTACATCACATATACATAGAATGCAACAAATGCCCACACCCAAACTTTGATAAAATTTTGACATATTTGCATCAAACTTTTTAATTCCCTTCACGTGAACATGTCAACATAAAGTAACTTGCAAGTAGCCCATTAACTATTATTTTTCTACATTCCATTATATATATCAAAAGCAAGACTAATATTCTACATGTATGCCTGGGTGCCTTTTCAAAAGAGAATATATATTATTTGTTTTTGCTTGTGTTTTTCAAAATAACTAAATTATGCAGTGCCAAACTCTATTTTTTGTGTCTAATTGATTGTCCTTTCACCCAAGTGAGTCCTCTAGTTGGGCTTAGTTTTTTTTCTATAGCCATTGGCTACTAATCTCTCCAATATATTGAAGATGTGGTTTTGGAATGTGATTATGGCATTAAATTGCTTTTGTTTCAAAATAAGTCCTCTACTCATGCTTAAGTGTTGATGTTGCAATTAGAGATATTTGTTCTTGCCAAGAATCTAATTAGCCATCATTAGTTTTTAGTATTTCAAAATCTTCCAACGAGATTTGAAAATAAAATAAAGTTCATACCAAAACTTTATCAAGTGAACATTTGGTCATATAAGAAATAAAATGCTCTAAAAACATAGTGCAAAATGTATCTAGTTTTTTTTAAAGATTTAAAAATTTGATCTACCCTTCCCAAAACGATAAAACAAAAAAATCTAAATCCAAATTTCATGATTGAAAAAATTACAAATGTATAAAATATCTTAGAAATTTTTAGTTTTGATCACCTCATCCATGGAGATAAACAAAACCTTCAATCCTAGCTCAAAAGATGGTCACCAATGTTAATGAACAAAGTATACACTTCTAAAAAACATGTATACAAGAATCTCATTATTTCTATGCATGCATGTCAAAACTAAACACAATGTATAGATTCAAATTTCAAAAGATAAGACAACTCTATGAATGTTATTGCAAACGAACAAGAATAAAAACAATTCTAACTCACTTCCTTATATAGGCTAGGTGGTTCTTATTACTAACTAAAGTAGTTACTTAACAGTAATTAAAATATGAAGCACTAACTAGTAACTAAAGTAGTCGCCTAACTAAATAGGAATCAATATATTAATTAATAACTAGTTAGTTAGCATTTATTTTAATGCATATAATTTCAGATCCATACTTAATACATGATAACATTTGACTAATAAAATAACAAAAAAATTTAATTTAACGCTTAAAAAAGTCAATATGTGGTTAAGAACTATAGATTAATAATTGTAAAGGTAAGGTATGTGATTACTACAAGGTTAACATGTCTTTTCATTTTAACCAACAAACGTTGCCATCACCGTCCCAATCTTGATGATCTCGTGATCCTATTCATTGTCATGGTCTTCTTCTTGTTGGAACTAGTACCTGCCACCATTGCTCTCTTTATCTTTATTTATTCATCATTGTGGGGTTGATTTGGGATGTTTTGAGGGCTAAATTCAAAGGTGGCAATATGTATATTTCAAAATTGGCATACAAGTGCATGAGATATGAAAACATGAAATCAATTGACATAAAAAATGATAGTAATTCAATAAAAACTATTAATCTTATTTTAGAGCTTAAAAAGAGATTAATTTTGTTTAATTTGACTTTGATAAGACTTTGTAACAATTTGAAACTTTTTATAATTAAAAGTCTCTTTTTCATTGTTTCCAATAATGTTTCATGTCATGAAACCTAACTAGTAGGTTCTTTGAAACCTACCATAACCTACCCCAAAACCAAGAACCAACTTGATTTGAATTTATTTAAAAATAAATAAAAATCAAAACTGACCCTCACATTAAAAATTCAAATTTGGAACTAGATCCCAATTTTGTTTTTAGTAAATACCTAACCAACCCTTAAAAATTTCTTGTACTGAAACCTAAGGTTCCTCCTAAAATATAAGAACCCCACAACACCGGTTGAGACCTTCACCATTTTGAGTGAGGCCTCTTAGTGGCCATATTAAGCCCAAAACATGTTAGAATTGAACTCACCCTGATTTAGTCTTAGAATGGGATATTTGAAATCTTAACAAATCAGTTTAATGAACTTTGGGATTTTCACCATGGTATCAACTACCAACGAGGGTCCTAGTTCACCCAAGTTTCTCCAGATTTTCAAGTGCAAAAAGAAAAGTAAACTATTCTCCATGTGGAGAATAGCCTTTATGTTAACACTTAATACCTTTTCCGACACGAAAGACGGCCAAAAGCTCATGAATTTTCCAGGCTTGTGGACATTTCAGGCATTATTCCTCCTACCCATTTGGACTGAACTAAATTGGAATTATTTGGACATAATTTTCTTTGAACTTGAACTTGAGAGGGAGCCGTTTTTAGGCCTGACATTGAACAGATGGGAGGTCTTTATTTTTATTATGTTCGCCTAGACTTCTGTCAGGGACCCAAAAACATAAGGCTACCATGAATTGTTGAGTGCCAGCTTCTAATCGAAGTATGAATTCCAACACAGGGTAGAATAGTGTTGGACTACAGAATGCCACAAAGTTGCTATCGAGCCTTAATTTTGAAGGGCTGATCTGCCCTTCACATTGACAGACTGATCACTAAATTGCCCTTCACAATTTGAAGACTCTTCAAAAGTTTGTCTTTCAAACAAGCAAAACAGGGGGTGTGTCACACACTGAGGCCTTGCCATTTACTTTTAAAAGTATCTTAAGGAAAAAGAATAATTATGGAAATTCAAATATTTCACCATAAAAATATTTGACCTTAAAAAAAAAATCCTCTAAAAGAAACCAAAATCCTTCAACATGTCACAACTCTATAATTAATCTCAAGTTTCAACACAAGACAAAATATCATCTTTCAAAAATCCTCATATCAAAATAGACCTGCTACCTATGGGCCAAAATCCATTAAGCTACTATACTCTATAATGGATCTAAACACAACGTACTTGCCTTGGTAGGCAAGACCAACAAAAGAGTGTGACCCTGTTCTAGAAATATATCAACCCATATGTCAAAATTGATGTTTTCCGTGAATTTCAAATGGATGTGGGTGATGGAATTTTAAATTTTTTTGGTTTTCTTTTTGGGGGCATACAGGGTTTTTAGAGAATTTTCTAATGGCCTATTATTGCAAATTTCCACATAGATTTGGGTGGTCCTAATAAAAATAAGTACATGCATTCAGCTCAAGCTTGTTAGCTAATGAACCCAACTATTCACATTTGGGATTGCATCAATGAGGGTGGAGGGAATCATAGGTGGGTAACAAGGTACTATTTACTCTTGAAACTCATTTATGAGTAACTCGAGTTTTGGTATTGGGATCCCTTTGAAGTTGTCACCAATTTCCAAGGATCTTCACAATTGACATTTTTAAAATTGGAAGGTTTCATTATTACTTGAAAAAACACATTTTGACTTGAATTTTGTTTTATGAGTACTGTACTTGGTCGTTGTGCATGCCATATTAGGATGCACACATTAATGTCATGTCAAGAATCTTTGTTTGGTTGGCACAGCTTTAGATTCGACCTTAGGCAACACCTTCTTGGACCTCAATCCAGCTTTGTTACATCATGACCCCTTGTTGGATTTTGGTTGAAAATTTTACAACTATGATCACATTTGTGGATGAATAGATTTGACCAAAATTTTAACAAAGGCTTTGATAAAGATAAAATGGTTGTGCAAAAGGCTTGGGCATTTAGGGGTGAGTGCTCTTTAAAAGTTACATATTTTCTAATTTGTTTCTTATTTTAAAAAATGAATACATATAAAAAGCTACATATCTTTCAAAAGGTAATTTTTTGCAAGCATAGAGAGTATTTACTAACAGTTACATATCTTAAAGGCCCGCCTTTCTTTCGGATATTTTTGTACAAGCATGACTTCCATTCAAGAGGAAATTTCTGTGGCTGAGAAGACAACAATTCATTCATTTCTAAGTAGAAGGTGTACACTTTTGAAAAGTGAGTTTGTATGTGAATCGTACGCAACAAGAACAAGAGACACACGCTAACTCGTTGATAAAAAAAGTCCAAGTTTGAAAGGGAGCATAATGATCAGAAGATCCGACACTTGCAAACTGGCCTATGGATCACATCTGCCCTGAAAAAGGGGAGGGTACAATAACCATTGGCCGATCATGTGGCGCACGACTCACCAGTGCTGATTGCACCATCCTGTACATGTCTATCTTGTACATAAACTGGTACCATGGATTTTACCACGGTAACAGTGTGGGTGCTGGTTCACCCAAGGCCTATCAAGACGAGGATTATATTATAATATAATATACAGAGGATGTAGAATAGGCTTGTGCGTAGGTGTGCAGAAAAAATATTATGACCAACGAAATTGCTGGATTTGATGGTCTGATTTTTTTTTCTTAGCTCTCTTGAGTGAACTACCAATTAAAAGTATAATAGGGTTTGGTAGAGTTGTGAGAATGTTGTGAAAATCTTAGAGAACCAATGGAAATACTAGAAAGGAACCATTATTTTCAATGTTCAGCAAAATAGGATTGTGTGTGAGCATCAAGACTTTTTTTAAAGACCAATGGGATTGTTACATTTGGTGGTTTGATTTTTTTTTTTAATTTATCTATAATGAACTAGCAGTTGAATGTGTAATAGCTAGATATGGTTTAGAACAGGAACTGTGCACTTTGTTTTCTTAATGGTGAATCTTCTCTCAATTAGTGAAAATACATGAAAAAATGATGTTTTGAAAATTTTGGGGTCATTTTTTGAAATGTTTTTTAAGAACTTGGTAAAACTGTAGAAAAATGCTCCAAAATCAACAATTTGGATAGTTGTTGTCAATTCATACTACCCCAAGAAGTTCATAGAGAAAAGAATGATATATGGTTAAGTGGGTACAAAATTTCAAAGGTAAGAGCTCGGGAATGTACATGATTATGTGGGTGTCAACACCCCCATTCAACTTTGCACCAGTTCACTTGCTTTTCCTTTTGTTCATAAACAAGGCCTCTTGCATCAGCATTTTTGATCATTCGAGTACATGGGACTTGTGTTATTTGGTGAGTTACCATCCACAACAATTCTACTCTAGCAATCAGCTCTTCATTGTCTAAGGGGCAATATCTGTACCCATTTCTATTAATGGGCTTCCCAAAAAGCTCTTACACTTTTGCCTCCTCTAAGTCCTTCCCTATTTTCAGATATTTAGGTGATGGCCCTTGTATCTTAAACTGTATTATTCAAAGAATTGGCTCTGCTTAATTATCATTACACCTATCCATCATTTTTTTGCTTTTCTGACCATTGTAGGCCCTTGGAAACACTAGTAGAAATCAACCCAAATGTAACCACTTTGTTTGCAACTACATACGACTCATAATCATTTGAGATTAAGTTTGGGACTATTTACAACTATAAGATCAATTTTCAACTATTTTGGTCACTTTTACAACTATGATGCAACTATTGGAAATTTCATCCTATCAATTGGATGGCTTTTAAGTTTATTTTCATCCATAAATATATGGATACGTCCCATTAGTCGCAATAGTCACCAAATTAATCAAATCTTAGAGGTATTTTACGGTGACATAGGTGTGTATTTTTATGTATGTATTAAAATTGTATTTACGATATATTTGTTTTGTGTATATTAATTATGTGTATGTATGTATATTGTTCATATAATGAATTAAAAAATAAAAATTTCAGTTATGAAATGTATATATATATAACTTGATATTTTAATTTAAAAAATATTTATGTGAATTTGAAATTTTTATTTGCATTCTAATTTTTCTGTTTGATTAAAAATAATTATTTGAGTTGTTATTCCAATTCTAAAACATTTATTTGAATCTAAAAATCAATATTTGAATTTGAAGTTTTAAATTTGAATTCTTAAAATTGTTAGTTTTATTCAAAAATATATGTTTGAGTATAAAATTATAATTCAAATTATGATAATTATATTTAAACATTAAAATTCAGTTTCAATTCTGAAAATTGTTAATAGAATTCATTATATATATATATATTGAATCTAAAAATTGTTATTTTAATTCTAAAATATTTATTGGAATTCATTGTTTAATTATTTTAATTTGAAAATTTATATTTTGATTATGAAAACTATTGTTTGCAATCTTTAGAAATTAGTTTAATTTGAAATTTGATACTTGAATATGAAAATTTCTATTTCAATTCTTTAAAAAATATTTAAGGGCTTAAAAAATTTATTTAAATTCAAAAAGCTTATTTGATCTAAATTTTGATATTTGAATTCTAAATTATTCTTTTTTATTCTAACAATAATATTTCCATTTTGAGTTTTTAGATTTAAATTAAGACACTTATTTGATACAAAACTTGAAATTGCAATTCCAAATTATTATTTTGGATTCTCAAAATTAATATTTCAATTCAGAATTTTTTTAATTGAATCTAAAAATGCAAATTTCAACTTTGAAACTGCAAATGGACATTTCAATTCTAAAATTGTAATTTGAATTCAAAGACTTATTTCATTTAAAAAATGATATTTGAATTCTGAATCCTTTTTTTGGAATCTCCAAATTAAGGTTTCAATTCCAAAAATTATTGATTGAATTTTAAGGTTTTTTTCTACTATTGTAATCCATAATGAATCACTTTGCAGATAAATATAAATGATTGTATTTATTACTTGTAAGTTACATAAAATAATTATTTCTAAAACATAGAATTTTACATTTTATATTTTATATTGTTACAGTAAAAGAAATTAATTACTGTAATTAATGTTACATTTACTTTAAAATCATTGTAATCACTTTAGATAAGAATTAATTATAGTGTATGCATTATTTTTTTTAATTGAATATAATTATTCACAATCTATAATTTATGCATTTAATTATAATGTAGTTAAAAAAATTATTGTAATGATTGTAATTTCAGGAATTATTATAAAATAATTTAAGTTTTTATTTTAAAAACTTTTGTAATTACTTATCTATGATAAAGTTTTTTACAATAATAAATGTAATTATATAGTTATTAATGTAACTATTTTAATATTATTTTTTTTTTAAAATCGTGTAGGAATTTTTTTAACAATATTTGTTTGTCCATTATTTATAATTCGGAAAACATATTTTAAAATATTTTTAAAAAATAAAGTAATTAAATTATTTTGACATTAATTGTATTTTCTATAATTAGACTAGATATAAAAAATCAATAAAATATTTTAGTTATTTATTTATCTTTAAGTTATGTGATAACAACTTGTGAAAAACTAAATAGCTAATTAATAACATATTAAAAAGTTATTATTTATTTAAATAGTTGATAATGAGTATTTAATATTTGTAGTGTATGGTTTATATTTTAAATATATGTTAAATTTAATCATTATCAATTAAATGGTTATTTAATTATTTAGTGAGCCATGTACTTGAATTGTTTATAAATCTAAAAACTAAGAACAAAAGGCATGAAGAAAGTTTTGGAGTTGCAATTAAGTTTGTGAAAAAGTTGCAACTTCAAAACTTAACTCATATTGTTTGTTCTCCATTCTTATTTTGAACATTATATAAACAAGGGGTGTGGTCATTAAATTTCACATTAAGAGTTGTGCACATGTGATGACCCAATCAAAAGGCTTAACCCAAAACAAAAAGAAAAGTTATGCATAATTTTGAATTATCAACCTCCCCAACCTATTTATCTACCTAGCTAGCTAGGTACATAGTATGAACTACCCACCTAGGTCAACGTAAGTACCGATTTATATGAATAGGTATTTAGCTTAGGAAGGTAGACCTACGTATCTACTTACTTGTTTACCTAAGTAAATAGTTAGGTAGGGATGTAACCTAGGTTTGTAGGCACCTATTTATGTACCTATCTAAGCACCTACCAACCTAATATTATTATTTTATATTAAATTCATCTTAAGGTGCCATGTGGCATATTTATATTGGGCCATATGTCATAATATAAAATCATCCAAGCATTTGAATTGAACATCCTAGATTATTTCAAAATAATAATAATAATATTTTTAAAAATAATTCAATATTAAAACATGTGGCAACACATCGTTTACCTCAATTGTGACCAAAATAATTGCATTGTAGTTGCATGTGACAATACATATACAATGGAGTCAAAGGATGAACTTGTATATGTTGACTTTTTCTTTCATCCAATATCCTTTGTCATTTATAACTAATGTCTCATGCGACTTGTCCAAGGTGACTAATGAGATTTTAGTCGCAAATGTCGCTTGCAATTAAATTTTAGTCCCAAAGACTAGTCAAAATTACCTATTTTTCTTCTAGTGAAAGAAACATAAGTGGGATAACTTGTTATTTGTGTTCCTAAGCTCAATGGCCCTTCACGACTTCCTAGTTTTAACCTTTGAAAATTGCTCAAAAAAACATGGTTGGTTAAATCCACTATTTATGAAAGAATAGAAAAGAGGATTATCTAAAGTCCTTTTAAAAATTAAAAGATTTTTTTAAATGTGAAAAAATACATTCCTTTTGTGTTCCTAACCGGTGGATCCTCAAATGTTACATTCCTAAAACTATTTCTTTGAACATTCATTGGTCACACAAATGTTTTAAAAAAAAAGATTTGATTAAAGTTTCAAATTCTACATGATTTAAGCCACCTATTAAAATAAAAAAATTTGAAAAGCCTTTTGTAAATGAATCCTACATTGTTTTAAAGTTTGAAGGGTTGAAAAAATTCGGGTGTGAAGGTTCCTAGTGGTACCACCTAAAGATACTTTCACCCATCATCAATATGAATGAACGCCGTAGATTTCATCTTCCTATTGCTCAACATTGTTAATTTCCCTTCATTAGTTGTATGGATTCCACCTCATTGACCCTATACAACTTCTGCTATCTATGCCCACTTATTTATCGATTGTGTCAATTCATTTGCTAATTGTGATAATACATTTGCCAATTATATCAATTTTTCTATTGATTGTGCTAACAAATCTAATGATTGTGCAAATACCCCTAATGATTGGGCAAATATTACTCCTGATAGATCATCTTCAAATCTTTGCATTCCAAATCCCTCACTTTTGTGGTTATTACTCATAAAAAAATAAATATTGTGTTGACCGTAAAATCTTCCACTTATTTTTCTTTTTTTGTATTCTGCATCTCTCGTTTCTACATTTCAAAGTCTTCATCTTCCTCCATATCATAATTCTTCAATTGAACTCCACTTGCACTCTGTTCCCAATATACTAACATCTGTTATTCTTGTTTTTGAATTTCAAATTCCATGTACTTGTAAAGTTTAAGCTTATTCACATTAACCAACACAGGGTTAGTTTAAAACTTCTCAATAGTCACTAATAACATAGTGTTATTTGGTAACACATATTGTACTTTGTATAGTCCAAACCATTTCCTAGTAAATCTCAAGACCAATGAAGGGGGTTTGAGCATTTGGTTACACCATTCAAGCTTCAAGAACTAGATGCCCACTTGGGCTATAGGGAGTTCTGGAGATGATCATGTCTCAATGATCATATGCTTGATCTTTTGTGTAGATGGAGGCCTTCTTGTAGCTAGAAATTCAATGGTAACAACTAGTTTTTTGTTGCTAAGTTCACAAACGTTAATGTAACAAGATTGTGATTGTCACCTTTCAAGTTCTTGAAGTCCATAAGGACCTTATCATAATAAAGGTCTTGAGACCCTTCACCATCACAACCAAGTGCAAGTAAACAATCTCCAATACTTGAATTTGTTGCCACATCAATCTAGGTAGTACACACAAAAAATTACAAGCACATACAAATCAGTTTGACCATAAATCAAGAAACAAAAGCAACTTTGCAAGAATTACACAACCTATGAATTAGGATCACATTTGATTGCAGGTGAAAGATCATAATAAAAAACATGTCCAAAGAAGTGATTTATGTGGAACCATCTTTGGACATGAGCATCAAGTTTTTATCTCCTTGGCATGTTCGACAAAGATAGAATTAGCATACACCAAATTGTCCAAAGCCTTGCTATGGTTTCCTTTTACAGTATGGTTGGTAGTAAGAAGCTTGTGATTTCGAACTTCTTCCAATGATCTAGAGTCATAGTGGTTTGTATGGATTAGTAAAGTATGCCCACATATCTCCTTGGCATCTACGAACTCCATTGCCTGCAAAGTACCATCAATAATGATCCAAAACTATTCAACATTTGTTTTAAGACATTTGCAAGAGAACTTGTACAATGGAAGAAAACAAAAGGAAAAGGAAAACAAGGAGGAAGAAGAATAACTAGAATAACAAGAATAACAAGATGATGAGAAACAAAAATAAACCCTAACCACTAGCATATGAAGGCTTGTTGCTACAAGGTCCTTGCTTCCCCTTTATGCTTCAACAGCTCTTCTTGCACTCTTGAAGCATTTGTACGAGCATAAATCATCCATGAAGGTTGTTGATAATAATGTGCGTTGGATTGTTCAATTTATCATATTGGGTTTAATTCTCTTATGAGTGGGTATGCTATTATCCCATGTGGGTAAACTTCATCATTGAAAAAACACTATGCACAATAGATATCATAGTTACAATGTTATATAGTGTAATATTGTAGTTGGCTTCTAGTTCTAAGGTGCATATCAACATAATTTTTTATCATAGTGGGAGTTAGCGTGGAGAGAATGGAGATCTAATTAACATGTGGCATAAATGTAGTGGGGAAACAATGGTAGTTCAGCGGGCATGTGGTGGAAATTTAGTGGGGACAAAGTGGTAGTTCAGTGGCATGTGTGGTTGTTGTTCAAATTCATTGTTTGAGGTGGCCATAGGTGTAGGAAATTTTGATGGGGTTTATATGTGTGTAGGCTACATGAAATTCTTTGCAAATCAACGATTCCCAATACCACATCCACAAAGAACAAAGGTCCGAAACATCAAACTATGGAAACATGATGAAGCTTGTGCAAGTGCTACTAGGTTGGAGTGGTGTAGATGCCTTTCTTGGACATGCCCAAGTGTTTGGCCTTTGAAGTGCACCACAATTTAGTAACATTTGTTGGATTTTGGATGACACCCTCATAACCAAGGTTGGATAGAGCTACATGCATGATGTTCCCCACTCAAATCAAGTTATAATCCTATGATCCATAATGAATGATGCATGACCATCAACTGCATTCATGTATACATTGAACTTAACCAACTGGAAGGGTTTGAAAAGTTTGATTTGCATGTTTATGGTAGGGGGATCCATATGATTCTTTTAATGAGGAATGGGTGGCATGATCTATCAACCAAATGGCCACTTAATAAACCATTTGATGGAAGCTCATGACCTAGATGCAAATGTGGACATGGCAAGACTAATGAATGATGCATTTGTAATGGCAGACCACATAGTAGGAAGTGCCCAACACAACCCCTTTGTCGCAACCCTAGCCTTGGGTTCGCGCCCAAGGCAAAGGAGCTTGCAAGGTTGCGGACCAAGAGGAAGCCCGGGAGTCACATCGCATGCTCCCGAGAGTGTAGGAAAATGTGAGGGAATGAACCCTCACACTCCCAAGGCAACTCTCACTTTGGGAGATGGAGTCCTAATGGATTCCTGAATCTTCAAAAGGTGATTGCAAGGGCCAAAACTCAATGGCTTGAAGAGTTCCTTATATCTTTGGAGAACTCTTAGAACGTTGATGTCTAAAATGGGCTCACATGATCCATTTGGACATCTAAAACACAAGTTATGGCCAAAAGAAGGGTTAGGAGTCAAATTGGTAGTTTGAGTCCCAACCACTAAAAGTCGAAAATTGACCCCATTTTGTTGTGTGTAGGCGGCGTGCGATATATTGTTGGAAAGCTCTCAACAAAGGCTACAACTTGCTTTAGACCTCATCTCAATGAGAGGCTTGCACGCGAACTTATGGGGCCCCAAAGTTGTGGGAGTCCCAACTTTGGCAATTTCGGGACTCGAGAGTCCCGAGATAAAATGCCATTTAGATGTGGGCCTCGTGGAGAGGCACAAAGTATACTATAAAAGGGAAGGTGGTGGCTTCCCCCAAGTTTGGGCTGTGGTGAGTCTTCTGAGTCTGAGTTTGCCCGTGACTCGTCCTAACACCAAAAGTGCTCCAACTATGCACTAACCAACTTGTTGTTTGGTTTCGTGCAGATTCGTGTGAGTGATTAAGTGCTTGTCATTATTCCTAGTCCCATCCCAGAGCTCCAACACGCCCTTTTACCCCCCAAAGTGATGTGAGCAAGGGAACATGTTCCAACTCCTTACTTTTCCGCTGTTTCATTTCATACTCACATTTGAGTCTATCCAAGAGCTTGGGAGCACGTCACTTGATAAACCTATAATACTAGATCACCCAAATGTGGGTGGACATCCTGAACAAGCCATTGAAGAAGATTTAGTGGATGCATATTCCAACATGCCAAGAATTGGGGAGGGCATAGAGTAAAAAGACATAGTTGCCATGTATAATGACCATAATGAAAATATGGGGCCTAATGAGGTTGAGTTCGAAGAGGCATAAAAAATTCCTCTATACGAAAACTTTAAACTTTCAAACTTGTGTACAACATTGTTAAATTTGAATTTTTGTCAAACACATGGCACATCCAATGTTTTTATAAGTGAATTGTTAAGGTTGTTAAAAATATAGCATACTACCAACCCCTAATACATCCCCAGGTTCTGAGTATGAAACTTCACACATGATAAAGAAGTTAGGATTGGTATATAATGTGATTGATGTGTGCATCAAAGGGTGTATGTTGTTTAAGGGAGTCCATGCAAATGTGGACCATTGTGTGCATTGTGGTGAGCCTCGGTATAAATGGGCCAGGAAATTGAAGGTGACAAGGAAGGTGTTTCGCCACTTCCCACTTGCACCTCGACTAGCACGAATGTATAACATTCTTAACCAAGTAAAGTTGATGGTGTGGCATCACCACATTCATAGCCAAGACGGGTTGGTATGATTAGGACAACATGCAACAAATTCACACCAATGGAATTTTGTGGAAGTTTGTTGGCCAGATTTTACCATGGAGCCTTGCAGTGTATGATTGGGACTAGCAACAGATGGGGTGAACCCATTTGGAGTCCAAAGGTTTAATTAGTCCATATGTCCAGTGGTTATGTTGAATTATAACATCCCTCCATGGTTAACCACAAAAAAACATTTTATGATGTTATCCTTGATCATACCAGGCCTTCGATCCGTAATAGGTGAACATTTTGATGTTTATTTATAACCTCTATTGGATGAGCTTACGATGTTATGGGAGGTTGGCATAGATGTGTGAGACGTTGGGCAATCAAATGGGGAATCAACATTTAGGCTTTGTGGAATACTTTTATGGACAATCCATGATTTGCCGGCATATGGGATTGTTGCGAGTTGCACTACAAAAGGGTATCAAGGTTGCCTTTGTTGTGTATTTACAGCAATTGGATGATGGTCCAATGCTCTTCAGAAGATAGTCTATTGTGGCCAACATAGAGGTGGCTCCTTCATTCACACCCATATTGCCAAGATGCAAAAACTTTTGGAGGCATAAAAAAGGCAACACCACCTGCTAAGTCAGATGTGTATGTTGCAGCAACAGTAAGGGAGGCATGGCTTCAAAGTGGAAGGCAATCACAAGTTGACCCAACTACACAAACTGGAATCAAAAGGTTGAATGCACTATTTTAGCTTGAATATTGGAAGGTAAGAAATTTTGTTAACATGTATCACATACACATTATATCCTTTTGGGTCTATTATAAGAGTGGGAGTATAGTGACCAATTGATGGGATTGGTATGTGGTAGGTGTGTAGTGGGTGTTAGTGGGTGATTAATGGGATTATGGTGGTTGTAAGGTGGGGGGGGGGGCATGTAATTATTACCCCATGAAAAAAAGTTTGACATATGGATGGGATCTAGTTAGGCAATAGCAAGAGAAAAGATAGGGGAATTTGTTGTATTAATAGGTAATTTGTTGGTTAATCTTTAATGAACAATGCATCCAAGGTAAAGTTCAACCTATAAATTTAATGACGTAGGGGGGTGCTTTTGTAGGAGTTATCCATATGAAACACTTTGGATGTAATGCACGTTGAGAGAAATGTTTCAAAAAACATTTTGAAATACCTTTTTGGGGATAAGGACATGATTGAAATATGAAAAGACTTAAAAGAGGTTGTGGTGATGCAACACTTGCGGCTTCACCAACAAGGGGGTGGATCATATAGAAAATCACAAGCCCCATATGTTTTCACACGAAATGAAGCAAAGGCCTTTGTGGATTTTGTGGTTGAAATGCAAGTACCAACAAGGTATGTAGTAACAATCAAAAAACATGTGGGCAATCAAAGGTTACAACATATGAAAGAGCCATGACCACTAGGTGATGGTACAACAAATAATGCCAGTGGGCATTTGGAATTTACTACAACCTAGGCCACACAAAACACTTATATGTTTGGGTATAGTGTTCCAATGCATATGCACAAAGGTGGTGCATCAAAATGAAATTAATGCCCTTCGCATTTTTGTGGTTGAAACATTATGCATGCTTGAGGTTTGGTTCCCACTTGCATTTTTTGACTTTATGACCCACCTTGTCATCCATTTGGTGGACAAATTGGAGATATGCGAGCGTGCTGTAGCTCGTTGGTGTTACCCAATTGAATGGTACTTGAACGTGGTGAAGAAATATGTTCATAACAAGGCAAACCCCGAAAGATGCATTGCATCTAGGTATATGTATGATGATGCACTTGAGTTTCGTACAAAGTATTTCAAATGGTATGTTCACACTAGGCATTGAATGTGGGATGCCGAAAAAGAAGAGACAGATGTTGGGGAAGTATTAGTTGGCAAGAGTAAACACAAGAAACTAATAGTTGACGTATTAAAGGTAATCCATGAATACATCATTACAAACTCCACAACCACTAAGGTTGCATACATGTAATTTAAATTTTATTTTTTATACAAATCCATTACAATAGTTTTCAATCATAAACTTTAAATGCCGACATTGCAATCCGAATGTTTATATACCATTCATTAAACACCACTTCAAAACCACTATGTTTATAATGGCAGGAAATCCCACTATAGTGGTTGTGGAAATCCCACCATATGAACTTTAATGGTATCATCCAATGGTGTAGAGGCCAAAATAAAAGGGATTAGACATAATGGTTTCCATTTTGGCTAGTTGAAGATGGTGATATAAGCTTCTATAACCCTTAAAGTTTATTAATTGTGAACTTTACATGTGCAAATTTTTCTTTTTAAAATCTTGCACCTTATGGTGGTTTCTTATAGTGGTTTTGACTAGTTCTTATTCTAGTTAATTTTGGGTGATAATATTCAATTTAATTGATTGTGATTTTACACTTTTACACAACAATGTTGTTGGTCATATATGTTATGTCTTAATGGGCTATTTTTTGTCATCAAATGTTTTTTTTATGTGGTTTCATTGAGTGTGTTTTTGTTTTGGTTAGATTTGCACTCCATCGTTACAAAATAAAGGTTTTCAAACATGACAACTAAGCATTACAAGGAATATGTGGAAGAAAAAGAACATCGTGAAGTAAGAAGGCAAGAACATAAAGCACATGGAAGGGCTCATGGTCCCCATCGAAATGTAAACCCTTAAAGATTTACAAAGAGATTTTCCCACATTTACAACATGGCTTCAAGATCATGTGAAGCAACAACTCCATGTAGGACTAGTGGAGGTGTCCAAAGAGCTTGTCACTAATAGAAAATGGCCATTTTGCAACCGGCCCTTGGGATTAATTTTTAGTTACAAACGACATTTGCAACTAAAATCTTAATAGTCGCGTTGGACAAGTCGCAAACGACAACGAATTTTGGATGAAAGAAAAAGTCAACAAAATATGCCTTCATCCTTTGACTTGTCATATATGTATTGTCGCTTGCAACTAGGATGCAACTTTTTTGGTGAAGAATGGGAACAAATTATGTGTTGCCACGTGTCCCAACTCTTCATAATTTTTAAAATTTTGAAATAATCCAAGACATTTAATTTTTATGCTTGAATGGTTTAGATTGTGACACATGGTGCAATATAAATTTGCCACGTAGAATATTAATTGAATTTGTTTAAATTCAATTTAAATCAATATTTAGGTATGTAGGTTGAACTAGGTACCTACCTACCTATATACCTACCTACCCATCTAGGCTAAACACCTATCTAGATGGGACCTAGGCCAAATATCTACTTAAGTAGGTAGGTAGAAAAATAGGTAGGTAAATTAGGGAAGTATGTAATTAGGTGTAAATACATGAATATTTATATTTTATTTCGAGTTAAGTCGTTTTCATTGGCTCATCCCATTTGTCCATGTTTTAAAATATGAAATTATAAAGACAAAACACCTTGTTTATATACTTTTCAAGATGAGAATGAAAGCCAAAACATATGGGATAAACTTTTTAGTTGCAATTCAATTGTTTAGTCGCAAATGAATTGCAACTAAAAAGTTTATCCCATATGTTTTGGCTTTCATTCTCATCTTGAAAAGTATATAATTAAATAGGTAAGTGACAATTAACTAGCTAACTAATTAATTAATAAAATTAATAATTATTTAATGAATAAAAAATAATTTTAATAAGTTAATTAATTAAAAGTTAAATTAAAAATTAAGTAATTAAATTTATAAATTATCCAACTAATTAATTATTTATAGTAATAATCATCAATATATTATGATTAATTAATTTATTATATTATTAGTTATTATTAAATATTACTTAATTTATTGGCTAAATAAACAGTAATATTTTTATTATTATATATGAACTATAATATCTATCAACCAATTTCATTAACTAGTAATGGATAATATTCAATTAATTAGATATTATTAATTAATTATTATTTCATAACCAAATAAATTAATATAATAGCTGAAATATTCAATAATTAATAATTAAAGGTTATAAAAATTGAGTAGTAGTTTTTCTTAATCTAATAATATAATTAAAACCTATCCTAGGCTAACTGTTTTATTAAAATTATTCCCACTATTATTTTCATTTTTATGATTCATAATAAATATAAATGTTTATTATTTTATTTTTATTAACCATATTATTAAATCGTTCATTATAGCTATTTATGAATTATTACAATAAATATTTTACATTTTAAACAATTATAGTTTTCCTTTGAAAATTACTTTTGCATTTGCATATTAATTTATTAGATTTCCACTCTAACTACTACAACAATTATTATCAAATAATAAAATAGAAAATAAAAATATATATCAAAAATTTATTAATAATTGAATAATTATTAATTAACTATAAATTAACTATAAATTTGAAATATAATTTTTAAAAAAATTAATTAATATTTTTGGGTGATTATTATAATATAAGAATACTTCATAATCGATTATTTATAATAATTATTATTATTTTAATAATTATATAATTATTTTTTCTATCATATCATCATTATGATCATTATGTAATAAAATGTAATTATTTTTAAAAAGTTAATGAAAAAATAAAAAAATAAAAAAATAATTATATGTGATTAATATAAAATATAATATTAATACTAATAAATGTCATTTGTAATAATTTTAAGAAGTAGAATAAGATGGTTTGGATAAATTTGTAATATGGGCATGATGTATTTAGTAAATATTTTACATAAAATTTTAATATACTCAAAATATACACTAATTAATGTAACCATTATATTGAGGTTATTTATGTTAATAATATTACTTGAATACACATGTAATATGGTTGTTTAGATACATTCAAAATATATATTTATCAATATTAATATGCCCAATTATATTCCTTAAATTCACAAAATACACCTTTATATATTCATAGGGTTGCAACTAAATTGGTCACATTTGCAACTAATGGGACATAAATTGTTTTGCTTGGATGAAAACCAAATTAAATGTTGTTTACATGGAAATATGAACACCAAAATAGTCACAAATTAGTTGTAATGTAATTGTAAATATGACCAACACAAAAAATAGTTGTAAAAATGTCCAAATGGAGTTGTAAATAACTAATAGTGGCATGTAGTCGCAAATACAATGGTTACATTTTGGCCAATTTCTACTAGTGTGTGCAACTATCTCGCCCGCTAAGCTACAGGGCTTACACCTATGATAGCATGTGGGCATATGGAAACCATTATTGGACATTATCCAGGGCACATGGACATGCATCACATGCCACGTATGATCTTGGGGTGGCATGCATATTCATTCAAACAAGTCATAGTTCATTTTGAAACTGAAACATAATAATTGTAGATTTACAATATGTGGGAGTGTTGAAGGAGATTGTTGTGGTGAACTATTCATGATTTCAATTAGTTCTATTCAAATGTTCTTGGATTCCAAAATATGTTTGTGGAAACACAAGAACGATTCAACAAGGTGAAAATAGATTTTGAATGGTCAATTTCCAACGTTGACTCCTACCCCATGGTGGAACCCTACATGTTCCCTATGCATGTGTCTTAGGTATAATTAAACCTTTGCTTGTATTTTATGTGGTACACATTTGGCAAATAACATTAGAAAGAACCCTAGTCCAAACCACTAAATTACCACTATAAAATACCCAACTTTAAAACCACTAAATAACAACCAATGGATCCCAATAAACATCCACTAGCAATTTTTAAAGGTTTTGACATTAAAATGCACATGTTGGCTGATGTAGGTATTTTTCATGCTAGATACCATGATTGGCTCTAATTAGAGGGTTGTCTTCCAAAAAGAATGACATTCCAAGCGAATTGTGGTTGAAGTAGTTGATCCAATGCTAGTGGCCACATTTGGAGACAATGACATGGAAGCCACTGAATAATTGCATGCATCAATAAATGTGATACAAGTTGCATCAAGATCACTTCAAGGGGAGGATGTTGAAAGAGTGGAAGCAAGGTTGGGTAGGCTTGAAGACCAATATGAGTCTAAAGAAGAAGCAAGTGACTAGTGCGATGTACATGATGATGGATTTTGCATGCAATATCTCGTTTCATTGTGCCACACATGGCTATGCAATAAACATGCATTTTTCAGCAGTAAATGTGTGCCTGAATTTTGTCCATGGTCATGACCCATAATAATGCCCCACATTAATTAAATAATGATTTGAACTAAAGTTGCATGCCCCAACAAACTAAGATATACATATATTTTTACCATTAGTGCAAACCACTTAGGTAATCTGGTTTGGTGGGAAGGGAGTGGTTTAACCATGCCTAAAGACAAAATTGGGCAACTAAAATTGGAAAAAAAACAAAATGATGGGACCATTGTTGTCAACCATTACAAAACCACCATAGTGGGGCTGTAGTGGATTATACCCATCATGCTAGTAATTAATGGTTTGCCATTGTGATAAACCACCCAAAGTCAAATTGGGTGGTCGAACGTTATGGTCTAACCACATGGTTTCTAGTAATGACGATGTTACAATTATAGATTATAAAATTTTATATGAAGATTGAAACCACATTCAATTTACCCCTCAACTAAAAAGTATTTGATAAGGCCAAATGCTTGTCCCTTTCATTGGTCAAACTTTGAAAGAATGCATCATGTTCTAACTTCTTGGAAATTTAATCTAGTGGCCACATCTAGATGTCCATTGTAGAGGAAGACAAGAAACATAACCATGTAAGGTGAGATGAAATCCTATGTAAAAAGCAAAATTGTTCTAGCATTTTGGATACACAATTGGTTTTTGGGCCAAGATATAGAAAGAAAACAACTTACATTTAATTTCATTCTAGGGACTTCAAACTTCTATATGTGTAGGGTGGACATATTTTCCCATGAATTTGTACATGCATTCAAATCTATGTCTTTTTGAAAAATGATGGTGGCAAAAGAAACTTTCACATCAAAAATAGGACAAATTTGCACTATGCATTTAGCCATAATGTTGAAACCAATGACCAATATGCCCAAAGGATAATAATATACTTAAGAAAATAATTACCTTAAAATTTCAACATTAAAAAAAATATCAAGAAAAGGGATTTCAATCCTTGCTTTCACCATCACCTAAAGATTGCAATAATCAGCAAATAGTGAGTCTAAAATTAAATTTTAAACAAAGGTAATTTGGAAATTTCTCCCACTTAAATACTTGCATTCCTTATAGATCTATTGTGTATATATGTTTTAAATAATTTATATGGTTTATACAATTAGAATATTTTTTTATACCAACTATAGTATGTCTAAGATTGATAATATGTATGTTGCACTAGTACTAATGTATTTTCCATAGGGTTAATATCATCAAATTGCACCCTAGGTTGACTGTACTGAATTCTTTGGATTTTGCCACCCTAAGTGCAATTTTGCAAAATTGGAAAAACTCAATATAGTGAATTGAACTTGTCTATAGCCAAAGGAGTTATAGATTAAAAATATGAAAAAACTCAACCAACAACAATCCAATTAAACCCACATGGTATTTTGTTCAAAGGTGGTTGCTACCATATTTTACAAAGAGGCATGGTTTCTAGGATGTGTAAATGGAAGAATCCAATTCAACTACAACAAATTTGATTAATTCCACAAAGTATCTCCTATAAGTGTGAAACAACATAATATATTTATCAAACTACATATGGTACCTTAGGAACATTAAAAGTGGTTAGGCAAGTTTTCATTTGACAACAAAAGCAGGTAGAGAAAATATGAATTAGTACAAACATTCAATAAGTACTTATAAAATCTTTCATTCTATGCAAAGTTTCAACTCATTATTACAACACTTAGGTTTAGTAGAAACTCAAGGGATGGAAAAGAATTGAATGTATGACCTAGGTCTCAAAAAACAGATGTGTGGCTTACTCTTCATACATCTTAAGAATAATGTGCTTCTTTGTGACATCATTCCAATTTGGACTAACCCTTATCTCATTGTTCCACTAGTCAACAACATAAGAAATTGTTAATTTGTCAAGGACATCTAATTCTTGTTTTCAAGTTAAGAATGCCCATTGGGAGACATAGACACTTTAATCTTTTGACATTTTTGCATAACTGATGTTCATAGGGTTAGTGTTAAGGACTTTAATTAATGCCCTAACTAGAGCGACATTTTTGTTCACCACAACATTTAGTAAAGTACCCATATATGCTAGTCTTTCTTTAGATTGCACACCTTTAACTTCATGCAACTCAACTTTTAATCCTTGGACAAGGGCATACTACACCTTTGTTTCAATGGGAGGAAGGTAATAATGAGGAAGATGGAGTTTGACCAAAGTATTTCCCATCAATTTTTCCATGACTACTTCTTTATGAAATTCAAAAAGATAGGAAAGTAGTTCAAAATTAATAAACATGGCCATCTGTTGCACTGAAGCAGATACTTTCCTAGGACAATTCACATCATCTTCTAGTGTTGTAACCACAGATGATGTTATTTCTGCTATATCCTTAGCCAAATATTGCCTTTTGTTTATATCTTTGTTTTCTTTCATTTTCACTATCTTTCTTTTGTGCAACAATTGCAACTAGGTTAGCCTCTCTTTATCTACCCATTGGACTTGGATGAACTATTCCATTCCTTCTCTTGTGGTTTTTGGAGTTTGCCATGAAGCTAAAAACACGTACCCTAACTGTAGGTATGGACCTTCTATTTAAACAAATTTCACAAAATATATAGTGGACACACAAAGACTTCAGAAGTTGACCAATTCCATGAAGAATTGGTAAAACCATAAATCACAAATTTTGTGCAAAATAACAAACCTCCAAAATTTGATGCCATTGGTGCAAAGTTCAAGATCTTGTTATGGCACAACAAAAACACTCCATTGCTGTTCATTCCTTCCAACACATTTTATCCTGCTTAGTGCACCATGTTGTCGTGCCCTCTTTCCACAATAATCATCCTTCCTACTTGGTGCCCAACCATTGGAGGCAATTGCACCTTTGTCGACCTGTGTTAATTAGCCCTCACATTCATTCAAAAAAACTTGTTGCATTCACCCATTTTTTGTGGCCATGGATGGTTTTTCACAAGTTCATGTACTTCGAACATTCATCAAACTGTTGATCTAATAATCAATGAATGGCCCAATTTGGTTTAGGTTGTTGTGTCTCTTGACCAATATATATTTTTTTGTAATACTACAATATACCATAAAGTAGCTGCTAAGATTAGGTTTTTAGGATCCCAATTTATCTAGACCATTTGTTTAAAATACCGCGGTGCCCAACTACATTTCAACTATAAATATGACCCCCCAAAAAAACTTTGCAAATCTAAATTTTTGTATTGTTAAAATATACTACCTTTCAATTTAGAAGCCTTAATATTAGTGGATAATTAAATAAATAATCTAATTATGGGGACAAGCACATAGATTGTTCCTTATGCTTGTATATTTTTATTTGCAAAATTTCATAAAAACATTCCCATGAAAACCATTTTTTAAAATGCTTTTGTTAGAATTGGCGTCTTATGATGAACGATTGCAAATTGTAAATGTATTATAATTATCAATTGAACTATTTGTTTATGCACCAATTTGATAACATAATTTGAGTTTAGGAAGTTATCAATCATTAATTGCATATTTCCATCATTATATCTGTTCCAAATGTTTAGAGAGTGACATCAAAAATGTTTTGTAATGAAAATTGTCAAACTGTGATTCCTTTATGTGTACACCATACCATGCAAACTCCTTAAACCTGAAACCATAAACCATAAACCCAAAACCTTTAAATCCTTAAACTATAAACCTAAAGAATAAAACCTTAAATGCCACCTTAAAGCCCACACCTTACATAGTTAAACTTCTAAACATATGTTAAATTGCAAAACTAAACTAGTATAAACCCACACCTCACACATTGCACAAAAACAACTAAGCTCAAAGCTTTAAATTGGACCACATTTAATGTGTATGTGAAACCCTAAACTATCTTAAATCCTAAACACAATTAAACTTCGTCAACTTGAAGGTAAATTTAAATGAGGATATGTAATTTCATATTGTCTATTAACTACGATAATTAAATAATAATTGACCATAGATGTTTTATTGTTTCAATTTCATTTCAATATATTAAGTAATATTTTTTTATAAAATACTCAATAGTCATTGACTAATCATAATATTAACACTATTACATTTATTAATGAAATTTTTAATTAAAATTATTAAAACTATTAATATATAATAATTATACTAAAACAATAGATTATAATAAGCATTAATAATTTTCTTATTAATAAAAAATTTCGTATATATTTTATTTAATAGAATAATATTATGCATTTTTTATATTTATCAATTTTTAATACTGATTTGCATTGATATAATATTGTTAGCAACTATGTTGAAATAATTATAATGAATAATGTTAAATAATGATTCTATTAGAGTTATTTTATTCATGAATAATTAATTTAACATAATATATTATTATTACTGGGTATTATTAATTTTTTCTGATGATAAAAATATTCAAAAAATTTGGGAGAAAATATTCATGAATGGTATGTTCTTAAAATTAATTTAGTATAATTAAACACCATCCTTACTCATAAATAATAGATAAATATAATGTTAACTATTTTGTAGGTAATAATTGATTGATACTTAATTTATTAGTTTTGGTTATTTGACACATTTAATATACTTACCATTGAGCTACCCTTTTCTTCCTTAAGGAATTTCTGGGAAAACCAACATTCAAAGTTAAAAAATTGAAATTTATCAATTATGAACTAATAACTATTACTTCCAAGTATTAGGATTTAGGGTTTCTTCATATACATTGTTAACATCGGATTTGAACATACCCCTCCATCATTACCAAGAGGAAAAAAAAAACATGTTTAATTAATTTATGACTAAATTGTTAATTTAAGACTTTAGACTACCTAGTGGATAAGATGAACTCTGCCTCATGAACACTTAATTTAACAAGTTTGTCATCATTTTATAGATGATTGTCATTTAAATACATGTATGAGTAGGTTTATTATTATATTAACATGAATTTTTTTAATTTACGACTTTATACAACTTGGTGACCACCAAACTTAACAAATCAAAGATCATATTTGACATGAATTTCATATTACAAAATTTTGAAATTACGTTATTTTCAAATGAAAACGACCTTGTAACCAACAATTCCAAAAAGATAACATCCATGTACACATTATGTCCAAAAACATTCATATCAAATCTAAGACAAGCCTATGAATTTTCATGAATGATTGAAAGCCAAATGCTAGTGTTCCCATAAGTGACATCAAAAGACTCAACCCTTTGAATTTCAAACAAGAAGAATGAGGCTAATCCAACAATGCCAACATCATATTATCACTTAAATTTTATTACTACTTTAATATATATACAGCATAAAAGAAGTTAAATGAAATTTTGCCTAATGGGCACTAGGTGAAACATAATAAATTAAAAGTTATGAGAACTAAACAACACAACTCACATTTTAAATGAAACTAAGAAATTCAATATTTTGAATCTCATAAATTGATCGACAACATGTTAATCTGACAATGGCAACTCAATGATCCATCCATGTTATTCATACAATAAAAAAATCTATTACGTTTCTAATTCCATATATAATTAAAGTAGTATTTTGCCTTGTGCTTAAAATGTGAAACATAATAAATTGTCAATTTCCTAAAATACAAACAAGGCACAACATATAATGGCAACAATGTCTATGCATGCAAAATTAATATTCATGTAATAAAAAAATTATTATTTTGGGGGCTTTACATACCATGTAAGGAGGAAAATTGATGCTTGATGACAACTAGAGATTAGGGTTAAGGTGGAACAAAATATACTATTAATTAATAATCTTCAAGAATGCACATGGATAAATTTTGCCAAAGAATAAGTTTATTAAACCATACAACAAAAAAATTGCAATTTAAAAAAAAAAGACAATTCAATTAATACCATGATACAAAAGATATCGAGAAATTATGAATGTAATTTCATCAATGTCATACACATCCTTCACAAATTGCTTGAGGCATTAGTAGCACTAAAATTAACTTTGTCTACTAACATAAGCAACATGAATACTAATTTGACTTTTATTTGTTGTATTTTTCCGGTAGGAAAAGAGAAAAAAATAGCTAAAATGTCAAGCCATTATTCTGGATCTGTTAAATTACATTTCCACTTGCCATTTTAGCAATCTTCATATAGATGTTGTTCATCCAAATTTGTCCCTTTCTTCATAGGCACCCACCATTGAATCCTCATCATTTTGAAATATTCATTATTTTCATCCTTGACAACATCACCTTTGGCTCTTCCTATCTAGAAAAGAACAAGATTAGGATCTTGCGGTCTCACGAACACAAAATCTCCAACATTAAGATTTCTAAATGGGGTGTACACAATTAAAGGCCCACAATGTTAACAAATAGGAGATCTATTCAAGTGCAAACATAAATCTTTATTGAAAGGAAACTAAAACATGATGTTCACAACACAAAACATAACATCAATAACTCCTCAAGGTTCTTGTCACATGAAATACACAAACTTGTGCAATGAAAAAAAAAAAGCCAAATCATCAACACCAAGGTATTTAACTACAAGACCACACCACAAATAACCAAACTAATATAAGTAGAGAAAGTAACCTAGTGAAAGTAACTTAGTCACTTTCCTATTCCAATAACTAATGAAACCTAACTAGTTGAGCTTGATTCTCAACACACAATAAGGAAGTTGAACTAGATTTTTTGCATTAGCAATGTCCATCACAGTTGATAATAAAGCCTTAGCATAGTTGGGCTTCCGATTGCTTGAAGACCAAAACCCTTCCAAACAAGTTGCACTTTGAGGAGGTAATGATATTGACAAATGCAACAAGATATCTTCCTAGTATTCCACATACAATTTCATCTTCAATGCATATGTTGAACTTTGTGCAATTCCCACCTTCTAGAACTCCACATATTTGGATAGTTCAGCACTTATAAACTTTTCTCTCTCCACTAACCTCAATACATCATTGCCCCAAATTGGGCGGTATGGAATAGGGCTTGGGACTCCAATAACTAACTTTGGTAACCCATTTAAATTAGCTTTGCACAATCTAATTGATGGGCGCATCTATTAGATTCCACCACATTATCAAAATCAACAATGTTGTCAAAATCAAATTCTGACAAAGAATTATCCCTGCATGAAATTCATTGATTTTCCAAATTATTAGCCTCATCCATTGTCACATGAACCCTTGTCAAACACCTTCACAACCACTTCATCATTCATCGATAGATCCTTGAAGGGCCAAAACAATTCCATTCTAACCAATGACCTGTAATATTTTGTAGTTAGAATCGAACAAAATAACTTTCGCTCCCCAAATGCCTCAAGCACAATTTCAATTAAAATCATTATGCAATTCTCCATTCCACAAGGTCCATATATCAGAACTTGTTATCGATCTTTACATGTTCTAATACTATTCCTCACCCTCTAAATTTTGCAAGAATCCCATATGATAATAGAACTACCAAGCATGAACCCCTCAACCATATCCTACCAATTTAAGAACAAATGAAAGCTAACATTAACGAGATAAACAAAATTATGGTGACAAACACTTAATGGCTACGAGGCATTTCTCCAACCCATACATTGTGACGAAAAATGCCTAATAGCTACTGTGTCACAACCATAATTTTGGGCTCACGACCAAGGCAAAGGCTTGCAAAGGTGCGGGCCAAGAGGGAAGCCCGGGAGTCATATCTCATGCTCCCGGGAGTGTAGGAAAATGTGAGGGAATGAACCTTCACACTTTTAAGTGAATTCCCATTTTGGGAGTTAGAATCCCCATGGACTCCTAAATTGTCAGAGAGAAATTGTAGGGTTTAAAAACCATTGGATTAAAAAGTTCCTTATATCATTAAAAAAAATTTGGAACGTAGATGTTTAAAATGGGCTTGCATGACCCATTTGGACAATTCCAACACAAGTTATGGCCAAAAAAAGGGCCGAAAATTAAATTGGCAATTTGACTCCCAATCACTAAAAGTCAAGAATTGCCCCGATTTCCTTGTGTGTAGGTGGTGTGTGACATATTATTAGAAAGCTCTTGACAACGGCTACAACGTTTTTTTAGACCTCATCTCGATCAGAGGTCTGAACACGAAGTTATGGGCCCCCAAAGTTGTAGAAGTCCCAACTTTGAGAATTTCGGGACTTCCACTTGAAAGTCCCAAGACAAAATGACATTTGGGTGCTGGTCCCATGGTTAGGCATAGAATATACTATAAGGGGGAAGGTGGTGACTTCTCTCAAGTCCAATCCGTGGTGAATATTATGAGTCCGTGTTTGTTCATAGTTCGTCTATGCATCAAAATGTTCCAACTACGCACTAACCAACTTATTTTTTGGTTTGTGCAAGTCTGTGTGAATAATTGAATTGCTTTTCAATCTTCCTAGTCCCATCTTAGAGCTTTAGCATGCCCCTTTACCCCTAAAATGTTACGAGCCAGGGAGCGCACCCCAATTCTGACGCGCTCCCAAGTTCCTTGTAGACCCACTTGAAGGTCCAAGTATGCGAAAAGGCAGAAGGAGTTGGAACTTGGTGATGCTCCCTAGCTCACAACACTTGGAGGGGTAGAGGGGCGTGTTGGAGCTCCGGGATGGGACTAAGAAGAATTGACAAGCTTATTCACTCACACGGGCCTGCACACAACCCACACAAAGTGGTTAGTGCATAGTTAGAGCACCTTTGGTGCTAGGACGAGCCACGAGCAACACGGACACACAAGACTCACCACGGCCCGGACTTGGGGGAAGCCACCACCTTCCCCCTTATAGTATACTCTGCAGCTCGCGGCGGAGGTGGCATCCAAATGGTTATTTTTCCCGGGATTCCCGCGTGGGAGTCCCGAAATTGTCCCGGGTTGGAGTTTCGGGACTTTGGACGCCAATATCTCCCGACTGCAGAGTCCGATTGCGACGAGGTCTGAAGCAAAGTTGTAGCCCTCGTTGCGATCTTTCCAACGCCGTGTCGCAGTCTCAAATCGGATGTCGGGAAGAGGTCGATTCCCGACTTTTAGTGGTCGGGAGTCAAAGTGCCAGTTTGACTCCCGGCCCTTCTTTTGCCCATAACTTGTGTTTGAGATGTCCAAATGAGCAATGCGAGCCCATTTTAAACATCTACGTTTCAAGATCTTTCCAACAGTATAAAGAGCGCAACAAACCATTGAGATTTGACCCTTCAACGCGCCCTCTGAAGTTTCGGGAGTCCACCGGGACTCCCTCTCCCAAAATGGGAGTTGCCTTGGGAGTGTGAGTGCTCACTCCCTCACACTCCCTCACACTTCCTTAGACTCCTGGGAGTATGTGATGACTCCTGGGCTTCCTCCTCTTGGCCCGTAACCTTGCAACCCCTTGCCTTGGTCGCGAGCCCAAAGCTAGGGTTGCGACAAATTCCTTTTCTTTCCATTGTCTTCACCTTTGGATTCACAGTTGAGTCCATTAAGGAGCTTGGGGGTGCGTGATGCGCTCCCAAGCTCCTTGAAAAACCCAAGATGGGTTTGAGGTAGTAAACAACAGAATTGTTAGGAGTTCGGAGCACGTTCCTAGCTTTCAGCACTAAAAAGGGGTAGAGGGGCGTGCTGAAGCTCCGGGATGGGACTAGGAAGAGTGACAAGCTTCTAATTACTCACTCAAATCTGCATCAAACCAACCAACAAGTTGGTTAGTTCACTTTCCAAAACACCTTTAGTGCTAGGACAAGCCACAGACAACTTTGGATTCACAAGATTGACCACAACCCGGATTCGGGGGAAACCACCACCTTCCCCCATGTAGTATTTTTTGCGCCTCTTTGCGGCACCCACATCCGAATGACTTTTTGTCCCAAGACTCCCAAGGAGGAGTCCTGAAACTGCCAATGTTTGGACTCCTGCCACTTTGCAAAACTATAATTTTTTGCTCAAAATTCCAATTGGGATGAAGTCTAAAGCAAAGTTGTAGCTCTTGTTGAGATCTTTCCAACGGTATCTCACACTCCACCTGCACTTATAGGGGTTGGGTCGATTCCCGAATTTTTGTTGTCGGGAATCAAATTGGCAATTTGACTCCCGACTTTCCTTTTTGCCACAACTTGTGCTGTAGATACCCAAATGGGTCATGCAAGCCCATTTTAAACATCTATACTTCAGTATCTTTTCAATGGTACAAATCTCTCCCCAATGCGAGGTGTTTTGACCCCTACAATCGCTCTTTGAAGTTTTGAGAGTCCCTGTGGACTCCCAAGTTCCCATTTCGAGATTGGGGTTGCGACAATGTGTCATATCTAGCATTTTCCCACCCATTTTTATGGTGAAAAATGCCTAACAATCACTAAGCATTTTTTTTGCCCATCTTTTTGGCAAGAAATGCCTAATAATTGTTAGGCGTTTCTTCCGTTCATATTTTGTGGTGACAAATGCCTGGTAGTTGCAAAGTGTTTCTCTCACTTATCTTTGTGTCAAGAAACACCTGATGGCCGTTAGGCATTTCTCTAGCCCGTTGTTTATGGCAAAAAACACTTGGTGATTATTAGGCATTTTTGCCACTTATTTTTGTGAAAAACACCTCAAAACTCAAAAGTCAAACATGTGGGTTTGGCTCACCATTTTTGCACAGGACGCTGAAGCTGGCAAAAGGCACCTGTTGTTGATTGGCTACATGGTTTGATTGGTCCAGGTGGGATGCTATTAATAATCTCTGACCTTTTGCATTCTAGTGGGGTGGGGAAAAAATAAATAACTAATCTTTGGTTGTGAGACACACTGTTGCAAGGTCACAAACTGAACGTGGGCGGAGCTACTGGTACCAGTGTAGTTACTGGCTCACTCAAGGTTGGGTTCAGGTGCTTACCAGAATAATCTTATTGGTAGTGATGCTTCTTAAAGGGGGGTTCCTTCAAGAGAAGCACTCCAAGGAACTTCCTAATGTATTTGGAGGGCACCTTAGATATGTGAATATCCTTCCTAGAAAAGAGGACGGATCTTACACCTAGGACCAGGTGCCTACTTATAGGTGTAAGATTTTTCTCACTCTTCAAGAAGGAAAACCTTAAAGAGTCCTTATTGCAGACAAAAGTACTGCATGCTTTTTTTTCCCCTTATCTGCCCTTTGGCTTGATCCATCTTTCTCAAAAAAGATGGATGATACCCAGACACTGTATTGATGCTACCCATTATAGACTGTGTCCTAATATGCACATTCTGGTCCTGTAATAGATGTTAGGTGTTATTACAGGCTTCAAATATGCATAATAGGATCTAAAGTCTATATGGGCAGCATAAATATGTGACTGGGCAGTTCCAGACAAATCTTGGACCGGAAAATGGGCAGGCAGGGGACAAAAAAGTACTGCTTGCAATAAGGACCCTTTGCTTTTTTTAGCGTCGTAGGTGTAAAAACTAAGAACTCTCCCCCTCCTAAGCCTTGCAAAACAGAATTCCAAGGGGGGTTTCCATGATGAAAAATCTCAAGGTTTCAATTATTAGGTGTTTTGGGATTGGGAGTCAAGTTTGGAGCAAAAAACTTTGAAGCTAGTAGCATGAGCTGGTGCGAATAAGAGCCTGAAGAGCATCTTCCCTCAATAGTAGGTCCCACATCCTTCAGTTGGTGGGTTTATCATGAAGTGATCCTTGACGTGTATTTAATGGGAGGGAGGTTGGCTCCGCCTCTATTTGTTTCAGTATTTGCAAGTCTTTCAAGCATCTCCACTGCGTCCATCCTACTCTGGGTTGTGTCTATTTGTGTTCTCATTTGCCTTGTACTTTTGATGGATGGGTTCCCATTCTTGATTTTTATTTCCAGGGTTTTTCTTCATCCTACTTGGTTATAGCTATGCTCATTAAACAGTGCAAACGGAGGGTATGTAAATCCAAAACTAGGAATTTAAGTTAATTCTCCATTAAGCCATGCTATAGGTACCGATCCTTTTAGATAAGGTATTAGCCCAACCAAATTGGCGAGAAACAACTTTAAAATAAAATTTTCATGCAGCCAATGAGAAGGCAAAACATGCACCCAAAATGGCTCAGTTTTCTTCTTTTGGATCCAAGGGGAGAAGAATTGTGATTTTTCCTATTGTTCCTACAGTAGAAGGAGGCCTTGAATAGTCAAGTGGAGGCACTAATTCAAGAAAATGTACTAATAGATATGGAGTTGATAAACTTGAAGAATGTTTTTATGTTCAATTATGAGGAAATTAGAAGAACATCAGATGCAAAGATAGAAAAGTTGGTGGAGAAAAACAAGGAACATTAGAGGAATCTATAGTAGTTATAAGCACAGCTAGAAAGTGCAAATGATAGGAAGAAAAGTCTGGATCTAATATGTGTGAAAAAAATGGAAGAGATGACCAGATGTTGTAGCATTATACCTTCATGAGAATTAAAGCAAAATGAAGGATTTTGATGCAAAGTCTAAGGAATGGTGGGAAGTCACAGAGGAATACTTTTCCAAGGAGTTGGAGAAAAATCTAGCCCAAGAAAGCCGATGAAAAAAAATATAGATACAAATTGAAGGAATATCATAGAACCTTCTTAGATTTTATATGTGGAAACCCAACAGGCATAGAAACATCGTGCCAAGATGAGGAAAATGAAATAGGTCCTAGGGGACGGCTCAAAAGGAAGAGGTGCAAGCTGAAAAACCATTGATATTGAAGGAAAAAGGTCAAGAACATAAAGAACCACATATGAATTAGGGTCAATAACAAGAATAGATGAAAACCATTCTAGTATCACAGGTAGAGTAGTCACAAATGTAGACATTACAAGTGGAACCACATCGTAAGTCAGTGGAAGAGGCGGTAAGAAATACAAAATTAGAAGTAGGTGTAGAACCACAAGTTGTACAAAATGAAAGTACAGAAGTTGTCGTTGAGTGGCCAAAAACACAAGATGTTGTATAGTGATTACATTTCATTTTTCAGCTATTCCACAAGGATTTCAAGGACGAAATCCAAAGTATCGTGGGGGGGGGGGGGGTGGGGGCGGTAATGTTTAGGGAGTAGGTAAATTACATAGTTTGTGGGATCATAAAACATTACAAACATGAATAGATCATTGGACACTTGAGGGGTTTGAATTTTGAATTCTTGTTGAATTTTGTTTTCTTATTCATGTTGATGGTGACTTGGGGATTGCCTAAGGTAGAGAGTTTTTGGAATTTGAAGACATTCATGGATATACATAACTTTTGGAGTAAAAGTATAAACATAGACTTTGTACATGTTATGATGTTGAATACCATAGATTAAATTGGCTATTTTGATTACACTTCCATTAAGATGATGTGTGAATTATTTATAGTCTCTAATATCATGAGTACTAATTGTAATTTTTTTTGGAGTTTTGAACATTGTGTTTTGGATTATAGATTTATGGTTTCATAAATAACCATGAATCTAGTGTATTATTAAATTGCAAATGTATGTGTGGTTAAAATCAATGTAGAGTTGTGAATAAATGTATGTTTATAGTGCAAAATTGTTGTTACAATAAGTGTGGAATGGTTGTGGAATAATTAAATCCACATCTACTAATTTTCATTTTTCAAAATAACATGCAAATTAAAATTCTTAAGGTGATCAAACCCTTTTTACAAATTTTAAAAACCTATACACATCAAGTTCACAAATATATATCACTACTACAAAATGTGGGTGTAATTCATTAGTCCCCATTCACTAAGCCAATGAATTCACTACTTCCCTAGTAGGTCTTGTTCAATATGACCAATGAATTCACTCAAAATCTTGTGAAATCGCTTAACATATAAAGACACCTTTTGTTGTAGTGTATGTTCACCATTATGTTTGATCCTTGTTTCAAGTCTTTGGGGGTTGTGGAGAATTATGGGACGTGGGGATTATAAATTCATCCTATTTTTAAGTATGATGCAAATATGGTAATCCCTTTTCTAATGATAATCTTTGAAATACAAACCCTATTATTTAAGCATGTGTAGTAACAATGTTGGATTTGGTGATTTTATTGAAGGAATAATAAGATTTTTGGTGTTGGTTTATTTATGGAAAAGTTTTCACATGCACTTATTGGGTGAAAACACATTACAATGGCCAAAAATGTTGTTACAATTTTTTTTTTTCAAAACTATGCAATTCCAGCTTTTAACAAGCCAATATTAAAAGATGTTTCTATAAATTATACTCAAAATAAAGTAGTTCAATTGCCAAATAATATAATTATCAAAGGAAACAACTACAACAAAAGGTGTCCCTGTACACCAAGTGATTTCATTGGATTTTGAGTGAATTCATAGGTTGTAGTGAACGGGGACCAATAAAGAAAAAGTGGATTCACTGGTTTAGTGAATAGTGAAGTCTAATTGAACTCTAGCAACCACCAAAGAGTTCTTCATTCCACACATGTTCATATGGAGTCCTTGAGAATCTAATTTGTTCATGGCAATCATACAAGGCTTGTTCATGTCCATACAAATGCCATTTTAATCCTTAGGAATCCAAATTGGTTATGGTAGTCATCACAAAGTATAAATTGTATTGTGGTGTTCACGAAGTCCACACATTAGTAATTACAATCCTTTTTGTTCATGGTAATCATTAGGAAGTTTAGAATTTGTTTATGATGGTCATTAAAGTTCACATATTTATAGCATTATTCCCATGAGTCCTATCTAGTTCATATAAGTCCCTAGGAAATCCAATTTTTTTATGGTGGTCCCTAGAGTCCACATAGATAGTAGAGGCAATTTGTTGAATCTGATTTTATTGTCAAAAAAGAAAGTGCAATCCTTGGACTTTGTATCTTATTTGTAGCCAACATTAATGAAATTGCCTTTGACGACCATAGTTCGAGATAATTATGATATTATTTATCAAGTATTCTAAGCCTTATCTAAGTTCTTCTTTGCAAAATAATTCTTGGTTGATGCAATATATGAATTGTGACAATGGCAATCCTTTCAATGCGTGGCTTTCTTTGGGTATTCACTATGCACTTTGAATCATTTCATTCGTTTTAATTTTTTATATTTCAAGAAATTTCATATTATGTCATATGTGTAATAATATGTTAGATGTTTTCATTTGGTTGCACTAAGTTTTGTTTGTAGCTAGTTGTGCTTGTTGTTCTCAAACTGTGTGATGGCATTTGCAATTTTGAAAGGGAGAAAGGAATGTTTGTCACTCAAATTTTTGTTTTGAAATAACGTCAATGTAGTTGCATATGTGACTTTGGACCATAACAAAAGTTTTATGAAAAGGAGGAATTGACTTTATTCCTAGGGGTGCATTGTTTTTAGGGTGATTCATAGACTTTCATGTATGATAGGATTATTATTTTTAAAATTTCTAAGTGAATTCTTATTGAATTATTTTTGGCAACTAGGTGAATCATTTTATATGTCAAATACATCTTATTTATTTTACTTATCTATATTTTGGGTTTTCTGAATTTTTCACATTTGTTTGTTGTTGTTATGAATGAGGTGGCCACTGTGATTGTATTCGGAAAAATCAAGAAATTTTCTTGGTGTATGTTCATGGCATTGCGTCAATCATTCCATCTTTTTCAATGTCTTGTCATTAAGATCTTGGTGGCCACAAGGTTTAATTTGTATGATTGATGTAAGGTGGATCAATGTGTTAATTTTTGAAAGATAATATGCTATGGCTAACATCCTAGTGGTCACAAGGTGATTTGTTTGATGGACATATATGCATTTTGTTAAATTTTTCTAAATATTTTGTTGTTGTTAACAATTTGTGGGCATTATCTTGTTATTTTTCAATATCTTTTGCAATGGTGAACAACCTAATGGGGACCATTTTGTTGATTTTCAAGATATTTTGCTGTGATAAATAGTCTAGTGGTCACTAGGTCATATTTATGACTTAAATCTCATAATTTGGATAGTGTAAATTATGTGTTGGTATTTTTTAACTTTTGTAAAGTCCTAAATTAATTAAACATGTGTTTTAAGATTTAAATTGACAAAGACAAACACAAAGGCAAGTACAAAAAAAGAAAAAAAAGGGCAAAACAAAAATTGAAAAAACAATTGTTGCAATTTAATTTTAATTTGTTACAAATTTGGTGTTTGATGCAAGTTTTTACTTGTGTCAACCTTGATTTCACACATGTGAGATGTTTCTGGAGCTTGTTTCAAATTCTTTAAGTGCACTTGCTTCTCCAGATGCCTCTCGGTCACTTTTGTATTCTAAGAAGGAGAGAAAATGAGAGAGAGAGTTGAAAGAGATGAAACTTGACAGGCAATGCATAGAATCAAGGGAAAAAATGAAGCTAGAGGAAAATGCGGACATGAAACATGAGGAAAGAAAAGAGAGAAAGGAAAAAGAAATGAACAAATGCTAAACCTTACACCCCTCTTGTCTGAACAACATTTTAATGAATGATCACGCCTTTTGGTCTCCATTTCCTCGCACCCTACAACTGAACAATTTTTATTTATTTTTGGTTATTTTATATTTCTGCACATTAACTGACAGTTTTCATTAGAGATTTGGTAGTTTTTTAAGTTAATTTTTTTTTGAAAGGTAGGCTTTAATTTCAAATTTTCAAAATATTTTTGAAAACCAAGGTTTCCATACCAAAAACAGTTTTCCTGATTTTGTGGGTGGGTGGGTATATATCCGAATTCATAATTGATGCATATTAGCAGCAAATTCTTAGGCCTCCACAACCTGTAAATGGTTAGTAAATACATAAGTGTCAATGGGTTGTTTGGATGTAAATAGAAAAAACAGAAACTGAACTAACCACTGTGGTTATGCAGGGAACTAAACTAAATGGAAAACTGTTTCTTGTCCACCCACCATCCATCCCTCAGGGGGCACTGGTGGCTGTTGGTTCGTTCTGCTGGACAAACTCCACAAAAAGTTATTGTAGCCAAGAGCCTACATCAACAACCCATTTCAAACATATACTTGGTGGATGCGTGAAATGATTTGCTGACATGCCATCTGTTTACTGGCCCTGAGCAGAGATCAGCACACCCCATAGCATGGCCGTCCTTATTGACCGGGTAGAACAGGTAAGTCAGCAATGGAAAATCGCTAAATAGACAAGTATCTGGTACAAGACGTTCTTCCTTTGAAATGAAACTAATGTAGCCTGTGCAGTTGGCCCAAGTGTGAACTGGTTACCCAACTAATTTTTCCTTTCAAAATCATTTTTGTAATTTAATTGAATTTCCAATGGAAAAAAACTATTCAAGATTCAGTATCTCCTGCACCTCATTTCTAAAAACATTCAAATCACCTTCATTAAATCATAGTCTTCAAGGTCTTTCCAACAATATGAAGAGGGCACCCAAATTCCCTGATATTTTTAAAAAAATTAAACAAATTCTTAATGAAAGATTGGTCAACATTCAATAACTATGAAACCAACTCAATGCACCCTTACTCATTGAGAGCTTTTCAATGGTACCAAGAGTGAAAAGAAAAACTAGCAAAAAAACCAAGTTACCTTCCTTCACACATAAATGACACCAGAGTTTTTCTTAGGAATTTTGTTTGTACCCAAAGTGATGATCATTGAAAAGAAGATGTAAGAAAAGTGGTGATAATCCTTAAGAAGATTGAGCTAAATATAGCTATAAACCAGTATGAAATACAAATCCTTAATTATCATTCTATATTTTTGATTACACACTTTAAACCAAATGATAAGAATTTGGCAATTTTTACTATAGTTTTCACTCACTTCTAGTGATGAAAAACCTCTAAATCACGTCAGATTCGAATTTCGTCAATGAAAAAAAGGCTGACCCGGACACACTGGGTCTCTCAAAATAATAACTGGCCAACACTGGCAGCAACGAGCAACCTCGACAATCTGCAGTATTCACTATTCAACACCTTTTACACTAGTCAAGGTAGCTAATACTAATATTAGCTCTTTTAGGATGCATCTGAATTCCCGTCATCCCCTGGATGATCACCTATGGCCGACTAACTTACTAGTTGTATTTCGTCTGGTTCTGTGTATAGAAAGAGCATTTACTATTTACCTGGAACTTACAACAACACTCCTATTCAAGCAATAGATATTATTTGAAGGGACCATAAATAAATAATTCATGTTACTTACACCCATCCCCAAACCGTACCCTGACTGCCACCCTTGGTGCATGTGGATTCTAGTTTTGAACTCCCAGAAAAAACCAAAATCCAAACAAAATAAAATATTAAGGTGCTGCTCACTGCTGTCTAATTTAGCTATTCTCTGAATGGCCCACGACCACCACCATGTGGCTGACCCCTCCACCACCCATGAATTTCCACTGTACACACCCCATTTGCTAGGGTTGAAGTAACAGAACCATTTTGAGGGGGGCAACGGGAGAGAGAGCGCTGGAGGGCTGGAAATTAAAACACACAAAAGATTCTCTCCAAATAATGAAAAATTTCCCGAAGTGAAATTAATTTCACCCATAGTAGTACACCCCACTTGAACCATCAGCCTTGGAGAAAATTAAATAAATGCAAGAAATTTAAGGCCCCCTACTTCATCAATTTTGGAGGGAGGGGAAATGAATAATTAAAAACTTAAAATAATTATAAGTAGCTCTAGCCTTCCATCATTGTTTGACCAAGAAACATAGCATTACCCAATATTAAAAACCCTTCCTTGTACTAAGAAGTTGAAAGAACATTAAATGAACATTAAGTTTAGGAAAAGAAAACACAAAAGTGACGTAAATTTAAGACCCATGAAAACAACGGCACACAAACCCAGAACCCCCTGTATTAGTACCTCTTCTTTATGTACGGTGAGAATCTTTAAAAAACTTATTCAAAAACTGCAGAGTTAATAATTTTCTTTCCCAACCCTAAAAATTAAGTAGAGCCTTGAAGAGAGAGAGGCTTTGGAAATGCCAAAGCGAATAGTAACAAATATGTACATAATGGGTTTTCATGTGGGCTTTTCGTATTAGAGAATGGGCAACCCCTTGACCATTGTGTCAGGTCACCCTGCAAGCGAGCCTGGTAGGGCGTACCCATTCTCTTAAGGAAAGGATTTCCCTTCATCTTTTTGAAAAAGGACGATTCTGTAAGTAGGAGGTTTATGTTTTTGAAAAAGAAAAAGAAAATGTAAAATTATGGTCCCTGACAAGGACATAAATTTATTATGATAAATTATGAACAAGAGACAGGGACATGTGCAATTAATGATGACCTTGTATGAGATTTCTGTAATTTAAGGAACCCCCAAAAGTGGCCTAATATTCCCTCAAAGTCCTTTAGTACCTTTGTTTAGTCCCATTACAAAACAAGATGGAGGGGTCATGCTATGCCACCTAGCTTGAGCCGATGTAATACCTATATTATGTACAAGACCAATCTACAAAATCCACATGAAAGCCATTATGCAGTTGAGTGTGCTAAGTTATAGTACATTAAGCGCATTTCATTGCCCTTCAGGTATTTGGGCCCAAATTCCTCGTCTAGGCATATTCACTTGCCACAACAAGTTACACCTAGCAAGCTCCAAAATACAAAATTAGATCCAAAATTACTAAAATTCAAACATATTGAAACTATTAAAAATCATAATTAGTAGAAATTAAGTAGTTAATAAATAATTAATTTATTAATAAAGCTGTCTGATTAGGTAGGTAGGCAGGCAGAGCTATCTAGCTACTTAGCTAGGCTGGGAAAGCATCCGAATCCTCCCACCTCTATGTCGTTGCTGCAGTAAACAAGTCTTCGCCGACTCTAGCTGGGTTGATGGGACTTACATTTCTGTTACTTAATTTGTGCAGCATAGAGCCACGTTATATATGAAGTGGGCAATGCCGGGTCTGGGTGGGCAAGCTAGGGTCCTAGGTGAGCAAATCTGTCCAGGAGCAATGTCAAGTGCTAGCTCATGTTGAGGACTTTTTCTAGGTTTAGCGCTGAGGCTCGTATTGAGGAGTTTTCCTAACTCAAGTGCTGAGGATCATGTTGAGGAAGGTATTGTAGCTCAAGTGGGTTTGTGACCTGTTGTTGGACTTTGGGGATTTTACATTTCTAGACGAAATCACAGATTTAACAGTGGCTGGGGGTGGTGTGTGTCTCTCTCGGCAGCGGCTTGAATTTTGACTAGTCTTCTCCTCCTCGATGCCCTAATCGGGTTCTTAGTCCAGCTCGTCATGCTCATCATCACTAGTCCTTAATGTCTATGGAGTGTTACCCATTAAATAATCAGGTTAGTACCCATTAATTAATAATATTATTTTGTGAATGATTATTGTTGTTATGGTTGTGGAATTACTCGCCATGCACGTGTACCAGGGATCAATTGGAAAAACATGTAATTCCCGTGGGATTAGGAGAGCAATTGCACCGGCATGTAATAATTTTCAAAAGATTAGATTTTAACAATAAACCTTCATTCATGTTTTGTGTACAGGTGATTAAATTTTGGCTTTGCTTAGTTGACAATTGTGATTAAATTCTCTTTGTTTACGATTTCAAGCTCAATGCACAATAAGTAGTAAATATTATACTAATCTTTTTTCCTTAAATTTACTAGCAATCCGTACGTAGAAAGTAGCTCAAACAGTGCAATCGATTGAAGTAAACCCTGATCATTTTCCAGCACCGGATTCCTTCTTTCTTTCAACGTTTGAGAGCAGCTTTCAGGTACTCATCGAAGCTCAGTAAGTATAGTTAATTAATCAGCTCGCAGCTGGAGGATTAAAATAACCCAATAAAATGGCAATTAGAGAACTAGAGGATGAAGCACGGATTTAATCCTTAATCCCAGCAGATTGTTGCAGGGAGTATTATATATCTGTGATATATATGCGGTAGGTAAGTAATTAAGTTTCGCTGCTCGCGAGAGTTCTTTTTTTTATTAAAAACACCCGGGGTCCAGGAAGTATTAACATCGACTACTCCTTGCAGTACTAGCTAGTGTACTCCCCAGCTTGTAGTACTCGACTTCTTTGAAGGCCGTATACATATTGAAAAAAGAGGAGTAAAAGCTGCTTGGGTTTAAGTATAAACCTTTACTAGCAGTCCTCTTGAGGATTTATACTACTCTTCCGGACAACAGTGTTCCATTAAAAACCAATTGTAGACCTATATAAAGAAAGAGCTTCATCACGATCTATCTACGACCAAGTGTTGATCTGGAGCTTCTTCACTGGTAGTTAATATTAATCAAATTTTAAGCACAAGTCTGCATCTTGATGAGATCCTGTAGATTAATATATAATTATATTATACTAGTTTTCTATTCTAGCTGGTCGTCGTTCACGCCGGGGTATGTGTGTGTGTGTTTCATTATATGTGCAGTCATTTATTTTTTAACCACGCCAATTGTCTGGAGAGTGATTTGATCGACAAGAAGTGACCTGAAAATTTTATTTTAAAAAATATAAAGAACTCTCTGCTTGATCTTCGTGCTGTAAGCGAACATGGGTTTTGTTGCAGGAGTCTCACCCAATTAAAGAGTTTCGTAGTAGTCACTGTGGCTTTGCTTTGAGTGCTGCTCTGCTTGCTGCTTCCTGCAGGGGCTATTGTTCAGTATGTAAGTTCTGTGGGTACTATTCTATGGGAGGAACTTCGGTTTTTTTTGACAAGAAGCGATTATTTTACTTACGGAAGACTGACTTGCTGATCGATCTCTCAAGTCACCGCGACACTGTAGATCGACTGAGAGACAGGACGGCTTTTGAATAAGCAGCACAGGATGACTAAAACATATTTTATGGTTCTTGCTACTGCGCACTTCTAACAGCACGGTTTAGCTGCCAGGTCTGGAGTGACCGTTTGCGGACACTGTATGTCGGAGACGGGGAATTGTAAAGTCGAGGAGTAGAAATTGACGAATCGAGCAAGGTGGGTGTAACGCAAGATAACTTATCTGAGCCGGCAAGGCGCAGTCTAGACGGCAAGGAGCTGGGGTAAAACAACGGCTTTTGCAGCTCGAGAGTAGTACTAGGGGCATGGTAGTCGACTAGGCACGAGAGATAATTTTACTGCCTCGGTTTAGGTTCTGAGTTTCTTCAGACTCGGCTGCAGTGACGAAAAACCTTTTTTTTTGGGGGGGTCTCATTGTCGATGATCAGCCTGCGCAACCGTCGTCTTTTGTGTTCATGTTCTCTTTCTCTCTCTCTCTTCTTTCTCGACCCTTCTGGCAGCTGGACTGTGATGATCCAGCTTCTGGAATGCAATCGCAGGAGTGATGGGTTTTAGAACGGGAATTATAAGCCTGAGTTGTGCCGTTTCTCGACATAGGCTGCTCTGCTGTTGTGCTTTTCCAGTGTTGCCTGCATACCCTCATCAGTCACATGTACTTGTAACTTTGTCATAAACTCTCCCCTGCCTCGTATGTTTGTTCAAGACTTCCTCGCTCTCCTCCAAGGTGCAAATTACGATAGTTTGTGTATTTGAGGCTCCTTGGCTAGAGGTCTTGCTGATTAGCAGTTGGTAACCCAACATGAATTTCAGTTCTGCCGCTGCTGATGCTCTAGAATCATATGTTAAGAAGTAGAGTGATGATGCCTAATCCCGTAGCTGCGACGCTGTGGAACCAGATCGCGCTTCAGCCTAAATGGTGACGATTTCGCAGATTGGAATAAGGCACGAGTTTGTGCTGCGTCGAGGGTCTGGAGTTTTCGTGTTCAGTTGTATATAATAGATAGAACTCCGACCGGACGGTCGGTTCCACAAGCAAGAAATATGCACGCACTCCAATAGCGGCCACGACTTAAGTCCGCCGCTGTCTTACCGCAAGGGCCGCACACGTAACGAGGAAGGAGCTTTGTTGCGTACGCGGAGTTCACTCCATGAGGGGGTGACTGAATCGGGAAGGCCAAGGATTCAGCTTAACCGGCAGGGGAAATACAGTAGAAGAGGGAAAAAAGAGAAAAAGAAAAGCTAGGCAAGGGGGGAGGGGGAAAGGGGGGCGGGGGTGGAGTGTAATCAGAGCTGGAATCAGAGACAAGGTGAGCGGCACGGGCATGTGTGCATGCAGGCCGGTATGCAAGAAGTGGGAGCTCGGGCCTTGCAAGCGGGCGCCACTTCTGATGAGGAGCTGTACAGTGGGAGCAGCGGAGGAAGAGGCGCAAGGAAGAGAGGGAAGGGCCAAGGGGGAGTTGAAAGCGGGACTCATCCAGGCGAGGGCAGTCGAAAGCCCAGGGGAAGGCCTCCGGGCTCCAAGAATAAGCCGAAACCACCCATCATCATCACTCGCGACAACGGAAATGCTATGCGGCCGCATGTATTGGAGGTGGCGGGAGGCTGTGACGTCGGGGAGAGCGTCGCCTCCTTTGCTAGGATGCGACAGAGAGGCGTGTGCGTGATGAGCGCCAGTGGCACAGTTTCAAACGTTACGCTGCGACAACCCACCACGCCGGGTGCCACCGTTACTTTCCATGGCCGGTTCGAGATCATTTCGCTCTCCGGCGCCTTCCTACCCCCGCCAGCACCCGCACCCACCACAGGATTCACAGTGTCCCTTGCGGGAGCAGCTGGACAAGTGCTTGGAGGCAATGTGGTGGGCACTCTCACGGCAGCAGGCCCGGTTGTGATCGTCGTGGCTTCATTTCTGGGCGCGAGTTACGACCGTCTCCCGCAGGACGATGAGCAGGAAGGCCTCGGTATGCCAGCATCTTCGACAGGGGTACCAGCAGGGGCGATGCAAGCACTTGATCCTTCCTACCCTGCTGCCTTACAATCGCTCTACAACATCGTGCCTCAAAACCCCAACCTTAGCAATCCTCAGATGTCGACTCAAGACGTTCTAAGCCAGTGGGCCGCTGGAGGTAGTCATCGTCACCCTCAGCAGCGGCCACCTCCGTACTGATGTGATAGTCCATGGCTATCAGGATCACGTCTTCATTTCAGGTTGGATCTCCAGGCACACTAAGGCTGTGCGTACATTATCCAGCTGTTCAGTTCATCAACCAAGCTCTCGTCGACGACAGGAGCTCAAGTCGGAGATGATCCCAGCTCTTTCAAGCCAGTGTCCCCCAGTGAGCAGATTCGCTAGCGGAGAGCAAATTACTCTGAGACTCAGCTCTGGATCGTTGACGCGCACGATCATTGCAATCGCAGAACATTATGGAAACGCTGATGTAAATGGTAGATCAAGATTCTTCGTGTTTATGTTGATGAGTAGCTTGTTGCTAGTCTTAAACTTCTACCCCCACAAGTTTCTCTTCAACCTTTCACTCGCCCCAGATGATCTGTCTCTCGCTCAGGACTGTCTCTTGCACATCAAGTGTGAAAAGATTCAGCGGTTGGTAGCAATACCCAACTGCTTCAATTCCTTCTAGATGTAAACAAGACTCAGAATGTTCAAAGTAGATCATAGAAGGATGTCTTTGAAGCAGCTCCAGCTTTACCTTCAGAAAGCCGATTGGTGAACTTGTCATGCAATTGATCTAGTGACCAGTGGTACTACAGAGTTCCAATTACGTATTCCAGCTAATAAGGTGAGTCTGCAGCGAGCATTATGAAATTCGTGTCACTAGACTCCCGTGAAGGACATCGAGACTATCAATGCTCGAAAACTATTCGTTTTAGATGGCGCTCGATCGACTTCATCTAGAATTACCCGAGAAATTCACAGTTTCAGCTAGGTCACCTTCACTGGAGAAATTTTTGGTAGTGTACATGTAGTCGAAGCTGAAGCTGCGGTTGTCAGAACTGCAGTAGTTAGCCTTTAATGTGCAGTAAAGGGCTCGCAAAATTTCAGATATATTTCCCAGAAAGTACTTAACATTGCTGGATCATGGTGCCCTGGTGAGCCTCCTAGCCAGGCCACCAGCTGCTGCAAGTTCTGGTGACGACAATATTTGTTTATACATACGTGTACTGAGAAGTCGTAAAGATTGAAAAAGCCCTGCATGATGTGAGCACCCACCTAGTTTGAAGGATCAGAAAACTTCTGCAGGTATTTGAACTACAAGATATATCTCGACATGCAGTCTCATGTGCACACGACCTGCTGCAGGTGTCTGATCAACAGTGTACTTACTGTGATCCAGGATCCCAATACCCTCTATGTCATTGAAGTCTATTCTTGTATTTCTTGGAAGTAATTGCTGTGGTTTGGAGGAACCCAACTTGTAGTTCTTTCCTGTTTGAACTTGCAGAGTTTGTGATGCTTTCAATTCGATCATATGCTTGATCATGGTTTGGGTCATAGATTGCAGTCTACAACTGTTAGTACCAACTGTTGGACAATGGATAATTCTTGGGTCGAGGCTTTGTGATCTCTGAGCAAAACGAGTGTCATGAATGCTCATGGAGGCATAGAATTATATATATGGACCAGCTGGTCCGTCTGCAGGATCTTGTCATGTATTTACTACTGACTCCGATCAGGAAGTTGGGCTTTCTTCTTCATATCGATCTTTCATCATCAGCCTGCACTTTGCTGCCTAATGTCGCGTGTTGCAGACAGTAACTAAAACTGTTAAGATACAGGATTACAGCGGATTGAACACCTGCATTAGCCCAGGCCTAGTGTACAATCCAGGTTCGATCAGGCCGCTACAAGCGGATTCCACACCTTCGATCTCTCATGTTATGAACAGCTGGTGAGATTAGAGTGAGCTGACCACTAGCTGCTCTTTTTGACGCTCATGTATATGAATAGCTGCCCATCTTTGAGCGCATGAACTTTAAATATTGTGGTCATTTTGTTGCATAATTTCATCTTAAGTGTACAGCTAGTCAATGGAATTGAAGGCTCCTGAGTCATTCATTGACTGTGTTGGAATCATTGGGGGAAACAGGGTTGCAGAACGAGTTCCAGTTACAAGTTCTTTGGAGACCATAAATGTTACTCAAGTTCAATCGTACCTTTGCGTCTTCCTATGTACAGCGTGAAATCCAGCTTCAGCAGGTATGTAAGTTTTGCTGGTGCAACAATCTTTCAATGACCTCACTTTGAAAATGGCCCTATTGGACCGAGCTCTCTCGTTAGCAATCATATTTCAATAGGGAGTGCAGATCTAGAACCGCATCCTCGCAAGCTCCAATGTCTATGATCTGTAGCTGCAGCAGGTACTAGCAAATCTGTTGCTATTGATGCAGGTGAGAGTGTTGCAATTTTTGCTAAGTTATTCAATCTATCTCAGATACCACTTGCTAGTCAGCATGGATCTAAGTTAAACTACTGGGAATGATTTAACAAGTTCCAAGAGTACTTTGTAAGAACTAATCAGTTTTCTTAGTTGTCAGGCTAGCAGGTTAATCCCCTTAATGACTTTCTTGAATAGGCTTTCTATGCATACAACATAGAATCTAGGTTATATTATCCTGAGACCTTCATGAGTACCACATTCAGTGGTAGTACATGGAGAAGGATTTTAAGACAGAGGTCTTTATTGTCATATTAGTAGATGATTTACTGTCTGGTGGTCTTGATCTCCAAAGCTGGAAACAGTACGCTGCAGGAGACAACGGTGATCCTACCTGCAGAGACCTGGGAGATCACACTTGTCTATCAAAATTCAGATAGTACTGCTCTGTGAATTCACCCATATAAGAGAATATTGTGCTTCATTATCTGCAGTAAGAAGAGATTGAACAGTGTGTCATGATCTGCAGCAAATCTGAAATATCTGAGTGCAATTCTGAACTACTCAATTTGTTATATTTGTTTATAACCAGATGGCAAAACTGTGTGGAAACAGGCCTGCAACTGACCTGAAGTCAGGTTCAACCTCACATCCACAAGTTTTGTATTAGTGGTTTCAAAGCTGCTGACTACAAGAGTCATACATACTTGACCTTGATGCATTCTAAAGGTACATGAGCTTGAAACTTCTCTACATGTGGCTATTTCTACCCTTCATGGTTCCAAATCCATTACAGAGCTTCCCATCCAAACAAATTGAAATTTGATGGTTTCAAAGTCAAGATTATTTGGAATTTATAGCAAGAGTTGCAGCTCTACTGATCTATATAAAGGGGATTCAGATCCAGGTCTCATGATAGTTTCAGTGTCAAACTGGTTGCCCCAAGCACTGGAGTAAAAGTCAAGTTGTACACAAAAAATCTTATTAAAAGCTGTGGTATAACCAGCAAAAACAACCCTAGAAGACGATTCATTATGCACCTGTGCCCAAGAAAGTTTTCAGCATTTAACATCTCTAGAGCTAGGGTTACAACTTGTTGGAATCAGTTGAATGTATCACTGGGCAAGGTGTGAATGTCTCAGCAAACTTGAGGCAGCTGGTCGGGAATGGATGTTGTTATTGACACATGATGTGTGAACTGTGGAACGTGAGATCTGGTAGTTTTCAGGCATCTGAAAACTGACAACCAGCTGTACAGTCTGCTCCAAACCTCTAATCTAAAACTACATCGATCTTATTTGATGTTTTGGATCACAGACTGAGTTGCTATCTTAGAGAGTATTAATTTTCTAGCTAGCTGCAGGCCTGTGTATGTGCTGCAAGTCTGCATGTTTTCATTTATCAGCTGGACGTGATGTTGATCTTTACAACTCTGTTCTGATTTCTCTACAGTCATGTTTCAAAGAGAGACATTGGAAACGACTCTCGTTCTTCCCTGAGAACAACTACATTTGCAGCAACCTGGTGATCAACTGCTTCAGGTCAGGTATTAAACCCAAGGATCTTGTGGCAGACCAAGCAAAACATCAATATGTAAGTATTTCCTCTAACGCCAGTCTTTAGTTGCTTTCAATATGATGTATTCATAATTCATCACATATAATGCTTGGGCTCAAGTTGTTCAACAACAGATTTATTTGCAGGAATGGATGAGAGCCTTGAGGTAGCTGTACTTGGGCCTTGTAACAAAATAGTGTAAGATTTAGGCAAGACCAAGACCAAGATTATCATCATCTGTCCTGTGCTGATTCCTTTGGCATTTTGGGAACGTGTACTGATTAGGGGATTACTCCACAGATCTGCCAGTGATCTTTTAACATGTATGATCAGCAGTAAACCGACCCCACTCCGAATCAAGCTGCCGTGCATGCATTGAGAACACTCTCTACTTCATTGTCTTAGGTCTACAGCTTCCACTTTACCGTAGAACTAAGATATCCATCTAACCCTTCTCTTGAATGTCTGATCAGTTCATGAATTGCAATGAATGAACGTAGGCGGGGGTAGTATTTTCTCTGAGCTTATATTGACTTTCATTGGTAGAATCCCCCAGTATGGGAGTAGTAGACAAAAACGGAAATGCCAAAGGTTCAATAAAAAGAACTCTGTCCTTGAATGCAAGGGCCGGTCAAGAGGGTAACTTACCTTTGCACATCCGAAAATTGCACGATCCTCAAAACTTATGATAAGCTTGTGATTCTGTTGTCGGGAGTACTCATTACCTTTCTTTAAAGCTAGGCTTGGAGCAGTTAGTCACGATGTAATTAGCTTAATTCGTGCTCCCGAAGTTACACGAAGGTGCACCGACCATAAATGTCCACTGTGATCGCACCTAATGATGACAATTTCCATGCTGCAACGTCATTGTTTGATGTTGGATTATGGAAGTGAATTCCCCTTGTTATATCCTAGAGTTCCACGTAAACCCTCCTAGACGCGACTACCATGCATCATTGAACTTTCCGTGTCAGGTCTTTCGGAATGTTGCAAAATACCGTGTTACACACTTCCCTGTTACTTACCTTTGTAGTCTATCCTCGGAGGTAATTTTACACAATTTTGCCTGGCAATGGAATTATTCAAGAAGTTGTGACTTAATTAGGCAAGATCATGCGTCACTAGATGATCAGAGCTAAAGCATCCTGAAAGAAAAAGTTCAGCGACAACCAGGTGGAGTAGGTTATGCCCGGCAAATTCGAGTCAAGGTTCGCAAATCGGGTATTTGTGAGTATTTCAGTGAGAACAAGACCATTTTACCTACAGACCGTGCCTAGTCGTTTAGTTCCAGATCCCTTGGGTATAAAACTCAATGCATTGGTCAGGACTTCCGAGTTTCGTGCGATTGTGAACCTAGATTTGTGGAGGAGTCGAAATCGCACTGCTTGCACTCATGCATAAACTCCTTTCATGCACTGATTACAAACATGTTTTTGATTTCCAGTGGGCCACGCTTCAGAAAATCAGCTTGGGTTTCCCTACTTATTCCAAGATGTCTCAATGATTTATCTGAAAATGGAATAATGATTGAATCTTTGTCTCACAATGGAGAATTTAAGGTATTGAATTGGTCCCAAGATTGCCCCCACGAAATTTCCTCTATAGTTTTATACTCATATAATTGCCAGTTGGTGTCCATTAGCTGTTTCAGACATTCCCTACATGTATGGAACGTCGATCAAAGAGGATTCGATGGTATTTTGTTCACTGGCCTAGCGTAAAACGCGGGTCTGATCCCTACAATACAGAATGAATTCCTAGGATAAGATCGTAGCTAAAATATTTCCTAATGTGGCCTGGTCTTCGACCGTCGTCTTCATGGACCTGATGATGACCAAGCATGGGAGATGCCCACTAGGAGAAGATGGATCATCCATCAGGACCAGTACGGGGTTTACACCGCGTGAAATGCACGTGAACGTCATTGCGGGCAAAGCCAGATGAGAAAGTCAGCAACACCCAAAGAAGAAACTTGACCTCGGTACCAAATGAGGGAACCAGCAGGAAAAGATGCTTGCCACCCAACAAATGATGGTTACGCACTGGAATTTCTGCTCACACGCGGCGGACGATGATCGATCCACAGATATTCCTTTCGGGCGCACCACAACGTCATGGGCCACCTGCATGAGCTCCTTAGCTGCTCTCGTGCCCATTGTGGCCATACCTGCTCGTCATATTCAAGTCCATCAAGTCTGTGTCGACTTGTGATTTCGTCTTCACACTGAAAAAAAAACTAATTTATCTGCGACTACAGGTCTCGTACCATGGCTGCGAGATTCTGCATAGCTAGCTACGCCTAATTACTGACATGACAAGCAATCGCAGATCCGGGCCCAGCTGCGTCTTTGTATTAAATATGTAATTCTAAATATATCGTGCTGTAGAAGGTCCCTAATTCTTTAGCTGTAGATCTATATTATCTTCTTGCGATCGTAAGTCTCTCTGTGCGCTTTGCGACGTCACAACTAGTTCGGTCTTTCGTCGTCCACTTGCAACAGTGATCATGAGAAGCGCTTATGTCATCAGTTCTTGTGCTCCCTAATTTCAGTTTCTAAGGTCAACGCGGGACTGCAACAACAGCTAGGACTGGTCTGCAGTAGCAGATGTCAAAAGACTTGTGAGATTCTGAACTTCAAACAAAGATTATATATTAGTCTGCCAGCTGAGTGATCGATCACAGGAGTCTCATGACGATGACCGTGATAAAATTTGTTAATTCTAAGCACAGCCCATAAACTTTCAATACTCTAACATCTACAGTTGAGGATAAACTTTTACCCTCCGCGTAACAGTACTCGCAGGTCTCACTTCGAACTGCAAACTGTTCCGAGAGAACTACCGCTGCCTACAGTGTCTCACAAAAAGGCGGAACTTGTTCCACTGGCATAGACTTTAGCAAGCTTTCTGATATTGCTGGCAATGGGATAAGCATGTGTGAGTACCAGAGGGACAGATTTACCCTTAATTTCTAATTTAGTTTAGACTTTGTGATTCTTAAGATACGGAAATTAGCAAACGGACATATAATTTCAAAACGGGCGCTTCAAATTTCAGTCTCATTCCAGTGTTTAGTCTAGATTAGTTTTATCAATTTGCAATTAATTGCAACTCCAATTTGAGACAAGATCTATTGAAAAATTTATAGATAGATTCGGTGATGTGTTGGGGAGGGGGGCGGTGAAGTCTGCAGTTCCTAAGTACTTGAAACATTTGGGCTGGTACTTTGGAATGGAAAATATGGACACAAAAATTTAATCATCATCAAGATGTCGAAAAGTCCCCAAAACATCCAATTTAACAATCATGTATTCTTTAGCCAGGATTTCAAACATCTACTAGTGCAGGTACTAGACATGGATTCTTCAGTAGTGTGTACAATCCCAGATGCCGATCATCACTTGCAGCTTCCCGCCAATCTGGATACCTGCAACACTGAACTGTACACAAACACACACACACACATATTCCACAAATATATATATATTCTTTGAATGTAGATCATCATAAATATAATTGCGGTCCACAGTAATCTCCTCCAGTCGAAATTAATTACTTAGCTACTAATTCATGTGGCCGGTGCGAATGTAGATGATTTGGAGACAACACTGAGTAGATCATGTAAATTTCAAATTTGGTTTTCATCAAATTTTTAGAAGTCTGACTTATAAAAAAGTTATTTTTGGGCAAAAGGCCGACCCTGCAGCAGTCGTAAGTGGATTTTAATAAATTTATTGGTTCCTGAGTTGCGATTTAGCCCACATAATCAGTAACTTCATGATGCTGAAAAAAAACCTCTAATTCTCGTGAAATTGTACTGAAAGACACATTCAACTTGTATAAACAAGTTGACGCAGAAGAAAACCCTAACAGTAGCCGTGGTTACCCTACAAATAACAGGAAGAGCTGAGGCTCACGATCTCAAGCCAAAGAACAGAGCTACTGCTGCCTCATAATTTTCCTGAACCCCGGCTTGTCGATTACTTTGGTCACGCACTGCAGATAAGAGGAGCACTTAAGACACTGCAGCAAGAGCTGCAGAGACACACACATTAAAGATCAAGCACAAGTCAGCAAGTCTGTTTTGGAAGCTCCTTGTTGTACGTCGTCTGTCTAATCCAGCTCATTTTATGTTTAAACTAATCAACTACACCTGTTGCAGCCGATTGAAATTATAATTCAAAGACCAGTGATTAAGATGATGAATAGATCCAATTAATCTCTATAACATTAAACCACGTTTCTACATTAATCCAAGCCGATTATAAATTTGTTTTATGGGTCTGATGTATGTGTAACGATAATATGTAGGGCCCACGCTCATCCATATATAAATGTAAACCATTGAAGCACGCGCTCCTGTGTGAGATCCGTTATGTTGATCATGAGCACTGTTGTGCATATGTTGAGGTTTTTTCAACAAAAACGGTAGGTCCCCATCCAGGCTAGCATAAAGTATACCATGATCGTGATCACTAAACTCTGCAAAAGAAGAACAACAACACCTGGCGGACATCATCACTATCTCATATTCCCTCATTATGTGTATGGTTCTCTAGCTACTTTCTAGATAAATGTATAAACATTCAAGCTAAGCTTCTAGACTGTAAATAAGTCGATTTATGTAGTTACCTGTGTGCAGTTCTCTATTGTCATTACGAAACACATTCAATGTATGTGCAGAAATGCATATTTCTGGAGGTTTGTCGTCAGACTTCATAACGACAGCCTTTTGGGAAAAATAATCAAAGATTATATTTAATAATGGGTTTCAAAAACCGATTATCTAATAGAGAAGTTCCAGTGAAGAGATAAATGTAGCCAATGAGAATGAGAGCTAATAGGAGTTTGGAAATTTGAAATCTCTGTCTCAGGTTCATTGCCATCATATATATTTAATTTACATTTTGGAGCCTGGACTCTGGACCAGTATTGGGGGTGGGTATTGAGCCGGGGCTTTGGTCGCTTGTGCATTCGCGAGGAACTACCTGGTCTGGGTTTCTGGAAAAAGGTCGGCCTCTAGTTAGTTGAAGTTAGAGTACTGCCCAGCTCTGCATTTTGACCAGAGTTGGGCGGTTCTCACTTTGAGATGGAACCTCCAGTTCAAATTCTTTGAAGGCTTAGAGACTAGGAACCGTCAGTCGAGGATATTTTAAAATTTTGGAAATAATAGAATCTCTGGTCACACCAGGTTTAGGTACCCTTACTTACCCTAGTTTCATTTGACAAATAGGTCAAGTTCTTAAAAGAAATTCAAAGTGAGAACCCCAGTTCCATTCAATTGTCAGCTCTTAAAAATCTCCAAACCATTAAATCCCAGCAAAAAACCAAAAAAAATCCTTTAGAACCACCAGTCAGGGTTTCATGTACCCAATCCTCACCCGATAATTCTTTTGGTGAATAAGAGAGAATTGTCCAACACTTGTTGTTTGGTTCTAGCTTAAATCAAGAGAATCTCTGGTCCCAATTCCAACTGTTTTTTTAATTTGAAAGAACTATCAATTCTAGTCAATGTTCATTCTTAAGATTCAATATATCCTAAGGTCCAGTTGAGGGCCAATTCTTCACGTTTCTAGACTCTCAATTCTGAGTCTTCCCCCCCCCCCCCAAAAAGAAAAAAAAAACCTAACCTACACCAATTCCAAATCAAATCCAATTCAATTTTCCTTGCTGCATAGGTCAAAATTGAATACTTTTTAATTTCTGCCTTGTACAACCAATAAATGTACCATCTACATGCCTAAACCAATAGAGAAGAACACCAAGAAAATGAAAAAAAATCATTGCTGGGTCCAAGTCTACACTAGGTTCAGCCCTTTTTTTCCAAAGTTTAGGATGGTTTAAGGACTCAGAACTAACCCAAAAACCTAAAATTGGCCCAAAACCTGAAATTCAAACAACATAAGTTTTGAGTTCAAATATGATATGTCAATTATACTTTTGACCCAATTTTGGATCACTATGTAAATGAGATGGGTCTTTGAAGTCTGGAACTTTGACTCTATATACCCAACTCGAACAAGGGGTTGATGTAACGTGAAAGACCAGTCCAAATCAACATGTTGAAAAGTGAGGTGTAAATTCACACATAGCCACAATGTCAAACAATGTAAGTGTAAATGATTTACACAACTTACACCAGTGTGGGAAGCAAGTGTGAAATATTTTTCATTAAACATACGTGGCCTTACATGTAAATATTTTTGGCAAGGTAAATGTAAATGAGCTAGGTTTTGGAAAAAAAATTATATGGAATGCATCCAATGTTTCATATGTAGGATTTTTTAATGAATTCTTTATGTAGTCAAAGTGCGAATCATCTAGGTGCAAATACATATTTAGGAGTCAAAAAATTATACTGAATGATGATGCGAATTTTAATTTTTTACATATGTTTTTGTTTTGACATTTTAAAGTTATCAATTGTGTTAAGTGACTAAGATGAATGTTGAGGAATTCAAATAAAATTTTATTAAATTTAATTTTGAGTTGTGGTTTTAGGAGAGGAATTTTGAATTTGAACAATAGTTGTGCTAGGTGCAATCAATTTTACAAAGGATTAGATGAGGACCCCTTTGATAAATAATACTAATGTTAGAAAACTATAAATGATAGTAACCTATTACCCACATTTAAAAAGCATTCACAATTTAAAAGTTATGGAATTTCACAAAATCTCCACACTTTGAAAATTAATATTTATTCAACAGTGATTAACACAAAACATGTGATCTATTGGGGTAATTATATGTACTTTTAATAACAAATTGCAAAAGAAAATCATTCAAAATTTCTTTCATATGAAAAAGTGAAAAGGACTAAAAAAGAATTCATACTCCTCTTATCTACGTACATGCACCCATTTAAAAAACAAGTTAGCCAAATTTGGGCTACAATGTACTAAATATGAAAATAGAAAACAAAACAAAATCTATGTATTCTTGGCTACATACTTGAACTTATCATAAATTTTAATGATTTGGAAAATGAATAAGAAATAAGAAAGTTATGAGGTTTTAAAGTAGGAGGGGTCTAGAGAAAAACAAAAACAAAAAAATGTGTTTTGTAAGTTGGAAAATTTATTTATCTTCTTGTTATTATTTTCACTACTTATTTTCCTTTGCATTTCAAAGATGATTTCTAAAACTTGAAGTAGGGCTTCCATAATCTTTTAAATCACTAAAAATGAAATACATATGATGAAGATATAAATAACTAATGAATATGTATCCTTATTAAATTATAAGAAATTGAATTATAATCATAACATAGTTGAACAATAGTATTTTAACAGTGGCACATTAGTGGCCATACTAATTGTATTAATAGGAATCATAATTGAAAATTAGTTGTAAATGTATCCCATAATGGGTGGGGGAGATGTGGACACGTGACATGATTGCATGTATGTACATTGTACATTAATTGCAACATAGTTGTTGCTTTAGTGACACATTTATAATAATTTAAAAAGTAGTTGCCATGTGCAATTACAATGTAATTCTAGAAAAGTCAAACATGGTTGACTACATATGTATGTATAATGTGTATAAATTATCATATAAAAGACTCATTTTCAACTCATTTGTGACTATAATACAATTAATTGATTTTTTGACATGGTAATTTATTTATTAATACATCATATTTCTAAGGGGATAGTTTCATAGTAGTTGTAATACCCAAGGGATAATTGCATAATAGTTGTATATGAATTGTTTTTTGAGTTTTAGTTGCAAAGTAGTGTGGTTTTGATGGACACAATTTATTATAATGTTTTGTTTTTCCTTTTATTTGTTGTCTTTTGTGGTTTTGAAGCTTTTAGTTTTTATTGAACCAACAAATAACAAGGTCAAGGGTGTGTTTAAATCATGATTTTTTCAGCGTGAGTGTCTAAATAATTATAAAACTAGGGAGTGTTTTTAAGTTTAATGTTTGTCAAGTGTTTATGTTAAGGTTAGTTGTTTGATGTTTGAATTTTGAATGCTTGTTTTATGTTTGGAAGGTTGAGGAAAAGAAAATGCTAGTCCCTAATTTGAAAGTGCATTTTACATTCTTCTTCAAACTGAATGTTTGGGCATTCTACATTTTATTTCAAGAATGCGACAATGGAAAACAATGGGTGGATGCAATGGAATAGCTCTAACATTTATTATTCCTCTTCATCATCCCAAGAGCAGGTTGTAGATCATTTGTAATGTAGCCATTATGCAATATCACATGCGATTAGACTTTAAAATTAGAAAAGAATTTGTATTGGGTGAGACAAATTTTACAATTTATACCCATTCTTGTACCATTGATTTTGGCAAAATGTTGGATTGAAAATTTCACATTTTTTTCTCTTTCAATTTGTTCTTACATGGAAAATGAGCTGTGTTTTTATTTTAGTTTTCATGCCCATGCTTGGGTGCTTGACCATTGGGCATGTTACATTAAAAAAAATGTTACAAATGCCTTGATGTAAAAATAAAATAATTGTATATCCATGCCCATATGGCCTAGATTGCTGATGATCAGTACAGAGTGGGAAAAAATATATATTTATTTTCGGCCTCCTCTCGAAATAACTGTGGTGTTAACGAAAAAATATAAGTGTCGGGCCAACTCGCGTACATAGTGCATTTGCACTAGGGCCCCCTTTCTAACTGCACAACAGTTCAAACCGATCACACTTCATTATCATATGTACACTTGATTTTTTGTATGCCTCCTCGTCTATATTTTCTTTTGTCATTATTACAAATTAAATAAGCATGGGTCTATAAGGCTTTTCATATTACATTTTAAAAAATCAACCTACCCATAAGGTATCTCTAAAACAACATACCCACCCAACATTGGTCTAAACACAATTAATCACACAATAAACATTGTTACTAAACTAATGGTTAGTCCTAACTAAGATGAGGCCTAATACCATAGATGTATTCAAGTAGTCTAGGTAAAACTATTGATAGTGACCATGAAATATATTTGGTTGTTTGAAAGAAATAGTGGAGTAACTTTGGTCAGAATTGGTAACCTTAGATTATATTTGGCCTTGCTTGAAAACCCATGAATCTATGGTTAATATTAAATTTTAAATGTAACTTGGCTAGGTTTTGCAAGTAATTAATAACTAACTAATTTTCAAATTTATATAACCTTCTTCAAAGAACTATTTTCATATATCGAACTATTATGATATTTGAAATGATTTGTTGATAAATATCTAGGGGTAGGAATTCTTTTTGAGATTTTCAGAATGTCAAATATTCTTTTATTTAAAACAATAAAAAACTAACAAGCATTGATGAATGTTTAGAAAAAATGATATTTGCCAAACACTAATGTAAACTATTGTTGTGCATGTATATGGTTTTAAACATACTTGAAGTGTAATTGTAAACATTCAATTTATTTACAATCCATGTAAGTGTAAAAACCTTTCATCCACAACCTAGTAAATGTACATGGTTAACCTTGGAAGTGTAAGTGTAAATTCATTTTAGGTTGTGTAAAATTTTGTACATGAAAATGATTTATATTTACCCATTGTGTAAATCCATGTTAATTTATGTAAATTTTTTTAACAAGGGAAATTCGTTCTTTCAAGATTTAAAGTTGTCAGTTGACCCTAGCCATTACAATGCATCAAAGTGAATATATTTGAAGGCACCTTCTTTAATAAGTACAAAAATAAACCAAAACATGGTGAAAAAAATGGACAATACATTGTGGTTTGATGTAAAAAATTTGGGAAACAATTCTTTTTAGATTTTAGGTGATTAAGGTACAATGAGGTGGACCAATTTTGGCAAATGCAAAGTCCACATGTGATTACACATATTTTGTAATTCCTTTATTAGCCTTTTCACAATTTTTTGTTTTGAGATTACAACCATTTTTGAAATTCCATAACTTTTTATAAAAATGATTAAATCATTTTGATTAATAGCTATAAGTAGATTTTAAAACTAATTTTTTTCATAAAAACAAAGTCCTTATTCATATTTATAATCTATTTACGAAGGAAGGTAGTTTTTTTTTGTCTATTTGTCACATCAAGATGTCACAAACCATGGTGTTTTTTTATGCATTCTTGGCCCCACGGAAAGCCTTCAATGAGTAGGGGTTTGTTGAGTTGGTTTCATAACACATGTTTCAATGTTTATTGGAAAAGTTATTGAATATTTTTTAAAAAATTCAATTTAAAAATTTATTTAAATCCAAAGAAAAATATAAGGGAATTTGGGTGTGCTCTTGGTGCCCTCAATGAATAGGATTTAATGAAGATGATTTGCAAAATTCTAGATTTAAAGTGTGAAAGATAATGATTTTTGGGTAATTTATTTTCATTAAAATTCAATTAGATTACAAAACTGATTTTGAGAGGAAAAGTAATTAGGTAACTAGTTTACACTTGAACCAACAACATAGGTTATATTAATAGTTTATAAAAGAACAAATTTATAGTTGTAAAGGTTCAAAGATACAATGTAATTATTTTTAAATGTAAAAATGCATTATATTACACATATATAAATTATTAAATATATTTAAGCCCAAACCATAAAAAAATCAATAGAGTTATTTGATAAATTTTGATTATATTTTATCATTTGTAAAAAATAATGATTATAATATATGTTCATTTTGGTTGAACATGTACCATAGTTTTACCTTTCTTCCAAACCATGGGTTCAAAAAAGGGTCCTAGGTGTTGTGGTTGCAGTTGGAAGTTGGTGTTCAAAACAATTTGGGTCATTTAATATCCAATGCTCAATTTTCTCCATTGTGGAAAATGTAAAGTTGCTTTTGATTATAGAAAAACCTTAACAATCACAAAACATTGGATGCATGTAATAAGACCTACGAGCAATGTTTGTTTATTTTGGAATTTTTTTGCCAAATTTCAATCAATACAAGATTTTTCATGGAAGGGTGCATTCACAGTTGGGGTACACAAAAGGAATGTTTCACCTCGAAATCACTCTCAAAACATTATTTTGAATGACCATTACACTTATGAAATAACTTATTTGGTAGATTTTTTTTTCCATTAGATATTCACATACTTCTTGATTAAAATGGTGGTGATTTTTTGTGATTTGGATGATTAAAACATGTCCTTAAGTGTCCTAAAAGATGGCTTAAGAACTTGATGTCTTATTACGTAGTTTTATTTTTAAAAAACTCCATAAAACTAACAATATTTTTTCAAATTACTCCATATTTGGACCACAAATAAAATAAAATATGTTCTATATGATGGCACAAATTTTTAGTATGATAAATCAATAATTTTTTTGGAATTGATGTTTAAATTTTGGATTTTTTCATTTAATGAATGCGCTGATAAGGATAATCAAATCAATTTTGTTAATTACAAATTTACATTCCAAAGGTTTGGAAAGAAGTACAATAAATGCAGGTATAAAAAAAAGGACATTATTTGATTTTTTAGTAGGGTTTTGGCACTCCAAATGAAAATATGTCATTTTAGAATGTCAAAGTAATCCTCCATTCCTTTTTGGTTATACTTGAACAAAACATTTAAAGTTTATTCAACTGATTTGAATTATTCATTATAACATTTATTAGTTGAAAGCCTAAACATACATATCCCTCTTCATTGTTTAACATTTCAGAACATTCATTTTGTTAAATTTTTAATTTAGAAATTAGGATACAAGACAAATGGGTGTCATGGTTCCTATTGTGGTACCCCAATTGTGAGCGCATTTGAAAACAATACCCAAATTTGCCATAAATGATTTGAAGTGTTATAGGAACACCACTTAAAGTTTTATAAATCATCTTCAAACTCTAGTACCAACAAAAGAACATACAAGGATGTTTTTGGGTGTTTGGGAACCAGCCTTTGTAGCATTTGGTGGTTTGTTTTTTTGAGTTTTTAACCCCCTTTACTTGAGGGGCCACAACTTTCTCGATTTTATTATGTCTTTAACAATTTTTAATGCAGTGGATGCAATAATAAAAGGGGTTCAAGTTTTGTTTAAACACAAAAAAAGGAACCCTCCACTTGGATCTGGCCTACCTTGAATGTTTAAGTGTTATAATTACAACTAATGAATAACTAAAAATTTAACCCATTTGTTTTTTATTTGAATCCCATGTAACAAACTATATAAAAAAAAGTTTGTTTTCTTATATTATCACATTAAAATACATCTTCCATTTTGAAATGAGCTAAAAAACAATTTAACCTAATAGCAACATAAAAAAAAGTAAAAGTTCATAGTTGTTTTTTAGTGCACTTAGTCTTGTGTTTTCTTACTTACTTAGTTACTTACTTTGACAAGTAAATAGGTCTTACTTTTTTACTTAGGTTTATGTAAGTAGGTAGGTTGTGAGGTCCTAGGTAAATACGTAGGTATCTAGGTTTTAAAACCTACCAACCTACTTATCTACTAAAATAAAAAAAATTATTTTTTATTTTTTCCAAATACAATTAATATGCCATGTGGTAATTTTTTATTGCGCCATGTGTCATAATCTTGGACCATCATTAATAATCATAATGGACAATGTAGATCAGTATTTCAAAATAAAATTTATGTCCACAAATCTTCATAATGGCATGTGTCAGATTATAATATATGGATGACAATTAATGATGTTAGTATGACATCATGGGTGTATTTATAATGGAGTTGCATAATAGTTGAAAATGAGTTGTTTTTATTAAGTTGCATTGTATATACGGTGAGTTGCAACTCATGTAACTTGTCCATTAGCACTCACAACATATAAATATAATGAATTGCAAGTGTCCTTTGCAACTCAAAATAAGTTGCAAAGCCAATTGCAAATCACCCTTTTCTTATAATGAAACACCCATCCACACAAGCTTCAACCTTTGATTCTATTATTCCTTAAATATAGACACATGTGGCATGCCCAAAAAATTCATAGTTCTTTAAACATCAAAACAGACACACCCTAACTGATTAACTTTATTAGTTCTTTCAAGCTTCAAGACCAAGAAAAAAAAAACTTCATGAGGACAATGCCAAGTCACCATAAAAATTGTTGAAACTTTAAAACACCATGGAAATCAAAAGTATGGGATAAACATGGTAATAGCTTGAAACATCATGGAAATCAAAACAATGCCATACCATGGAAACACATCTAATGCACAAGTTCAATTATTTAGATATTAGTAACAATATCACCAACACAATTCTAAAATGAAGTTGCATTATATGAAAATAACAAAAAGAGCAATGCATTGACCATTCTGTTGAAGCTCTGGAAATCTAGAACTACTTCAAATTCTATGTGTCCCTTTTCATCATTGAAGCACTCTATACCTTGTCAGTTTCCTAGGAACTTTAAACTATTGCACCAAACAAACATTTTCAACAACACAAATGGTTAATGGCTAAATTAAATATAAAACAGTGTAAATGCATGAAAAACAATAAACAACAAACAAATCAAAACAAATATCATTTTACCTCCCACCTTTGATTTCTATGGTATTGTCGACATTTCACAGCAAACCTTTTTTGCATTTTGCACCCTTCAACACAACATGCCTAGTTAATCCTCTTCAAATAAACTAGAGTATAAAAGTAGTTCCTCATTCTTTTCAAGCAAAATGTCTTCAACATCCAAATATTTTTCCATCTACTTGACCAATGAACCAAACACCATCCCAATTTAGGGTCATCACGCCAATTTTTCATGATGAAGACAATGTTTGTTTAACTTTTCAATGCTAAGACGACAATGCTTCAAACTTATGATAATTCCAACCATATTAAAAATCCTTTCAATTTAAATGCAAACCTACAATTCCCAAAATTTCTTTTGCCAAAAAACTTATATTTGGGAATTGTTGTTCATGTTCTACCCACCAATTGAAAGGACTGAAAGTTTCAGTTGCCATTGAAGTTTGTCTATGAAATGATAATACAACCCTGAGAAGCCCCATGGTAGTGTTTTCAATTGAAGCCATTAGTCCAAAAACACCCGATTCAAATGTACTAAGATCTAGAGGTTCAATAGTAATGGGTTTCGATGTCAAACTATTGTAAATAGTTGACAATAGGGTGAATGCAAGCTATAGTGTCGCAACCCCACTTTGAGGCAAGTGTGAGGATGAAACTCACACTCCCAAAAGTGGGAACTTGGAGTCCTCCGGGACTCCCGAAAACTCAGAGCTTGATTGCAGGGGTCAAAACACCTCGCATTGAGGTGTGTTTATATCATTAAAAAGGTCTTGAAGTTTAGATGTTCAAAATGGCCTCGCATGAACCATTTGGACATCTACAGCACAAGTTATGATCGAAAGAAAGGCTAGGAGTTAAACTGGCAATTTGACTCCCGACCACTAAAAGTCGGGAATCGACCTGATCCTAGTGTGTTCAGGTGGAGTGCAACACACCATTGAAAAGCTCTTGAAGAGAGCTACAACTTTGCTTTAGACCTCATCCCAATCGGAGGTCTAAGTTAGGAGTTATGAGCTCCCAAAGTCCCAGGAATCCCAACCGGGACAGTTTCAGGACTCCTCCTTGAATCCCAGGACAAAAAACCATTCGGATGTAGGTCTTGTGGGCGAATGCAGAAAATAGTATATGGGGGAAGGTGGTGGCTTCCCCCAAGTCCGGGCTGTGGTGAGTGAAGTGAGTCCGTGTTGCTCGTGGCTTGTCCCAACACCAAGGTTGATCCAAAATGAAGACTAACCAACTTGTGGTTGGTTTTGATGCAGGACCAAGTAGCTAACTAAGTTATCCCTCTTTTTAGTCTATTCCCGGAGCTTTCAGCATGCCCCTCTCACCCCCTTTAATGCTGGAAGCTAGGAGCGGCACCAAGTTCCAACTACTTTCGCATTTTAACATAGTTGGACCCACTTTGGGTCTAACAAGGAACTTGAAGGTGCGTCATATAGTGGCTCACTTTTTGTGTCCCATTGCAATTTTTTGTATGGTGTAGTGAATTAACATGCCATAAAACCATTATATGCACAATTGGGACTTGGTTTAAGATTCTCAACTTCAACAAAAAACTATTTATATAATTTGTGCACAGTAAATGTGCACCCATTATGTAATAATGGACTTTTGAAATGAAAACATATGGATTATCTCGACCAGTCACTACTACATATTGTGCTTTTTTGCGAAGGGCCAAACAAAAAATTTGAAGGGTTTGCGAAGGAAAAATAAAAAACCTGAAGGGTTTACGAAGCAAAAAAAATCTGCCAAATTTGTGATGCGATACGCATCGCAACTTGTGGTGCACCACTCATCGCAAATTGATAATGAACCTTTAATCATCGTAGCATTTTTGCGAGATACACGACAAACAAAACTTTACGATCCGCTCAATCTTTGTCCACCATAGCGATATTCCGCACTTTGCAACGTTTAATCATATTCAAAACATCGTAACTTTTACAATACACAGAGTATCGCTACAAACTTTGAGACTCACAAGACATCGCAACTTGCGTTATTCGGCACCTCTCATTTTGCGTTTGAATATGTATCGCAAACCTCACCACAGATTTTCGCAAAAGTTTCCTTTGGTGGGCGTATCGCAAGTTGCGATGTGCGTTAGCTCGCAAAGTAGTGAAATGGTTACTGGAGAAGGAAGTTTCGCAAAAGGGTTTCGCAATGTCATCTAATTCCCAAAATGCCATAAAAAAATAAAAAAATCTTTTAGACCAAATGGAAGCTATAAATCCACTTAGCCATTATTATAATTTATATTACCTTGGTAGACTGAGTGAAAATATCAATAAAATACGCATAGCAGTGCTCCTATTCTTGAAAATAAAATTACACAATGGAGCAGAATAGGCAGAAAATGACACAATGAACATTGTGCAGTAATATAGAACCACAAGCCTCAATGGCAATTTGCATAAAATTAATGAGTAGTACATTATACGTGGTCATCATCCACCTCAAAGGTTGTAAACACAACCTCTGGTTTCTCACCTAGAATAGAACGGGACCGTGGCACATATGTGACAACAAGTGACCACTCCTCTGGGTTTGGGGGATAAGGAAGATAAAAACATTGTTCTACATGACTGGGAAAAGTAAATGGCTCTGAAGTTTGCCAATGAGATGGCTGATAACTGGTGGCAGATGTCTTTAACCGTGTGTGTTCGCACTCATCCTGAACTACAGTGCAATTTGCACCAGTAAGGTTCACTTTAAACCACTTGCACTTAAACACATACTCTTCAAACTTTGAATGTGCATCATAAGATACCACCAAGATCTCTTCCAGCTTTCCATAATGTGGCACAATATCTTGAACAATATTCCTGTCATGTCGACTGCTTCTAGAGTCCTCAATGAATTGCCCTTGAACTCCACAGTCAAAGGTGCGGCCCCTCTTTTCATCCAAACTGGAAATCCTGAAATTAATATTGTGTTAGGCATTATGAGTCTTAAACTTATATGATAATAGAAAGTTCATGCCCATAAAAATCATCCTAGAACATTCTAAAAAACTTGTTTGGAATATGAAGATGAGTTAATATGCCTAATGAAATAGAAAAAATAAATACCTGAAATGTCTTCCTTGTGTCCACATTGCTGAACGTGTTGTCACAACTCTTAGTGGTCCATGAACCATGGTGCGAACATCATCTGTGATCTCTGGAAAACATGCTATACTTTCTCCTTGTGCCAACAATTGATCCACTTCAACCAACTTCTCTTTCATGTACTTATGAAACGTAGGAAAAATCCTTGATCTCCCACTCATACTTTTGGCATTCTCATAGAAGCTCCTCCACTCTTCCATGACATTACTATTATTCAACATGAATGTGGTCAGCTGAATTAACTTTGTAGGTAATAACATACGTGTTTTGATGGCACCAGTCAAACGGTCTTCCTCCTCTTCTCTATCCTCCATCCAGACATGAGGACATGATAGATCTATAGTGGCCAAGATGTTGGTGCAATAAAACATGCTCACTGTTGCCAAGTGTCCTGCTGCCATGCTTCCCTCCACTCGTGCATGGTTACGGACATAACCCTTTAATACTGCCATATATTTGAGTAGGAGAGTCAATCGGTAACCTCATAACACCAGGCTCTGATTGATGTTTCTTATGCCAAACCATTAACTCGGCCAAATCTGTACACCGATATATGTGCAACAAGCGAGGAATAATGGGAAACCACCTTACTGATTTCCTGGGCACCTTCTTTGTAAGCATGTGAGGATCATATTAAGCCTCTTCACATGTATTGCACTCCGTTAAATGGGCATTGTTCCCATGAAATAACATGCAGTCATTAACACATGCATGGACAATTTGATACTCCATGCCTATGGAGGATAAGATCTTTTTAGCCTCCTTCCAAGATCCTGGCAAAACATTTTCCTTAGGTAGCAAGAGGCTATGACAAAACTGGAAAATGTCTGACAACATAGTATTGCTTGCTTTGTGTTTTGCTTGGATGTTTAACAACCCCAGTATGGCTGCTAAACGGCTTAACCTTGCACCTTGAAAAATAGATGTTTGAGCATGTGCCTTCGCCTCTTGCCACTGCCGTTGTCCCTGGGCAGTATGTTGATGACGTGGATCATCTGCATTGGCTCCTTCATCATGTGGGTTGCTAGACATATCATGAACTATGTCAAGTCCAAACCAGTCAACCATGAAGTCATCCATCACTTGTTCTCGGTTTGCAGGCAGTGGTGCTTCCTGAACTGGTTGAGAGACACCTTCATCATGAGCAGACAAGTCATTTGATGAAGAATGAGTTGATGAAGAGTTTGATTTGTGTGGCATGCCCATTTCCCGATATGTTGCTCTCAACCTCCGTGGTAGCATGTCTTCAGAAGGTCGAATATTCTATGCAATACCAAATCCAGAAGATTTTAACTATATACCAAGCATAGTTGCATATCACATTATAAATAAAAAATTCCAAAATGCATGTATATAGATATGGTATGTTATGTCTTAATCAAAGTACATAGTTCAGAAATGGTGGAATCCTAATTCCACTCATACTGTGTAAACAACTCATCTCCTGATCTGATCATCCTAGTAGCTAACACTAGGCAATGGTCTTCATGATAAGTCTGGCCATATGGTGCTGGAGGAGGTCCCTCAACAAAAACCCACTCACAATTAGCCCTACGCTTAGGCCGAGTCCCCACCGTACTATTGATGAAACCATCAATGTTTCCAGAACGTATGGGGTCTCCATTTATCACCCTCACATCACTATGCCTCCTAGTGCTACCAGCAAAGGTGTCCATCTCAAGAGCAAAGGTCTTCCACTTAGGATGTTGTTTGAGGATCATGTTCCAATGTCTTCTCTTATAGATAGGCCCACCAGAAGGGAACAAAGTAGGACCCTCTCTACGACAACTAGTTGAATCCTCTACAATGATGTCCTCACAAGCATATACTCCATAGCCATGCCTTTCTCCAAGTGTAGAGGTCTTAACAATCCATCGTCTACCCCAAACCACAACCTCCTCATCATAGGGCAAACTATCAAGCAAACCAAGAACTGCAGGGTTCCATGACTGGATAATATAGGCACATTTGCCAGTGAACTCACACATACCCCATCTGCCTTCAACAATAGTCCTAGCATGACCCTCACTTGGATGTTGTGCTTTGGATCGCTGTCTAATGGAGGGCAGACATGGCCTTGCCTCATGATGTGGATTACTAGCCTCATGAGAGGCACCAATCCCTATAACAAATGCATGTGAAAGTGCATTTCCTATGGTAGCTAAAACCCCTTGTGATAGAACATAGGGTGGTGGTGTCATACGAGAACCCTATTACATTAAAAAAACCACAACAAACCATGGAAGTGAAAATAGTTTCAAAGAGGATTTCATGAAAAATAACATGTATCAAAGAGGAAAAATGACAATGGTAAATGACACGTACCACATAAGATGAAGAAGCTCCTAGGGTAAGACCACGATGACGCCCAAATCGCTAAATGTGTTGAGCACAAACATATGACTTTTGTGAAATCTAACCAACACACTTGGTGCATTGGCAAAGTTGCCGAGGTGGACCACGAGGAGAATGGGACACCTCTGCTTGCGTATGAGCTAATGTGCCTTCATTTGAGGAGGATGAGTCACTAGTGGAAACAACGGAGGAGGAAAACATATCATCCGTCACATTAATAAGGCACAAATGTAAGGCAAAGACCAGATTAGACTTTCAAAAATCATGTGATACAACAATATAAACCCTTGACAACTCATAAATTGAGACTACCTAAACCAAAAAGAAATGCATACCTGCATCCAATGTGGGCTCAACAATGCCTATAGGACTGGTTGCCCGAAACCCTTTGCCATATGCACAACAGGAGTTCTCTCACCTAAAACTTTCGAGAAGAAACCCTAAACCTAAAACTTTGCGAACCCCTTGCGAACCCCCTACCATCGCATCCCTTTTCACATCTGCATTCGTTACTTAAACCAAAGCCCTAAAACCTTTAACTTCCTCCTACGTTAGCGAAGCCCCCAACTTCGCAACCCTCTAATGTTGCGAAACGAACAACATTGCACGGCCGTTGCGAGCAATACCGTATCGTAGGTTTAGATGCGGGTTACATCACAAGCCCTGAATTTCTGAAAGTCCTTAAGCTGGAACGGAATAAGGTGTAGTGAAATCTTTCTGGGGCTCTAGACTAGAGTAGGACAACGAGTGAATTTGAACTCATTCTCGGCATTGCTCGAGAATTTTCGAAAGAAAACTTGGGCAGAGAGGAGGGGGTGGATTGCAATGGTTAGGACTAGTGGAGGGGGTTTTGGGTCTAGAGGAGGTGACAACAATGAGGAAAGGTTGAGGAAGATGGTTGCTGATCACTTGAGAGCTTCAGAGTTGTTTGCAATCGATACTAGAACACCTGAAGGGCTGACATCCTTGACAGCCATCTTAGGTCAAGCATTGCAAGCAGGCCTGACTACTGGGGAAGCACAAAGAGAGGAGGAGGCAAGGAAGGCTGCAGAAGCCAAGGCAGCAGAGAAGAAGAGAAAGAGAGATGAAAGAGCAACAACAGGAGCTCTCTCACCTAGAATGTTCGAGAAGAAAAGGAGGAAGGATGAGAGGGATGCCATCAGAAAGGAGAAGCTCGATCTGAAGAAGAAAGAGGAGGAGAGGAAGAAGCTCCCTCTGATAACATTGGCAGAGAAGGGAATTCCAACCGAGCTGGCATACACTGGGGCCAAGAGCACCATTAGGCACATTGTCTCCACCAACTTTGCACGAGGAGTTGAATGGGGCACTCTCTCAAAGGAAGAGCAGAGGAGAATGATAAATCAGGTCAAGGGAGCATTTCGAAATGGAGGAGAGCTTGATTCACAGTGGCTTGCAGACAAGATCTCCAATTCAATGTCTCAAGTAAGATACCATGATAGGATGAAGATTCGTGCTCACCTAAGAGACCTCAATGTGTACAGGAACTTGGAGAGGCCGCTTCAGTTCTGAGAAGACATCTGGAATGCCTTCTACCAGTCTGAGGTGCAGCTGAAAGCAGCAAGGCAGTTGAAGGAGATCACAGAGCAGCTAGCCAAGGCCAAGAAGGCAAGAGAGTCTGGGAGGTCTGACCGTGACCTGAAGGCATTGGAGCTGAAGCTTGCTGAATGCCAATCAGTGGTGGACGAGGTTGGTGATCCACCATTGAAGTTCCTCAAGGCAACAGAGCGAGTGAAACTGGTTCCACCCACCACCCACAGGCTAGGGCAAGGTGGCATTCCCGGCCTCAAAGCAGCATTTGTAAGTATCCTCCCTCTCCTCCATTTTTTTCTACAAAGATTCATTTCTGTTGAGTCACATAAGACTATTTGGGATACCTTTGCGATGCGAATTGCATTGCAAAGATAGGTCAAATGGCGTTTGTTTCGCAAAGGTACGATGCTATTTGTTTTGCAAACTGCTTCGCAAGTTATAGTATGCGAAAGTCTGCGCTTCGCAAAAGAGGTCGTAGACTTGAACAAATCGCAAACTGCTTCGCAAGTTACAATATGCAAAGGTCTGTGCTTCACAAAAGAGGTCGTAAACTTGAACAAATCGCAAACTGCTTCGCAAGTTACAATATGTGAAGGTCTGCTCTTCGCAAAAGAGGTCGTAGACTTGAACAAATCGCAAACTTCTTCGCAAGTTACAATATGCGAAGGTCTGCGCTTCGCATATATGCGTTTTTATTAACCTGTTGTTTTATGGGGACAGTACAAGAGGTACAAGAGGAAGATCACAACTGCAGAAATGACAATGGGCCAGGAGCATGGCAAGGAGCATCTTTTTGAACATGTTGATGCGTTATTGGTGAGTGGGTTTGGTTGGGATTGAATTTCTATTTGTGTTGAGATTGTTTTCATTTGAATCAAGATTTTCATTTATGGTGTTGACTAAGCTTTGCATGTTGAAATGCAGGCATCTGAGGGTGAGAGTGAGAGCTCCCAGGGCAGCAGTGATGAAGAGAAGAGAGGTGCTACTCTGCTCCCCCCAGTGCTACCACTAACAGTGGACCCAATTCATTTGCTAGTCGAAATGTAGGTTCTGCAGGGGGCGAGGATAGGGAGGAGGAGGAGGAGGGGCAGGGGGACGATGAAAGAGGGAGGAGGATGAGCAACCCCCCCCTCCACCAGAAAACACTAGGAAGAAAGATTCAAGGAAGAAATCCAAGAGGGGAAGGAGGTCTAGATAGACAGCTAGTGTGTTAGATACCCAAAAGTTGCAAACCTTTTACATTGTAAATTTTGAAATTTTGATATACATTTTTTTTTTTGCGGCCCAAAGTGACTCCAAATGACTATAAACCCTACTTCCAAAATAAGAATACAGTGCCATGCTCTTGCGATACACAGTGAATCTCAAAACCATTTGCGAGTCATAATTCTTCGCTACTAGAAATTCTGTCATATGCAACCACCATGTTTGCAACTGGGATGCAACTATCTTTGGTTTTTTATGCAACTACAATGGATTTTTGCCCCCTTTTTGGGTGTGTATGTAACTATCGTACAACTATGATCACCTTTAAGTTCTGTGACCAACCAGCCGACCGAATTACCAACGAGCATCACGTCAAAACCCGGCCCCCACAAACATTGCCTAACCAAACAGCTCAAAAACAATGTTCATGGGGTCTCCCCTAATGACCTCACAAATTATGCATGTAACTAAGCTCCTGTTGAAATGGATTTTTAGAATTATTCTTTATAAAAAAAAAATTCCGACAACCGTTACAACCATCGACTGAATGCAATAAGATAACTATGAGATTAAGAACAAACCTGGAATCATACACACACAAACATTCACATGGCATTTACAGGTCCAGTAAAAATTCCAGGAATCCATTTCACTTGAGCATTGATTTAGTGTGATTAAATTACATGCATCGAGCTTAAGAGAAGAGAGCTCGCCAACAATTCGGTGACCAATCAGCCAACCGAATTACCAACAAGCATCGAGTCAAAACCTGGCCCCCACAAACATTGCCTAACCAAACAGCTCAAAAACAATGTTCATGGGGCCTCCCCCTAATGACCTCACAAATTATGAATGTAACTGAGCTCCTATTGAAATGGATTTCTAGAATTATTCCTTATATATATATTTTTCCCACAACCGTTACAACCAACCAGTGAATACAATAAGATAACTATGAGATTAAGAACAAACCTGGAATCATATGCAAACAAACATTCACATGGCATTTACAGGTCCAGTAAAATTCGAGGAATCCATTTCACTTGAGCATTGATTTAGTGTGATTAAATTACATGCATCGAGGTCAGGAGAAGAGAGCTCGCCAACAATTCGGTGACCAATCAGCCGACCGAATTACCAACGAGCACCGAGTCAAAACCCGGCCCCCACAAACATTGCCTAACGAAATAGCTCAAAAAGAATGTTCATGGGGCCTCCCCTAACAACCTCACAAATTATGCATGTAACTGAGCTCCTGTTGAAATGGATTTTCTAAAATTATTCCTTATAAAAAAAAATTGCGACAACCGTTACAACCATGCAGTGAATACAATAAGATAACTATGAGATTAAGAACAAACCTGGAATCATACGCACACAAACATTCACATGGCATTTACAAGCATTTATGGACATTTACAAGCACTTCAAAAGACAAAGCATATACCCTAAGAGAATATATACATAAAGCCCCACTTCCTAAAAACCCAAAGGGTTTCAAGAGTGCAGAACAGTGAAGTGCTGTACCTGGGTGTATTCTCGGAGCTCGTAGGTTCAAATTTCCTCTGATTGCTTACTCACACAGACAGTCCAAACCTGGAAGTAGCATTCAAACTCTCAAATGCTGCTGATGCTAATGATGATGATTTGGTGATGGATTCCTTTCTTCCGTTCGTGGTGACGAAGCACACCTTGTTGTTATCAAGCTCTGGAGAAATTCCAGGAAGCTCTCATGTGCCCAACAATCTCTCCATTGCTGGCTGCACCATGCCTGTGTGATTCAGTGCTTCCTGAAATTGGTTTTGTGCCTAAGACTTCGTGATCTCTCACCCCTTCACCTTCAGCCTGGGGTGCAGAAATCATGTCACCTAGTCCACTAGTCAAAGCCCTCTCAATATTGGCAACCTTTGTTTGAAGATCAACAAAAAGAGCATTTGAGCAGATACAGTTGTTTTCCTCTAGCAAGGCCTTAGTTTCTCGAAGCTCAGCTGCAATCTGACTCACTTTCCCTTCAAGTCGGGACAACCTTCCATGAAAGACATTTTGAAACCTTTCAGAACTAGCAGCTTCACAATACCGATCTCTGTTACATGTGTGTTCTAGTGCAGGGGACTTTGTCACATTCTGCAAAGTCACCTGATCTACATTCTCTTTTGTGAAGATGGCAGATTTCAATGCTGCTAGTTGTGGTGATGGTGTCTCTCTTGGAGAGATTTTTGAATGACTCCTATCCGGTGAGGTAGCAACAGAGCTCCGACCTGAGACACAGTTGCAAACTGACCTTCCCAGCATTCCTGAAAGACTTTTTCTCAGGGACTCATCCCTGGAGAGATCAGAAGACAATGGGGATTTCTTGACGTTCCCTTATCGCAAGTGCCAAATCCGAGGACAGAGAAGAAGAAGCCTTTGTAGCATAGTACTTCTCTTCATGTTCACTCTGTCCAAACAAACTGCCAGGACTTGGCTTTCCTTCCTTAGTGATATTTACAGAAAGCTCTCTTTCAGTAGACCTTTGCAAAGTCATCTCCTGTTGCTCTTTGTGGTCGACTGTTAGCTGCTTGGAAATGGGTGTCATTGTCCCAGAGGTATCTGGTTCTCCAGTACCCATCACAAGGTTTGCAGAAAAGAACTTTGGGGTTGTCTTTCCAGAGTCATCATACCCTTGATCCATTGCAGAAGTTGGAGAAGAAACCTAGGCTAGAGTTGACCTTCCTTTCACAGTATGCTCCCGGTGTTCAAACACAGAATCTGCATTGTATGACCAAGAAGCTGATTTTCCAGAGATATCACTTTGATGGAAATTAGCCCTTGACATTGACTCCTCAGAGGTCAAATGAACTGCCTCCATCTCTAGGCTTTGAGACTGGATTTATTGGGTGGACTGTCTAGAGGTCTCAGTCCTTTGATGATCCAACATCCTTCTGTTTGCAAGAGCCCACCTTCCTGAGACAACATTCCCTCCAAAACTAGACACAACATCTGAGAAATGGGCCTGTGGATTCAAACCTCCATCTAAGCTAGTATCCCTTCTGTCGACCATCATGCTTGCAGCAGGTGTCACCCTTGGTGATGAACCTCGAGAGAGAGCATACCCTTTCAAGTCCAACACTATATCTGCAGAAGGAGCAGAAATTGCCCTTGGTGTTGACCTTTCGGACTGCACTCCTTGTCCTCTCTCTAACTCCCTCACGGCGGAGCTTCTTCTAAGCATTACTGAACAACTGGAGAAAACTCTTCTCCTTGTACACATGCCAAAAGAAGAAAGCGCCAGGAAACCGCAAGCAATGCAACAAGTCGTCAATCACTAGAGTTGCAGTTGCGGTGGTTTCGGAGGAGAAAGAAACTCATCAGTAGTCTCCACGACAAAACAAAACCAAAACAAGGAGCAAGAAGATTCAGAGGAACCGGGAGAGCCAAGAAAAAGGAAAAAGATTTGTCAGAAACCTCGTGGACAAGCAATGTGAGATCCTTCTCTGCTCATCTGCTTCTGACAACAAAAGTAGGATTTAAAATTTGAAGAACAGGGGGAAGAGGGAGGGAGGGAGAGAGACACAGAGAGAAAGAGAGTCTGGACGAGAGAGAAAGCGGAAGCAGTGCAGTGCAGCTGCCAAGACAGCCAGTGAGGAGGAGGAGGAGGGCCCAGCACACAAACGGACAAATTTTACAAAGCGCCGTGACACGCAGCGCTGTTGTGTAATGACGACCGTTGATGTGTCCGATGTGCGGTCCAGATGTTGCCAACAGACAGTCGTCCCCCACTCCCCACGGTGGTCTTTTTTTAGGGCTTCTTCTTTGGGCCCCACAGACAGCACTAGGTACTGCTCCTGTTGGGGTGTTGTTTTTAATTAATTAATTAACTCACTCTGGTATTGGGAACCAAACTAAAGACAACTGTTGGGTTCTTTTTTAAGTGAGTGGTTGTGGGTTCAAATCCTGTGTAAACTTGGTAATTAATTCTCACCTTTACACCACAAGATATGCAGACGAAGAGAATCGATAGATGCATATTCCTCGATCGATGCATTAGGGACAGAAAATCGACTACCCTTCCGCTCTCGGTCGTCGACTATAGGTGTTCATCAGCCTCTAATCCGTCGGGCAAGAAGTCGTCGCCGGCAACGGTCAGGGACATTCAATGCGAAACGTGCCCGTTTCCGGACATTCAAGACGAATTTAGGTGATCAATCACAACTAAAGCTGGTCCAGCTGTTGGGCAGAAACAAGAGATTGAGATTGGCGGGTAGGGTCAAATTTTGGATGGGGTCCGGGGGAGGGAGCGGGCCGGGGGGGGGGGGTCCATGGCCCCCAATCATCGAGCCTAGAATTGGCCCAGGATTTCGTGTGGAGACTTGGGATCAAGGTTTTTTCTTCAATTTTGTGATATCAACAAAATTGGCAATTTTTTCGCAAAATTAGTCGGATTTACACTTTAAAAACGCAAATTTCCGAAAATTTCCCAATTTTTTTGGGTGTCAAAAAATCGAAACATTATTTTGTGGAGAAAAAAACCTGCTTGGGATGCGTGTGTTTTTTCTTCCCTCTTACCTAATCTGTTTAGGTACTACATAGTTAGGATTTAAACCCATTCCTAAAACGTCACTTTCCTTTCTTTGTCAATTCACCAGGTTTTGCATTTGCCCATTTGCTTTCTCTAATTCTTTCTTGCCATTGCAGCCCCCCCCATGAGCATGGGGCCCTATTGTTAGTTCTACTAACTAGTTGAACTTTGTGGGGCAGGGTTTTTTTCTTCTTTTCAAATTCCTCGAGCAAGTCCAATGGCGAGGATCCCCAGCATTAATTAGCCATTAAATGGCAACTGTCCTAAATGGCCTGTAGCACCTTTACAAAACTGCCGCTACAAGTGGCGACCTAGGAAGTGCCTAGGTCTAGATGTGGTTAATTTCATTAAAAAAAATTTCGAAAAATGGCGAAAAAAGTCACAAATTGTGTGACCCTATTTGTCCCTAATTTGACAGTCCCTAACGTGTCACAAGACGTCATTACACCGACCCTTAAAATTCCTTAAAAGTCACAAATTTGAAGCATTGTTGGAGGGGTGCATTCAAAACGAATTTTTTTCTTTTTGTGATGGGCCAATCAAGCCTCTTTGATAGGCCCATCATCAAAAAGGAAACATTCACCAAATGAACACTTCCTAAATAGGGAATAATTATGTAGCCATTTCCTTTGGTCTAGCTACAGAGGTTATAAGGATTGAAATTTGGGCAAAGGACATGTGTGGTGTGAACAGGAACATTCTTGGGAAACGCATTGAGAATTTGCAGAACTAGTTTGGAACTAATTGAGAACATATTAGAAACACATTAGGAATGTAATGTGAACACACTAAGAACTTGATGGGAACACATTGGGAACATCAGAATCCAAACCTCCAGCCCTTGCCAAAGGAAAAAAAATTGAGGCTCTTGGCTGCCTGTTGCCTCATCTCATTGGTTGCAAAGGAATTTGTGTTTCTAATAAGGTGTTCTTCATCCGACAAAGCTAAGGGAAATCCCAAACTGGGGCTGAAATTCCCCTGAGGACCGACGAATTTAGATGAAAGAAAACTAGTTTGGTCACCAATTATTTTCCTGTGTACTGTTTTCATCTTGACTCCTCATTTAGTCCCCAGTTTTGATCAAATGGCCACACAATTGTGCCCCAAATTGGAGTGGGGTACCCATAACTATAATAATGTTAGAAAAAGCAGCTAGTTCTACCCCAGGGCTAACAGAATGAAATGTGTGTGATTTTGTCAAGGCAAAAAGAGGCAAGTGGTTTGTATGTATTATTATTGTACCCTCTGTTTGGAACTTCGTGCCCAGTAGAGAGACCAAGCGGATTACAAAGCGCTTTACAAACAACTACCAACCTTGCAAAATGCTCTTTCGGCAAGTGCTTACAAGTGCCTTTGTTTTCAAGCGGTGCCTACACCTTGGTGCATCATGGTATTGAGGCAATGCTACTGTGATGGCCCATCCACTATAGGGTCATGCAAAGTGCACCGCCTGCCCATGCCCTTCTTTCTTCATGATGGTGCAAATGTCAGGGATAATATTGAAGCCCTGGTCCAAGCAATAGTTTTTGAGGGGTGAGTTGAGGTGTTTAGGGTTTGCCCACGGTAATGAGCTCTTGCATGGGAGTGTTTGTGAGCCAAGGGCTTTTGGTATAGGTCCTAGTGGGAGGACTTCACAACATAATCCTTGTACCCATGGAAGATCCTCATTCGAATTGGAAAGGACCTTCAATTTCTGTAAGGTTCCAAAATTTTCAAAAGTTTTTTCTTTTTCATATATAAGAAATCATTTTGAGCTCTTCCTGGGTTTGGAGGCCTAGCTGAGTTTGATTTTCTGACATATTGTCTTTGTTTGGGCACACTTGAAAGGCCCCCTTGAAACTTTCTTGAGGGCACACTTGAAGGGCTTCTTTGATTTTTTTTAGATTTTTTTTTAAAAACATGCACTTTGGAGGGACTTCTTAAAGCTTGCACTTTCAGGCTTTTTGTTTTTAAAAATCATTACAAAGTTATTATAGGCTTTGCACTGTGGATTAGATAGGATGTTTTTGAAGGTGTGTTTTACATGGAACTATATGAGTGGGTTTTTCCAATTTTCACTTGTGGTAACTTCAGTACTTTTGGCCCGCACTTGAGACTCTACTACATAAGGTTTTTTCTTAAGCTTATTGATACGTTGCCCTTTTCATTTTGGGGGGAGTTCCTTTGATTTTCACTTTTTGTTTGAACTTGTTTTTTTGGCTTCTTGTGTAATCTTGTTTTAACTTGTTTTTTTGGCTTCTTTTGTAATTTTATCGCCCAATGAGAACGCGCTAAGAAGTTGTGTGCCTCCAGATCGAGGAGTCCACTAGACTGGCACTAATGAGAAGTCGGCACCTGGGTTTGAACAAATGGGCTTTTTTTAGGTCGTTGGGTTTCTATCTCCCTTGCTGGCTGTGTGTGAAAAGGGATTCAAATAGTTTAGCATTCAATTTGGGTAGGTAAGTGTGCCTTGGAATGGGCATGCAATTTACTCAACGGAAAAGTGCGGAGTATCCTGGGATTTCATGGCCCAGGGGAAAAAATAATTTTTAAGGGTGAGGGCCAATCAACCTGCGCCAAATCAGCAAAAAAGACCCCCCTTTGGCGCCATCTTAGATGGGAGGTTGCCCATTCGAAAGGTGTAAAAGGCTGAAAAATCAAAAGCCCGCGAAAAAGTAAACAAATACTTACAAGTTCGCACATAGGGAACACAGAGATGATGAGGGCAAATTTTTTTGAACTGATGGACTGGGGTTAATTATGAACTGCCACTTCAATTAGTTTTATTGGCATCACTTTTGGCCATCTGCCATTATTTGGCCCCTTTTTGACCCCATTCATGAATAAATTGCCTTTGTTACACTTGCCAATTCTTGAGTAGTGTCGTTTTATGGTAAGTGAATGTGAAATGTGTTAAAATTCGGCATCGAGCAACGTCTAGGGGCTTGGGGGTTGGCAATCAAGCTTTTGCTTCTCATCAAATCTGGGTAGTTCAAAATGGGCTTTTGGCCAGCTCTTTATGAGGCCAAATTTGGCTCTTGACCAGAGTTGTGACAGGAAAAACCAAATAGGTATAGCTCAAATGGAAGGGAAAATGTTCCCTTCCCCCCCCCCCCTTCTTTCGGGCCTTTGAGCTTTATGACCATTTGACCCTAAACCCTCTTTCTTTTCACTCCCATCCTCTTTTCTTGTGTTTTGTTGTCATAAAGTTTGGTGGGTTTACATCATTTGTCTATGGACATGGGGAAACCCATCCTATCACCTTTGCTGGACGTGTTCATGTTAGGAGTTCACTCTTTAATGGTGATTGTCAATTGAGTTTGCGTCTAATGAATGATACATTGTCAACGTCAGTAGTGAGAGAGAGATATTTAGATGGATGAATAATTTTAAGGTAAGCTTTCATTTATGTGATACTTTTAAGGTAGGTTTTAATACACATGGACCTCCAACATTTATTCTACATGCAAAAGGATATGCTTTGCATTTCAAGTCATGCTAGCAAAATATTCAAGAATTCATTGAATTTGCTCTTGATTTTAAGGACCATTTTTTGGTAGTAGGTCTTCACTAATTTTCTACCCTTATATATTACCCTTAAAATAAAGCATATTCCTAAACATCAAGTTGTCCAACATGTTTTGGATGAAGATTAATGAAAATTTGTCAGAATAGGGCTTTTATTTAAAAAATAGCTTGGGCTGAACATTTTTTTTGAAGATGTTGAGGGTCACAAAAAGCCATTGCATAGTGTGATGCCTACTCATCGGCCCAAGTACACTTGTTATTGAGACACGTAAGTTATCTTGATTGTGTTTTCTCACATGTCCATGTTCTGTTATGTATCCTACACGATATTCATAATTTGGTAATGAATTAAGGAATTTATTGCACATTGAGGTGAGAATTCAAAACATTAAATATTAAAATTCAATGGTTTTTGGGAATCCAATTATTGTCAAAAGTATCCATGGGCATTAATTTTGTGAGATTTTTTGGCTACTTAGGCAAAAAGAGACGATTATTATCGTGGTTGTCTCCATTTTTTTATGTATGCTTTGGGGTTTTGTCTACATCACAAAAGTTGAAAACAAATAATTTATGAATCATCACTTCTAGCTCCCTATTTTTATGAACATCCATTTATAGTTTTTTTTTAATGTAACAATTTCATAAAAATGACTCCATCCTTCTATGAACGACTTTTTATAGGGATGTTCTGACTATATATTTGATGAAGAAAACATAAACTGAAAAAAAGTGAAATTTGTGGGTTTTATCACCAAGTTTTGGTGGAAAAAAGAAAAAGAAAGAAATACCAAGAATTCTATGTTGGGTGCCCGTAGTTAGGAAACAATATATAAGAGTGCTTAAATCATTCCACTTTCATATCTTGTTTATAGCCCAATTTGGCTAAATCTTTGTTATGGAGGATCACCCCTTCAACTACACCACAAAATTAGAAAGAGAGAAACATTAATCACACCATTTAAATAAAAACTATCCTACATTTTTTATTTTTAAAAAAAAAAGGATCAAAGAAACCCAAAAAGATGGAGAAAAGAAACATTTTCCTCTATTTTGGGATGTTATCTTTTTTTTTTTTGATGAAAAAAGTTCCTTTGGTTCACTAATGTCAGTGATTGACCCAGAAGGTGACATTTGATTGGGTCCTTTTAATTTACACTATTTTAGTACCTTGGACAGCTTCATGGGAAGGAACTTTCTTCCTTTACAATATATAATGATAATCAAGTGAGTTCGGTGAGCTTTGCATCGGCCTGCTGAGCACCTTTTTGCCCCCACCCACCAACCAATGTGCCATCTGTGCACGTTACACAAACACCAACCATCTGCAAGCATCGACCTACCGATCCTTGACACACTTGTTCCTACCGACGGCCCACGAAGCAATTTTGATTTTCCATAAGACTTTCAACTAGGCACAATCTTATCCAGCCAACAGGGGGGCAAAAATTGATGTGACGTGTCAACTTTTCATTGGCAATGATGTCAACATTCCAACAAATTGCATTGCTTCCGCCATCATATTTGGCACCCATTCGGACTTCAAGTCCCTTTCAAATGCAAGCGGATCATACCTTAAGGCCTGGTATAGAAAATAATACCAATACAGGCCATGTATCGGTGACCAAAAATAATCTACCCCATATTGGGGTTATATATCGACGATGGACGTGATCCAGGGGCATTGGGAAAATGAAAATGATCTGCGCAATTGGTGTTTTTCCAGGCAGTTAAAAGTGATCTCAATAATGTGTGGATGACCAAAAATAATCCACATCATCCATGCCTTACCAAAAAAGGATCCACCCTATGGAGTGAATATAAATCATCTCTTTCGTCCACGGGTGATTGAAAATGATCCACGACATCCACGAATGTTTGGAAATGATCTACCCCGTCCATAAACGACTAAAAAAAATGATGAACGTTTTTTGGGAAAGTGATTGTGCATGATGTCTAGCATTCATATGTTAGAATTATTACCAAGATTGCAACTCGACTCAAATTACCTTTTGAATAGGCTCTCAGAATGTTGGATTTGCGAATGTTCAGATAAGTGCACAATATCGAGGATCCACGTACTCCGTGTTAGGCTTTAAATAACGTTTTGCTGAATTCTTTCCTTTCATTAAAGATTTTGTTTGTTGCTTATTAGTGGACTTGTTGGTGCATCTATTGATTGTTCATTCATTCTTTTCCATGTGACTAGGAAGTGCATGTTCAAGAATGATGAACCCACAATTAATATATCAAATTGGTATTGTTGCATTTTAATTATATTTGTGTACAAATGTTCTGAGAACATCAACATTCACATGAGGGTCTGGAAAGCAATGTATGTGTGTGTGTGTGGAACAACATTGCGAGTGTATGCACCAGTTAAGTAGCAGTAGTAGTAGTGGTTTTTTCCCTTTTTTCTTTCCTTGTTTTTTATTTTTTGTGTGTCTTCAATGGCCAATTTTGTGATGTCACCAAAGTGACCATCATCCCCAAAAAGAAGAAAGAAAAATAGAAAAAAAGGGGCCAAATTTGCCAACATCACCAACTATGAAAGTTTTATTTTTTTTAAAAGAAGGAAAAGGGGGTCCTTCCGTAGTATTAGCTACCTAATAGAACTTACCATAAAAGTCTGATGTTTCAGTAACTTTTTTTTCCCACAAAGTCTAGCCAATTTTGGGACCATTTATTTCCCACGAAAAATCCTTCAAATAGGTTGAAATTTGAAATCATATATTTCAGGTGCAAATTGACAAAAAAATCTGGCAATAAAAAAAATCAAGGAGTTACACATAGGCAGTGGTATGTACATTACTACGCATACTGAGTAGGCCAATCACGTGGATGCCCGAAAAAAAAACTAAAAATATATAAATAAGCGAAACGGAAAATGGGGCAAGGGATGATGGGGAGGTCAATGACAGAAAAAAGGACAGATGGACGGAAGGACTGACGAACGGACGAACGGACAGACACAAACTAAAAAAAAAAAAGAAAAAAAAAGGAAGACGGACGTACGTAGAGCTTTTTCATCCCACTGCCCTGGGCGCAATTCGCAAATGTCTGTGAGGAACACACAGACAAACAGACACCACCACATTTGCTCTAATACTAGTGGGTAACCCGTGGCTACGCCACTCCAGCCACCCCCAATGCTTTGTGCTTCCATGTTTGGATTTGTAGCCAGGTTTGGCTAAATATTCCTTCAGATAATTACCCACTTTTTCCACATCTTCCTACAGATGATGGCCATTTTGGCTACAAACAAAAACAATTCGCAAAAAAAAAAAACCCACCGGTGCTATTATTACCATATGGTTGAAGAATGGGTACCTTTAAAATAAATACACTTATTATTACATTTTCTTTCAAGGAGAGGTTTATAAAATTTTAAATAATAATAATAATACAATTAATATGATTATTTTGGGGTGCACAAATAAACAGATCCATTTCAGAAATGGAGAAATCCATAGTTTTGACTCTTACCCAAAATTGGATCTAGACTTCAAACCCTAATCGTTGGATTTGAAGAACTTGGTTTGGGAACCTCAAGCTGCACGTGGATTGAGACCTGGACCTGGAGCTGGACTTGAAACCCCAATATTTGGCTTCGAAGAACCTAGATTGAGACCTGGTTTGGGAACTTCAAGGTGCAACCGTGGATCTAGACTTCAAACCCTGAATCTAGGGTTTGAAGAAGAAGAAGAAGAAGAAGGAGGAGGAGGTGGGGACATGGTTAGGGAACCTCAAGCTACACATAGACAGACATACATACACCACGTTTGCTTTGATATATAGGATATAGGATCCTGCAATGTGACCTAATTTCACAGGAGAAGAAATCTTGTAAATACGATCTAGTTTACTTTTATTGTCATTTGTAAGAAAAATTAAACAATATCCCCTTTAAGTAAATTTTTTTTTTCTTATCATAAATGGTAGGGCCACCATGCGACGCATGTCGTGCCCGTCGTGTTTTGTTTATCTTAGATGGCGAACATGTGTCGTTCGGATAAACCTTGGCCGAATTGTGTGGTGGATGAAATTGAACCTGAAACGTAGGCAAATTGGTCCCATGAATGAAGATTTGATGTGAGACGTACTGGTTTACAATACAAACGTCGGTCGCGAGAATGAAAACTAATATTAAATTATTTGTAACAGAGCGAGGGAAAATTGATATTTACTTAAATTGATGTCATATTAATTTCCTTAAACAATTACTTTATTTTTTCCATAAGAGGGTTCAACAAAATGGGTAGCCCGATGTTTGAGTCATTGCAAAACTTCTTGATGGCATAATTGGGAACGAACCAAATAGTAAGCACTACACTGACTGCTCCATTGTGGGTCGTCGCATCAATGGTTCAACCTGGATTGTCAAGACCGGGGGGGGAGGGGAAGGAGGTTCAATTCCCTGCACCCCCGGTCCTCCTACTCTTGTCTGAGCTCTGGTTCGACGACCAGCCTAAACCCCCCCCTGCCACACCCCCCTCTTCCTTCTTCTACTTGCGATTGGTCGCCTTTTGTTATTTTTCGTCAAGCCGCACTTGTTTTCGCCCTCTTCTTATTCGATTTTCAATCGCTCGAATCGTTCATTTTGTTAAGATGTCTTTTTTTTACCAGCGATTAAAATTGTTGAACTTTTTCCCTCCACGAACGAATGTAAACGCGGAAAGCCCAGAGTCCGGTTTATTGGACCCCTCAAATTTTTGAAAAATACATGGGAACCCCTTGAGGATTCTTTTTGTCTATTTTTGTTTTACGAATACATTTAACAGGGTATAAATATTTAATGTTGTGTAAAGAGGTATTTCGTTTGAAAATCGTCATCATTTGCATCATTTTTTAGCAGGAGTGTTGTAGGACTCGTGCCCTCTAAGGATGTTCATAGCTCGATTGAATGGGAAAAGAAAATCGTGCCTTATGAAATTTCCTGGGTTTTTTTTTTTGTTTCTCGGGCTTGAATGACCCGACACCCACCAATGCCCCATCCACAAATCTCGTTTTAGGGTTTAAGGTTGAGAAATTTTTCTCCTAGGAAAATTAATAAATAGCTCGGAGAAAAGGGAGAAAGTATACTTGTAAAATTAAAAATCTATACCATAAAAGAGGTATTTGATATGAATTTGTCTGGAACAACCCAAGTCGCATCACAAAATAAATCAAGAATTACTTTTTATGATGACCAAATAACAATTAGGGTTGTTTTGGGAAAAGGAACATTATGGCAACGCCGCAAGGCATATCTAACCAAATAATAATTAGGGTTGTTTTGGGAAAAGGAACATTATGGCAACGCTGCAGGGCATATCTAAAGTATGTCATCGTGGCGAATTGCGGTTAATTTTAATTGGTAAATATTCTAGGACATTTTTGGTAAACAGTATTAGAGTTTTCACGCTTGCACAAAGTTTAATATATCACACATCCTTTTTAATCTATAAACATTCATTGTAACAAAGCTTTGTTGGGATGGAAGATGAATTAAATGTTTATTAAACAATGAGAATAAGAATCAGATCTATTTCCCTCCAAAATGGCCACGGCGTTCCCATTTGGTTGTGGACGGCCAATCCCAACGTTATACGGGTCAGTTTATTTAACATGTAAAAATTATAAAATATGTTTCATATATGGTGCACGGGATTTTTGTACAGGCCACATTAAATACTTAAAATTATGTTCAACATTTTCCCAAGTGTATTGAAAGAGGTGGCACCCATATTGCAATGAATACATAATCGTATCAAATCTAACACAAAGTAATCTACCTTTTTTCAAAATTAAATTCCATTTATCCAAATAAATAACATATATATGCATGGACGGCAATAAAAAGGTACGACACGTGACAAACAAAGGGGGGGGGGGCAGATATTAATTTTTTTCCAATTTTCTTATGTGTGCAAGAGGAATATGTCATGTAAAATCCCACGATTTGGAAAACCAAAAGCTATTTTGTATGTGTAGTATAGCAGTGTATAGCACTAAGCACTTGTTCCTCGGGTGAGCAACACAACATATATCTCTATGTAAAATTCACCGATCCATTTTGGAATCTTTTACACATGGTTCGCCCAACATCCGAACTGTGGACAATTGAATTATCATTTTTTGCATATGTTATGTCGGGAGGGAGCATGGCATCACAAACATCGCATGTTAAACTCTACGTGCAAGATTTGTTGGGATGGAGGATGAATTAATGTTTATTGAATAAAAATATCATTTATTTCCCACCAAATATACCAAAGATAAATTGGCCATGAATTAAACAGGTCTGCAAATGTTATGTGCTACATTAATTATCATTGAAACAATACCAAAAATAAATCAATACAATCTAAATCTAAACCGGCAGTATTAACTTAGACAGGTTCTACTGTAGTATGTGAGCACAATGGAATGGCATGACCAATGTTTTTCTTCAAATTGTCATATTGAAAATTTGGTGATTTTTTCAAGACATAACAAAATTAGCTGAATTCACACAAGAATTCTTAGATTGATATTAAAACAGTTAGGTTAATCCATAGCTTCTTTCCCTAACCACAGGGATCTAGTCTAGAAACTTTGGCTTCTTCCTTTTTGGTGCTCTTATCTTCAAAAATTGACATAGACAAACCAAGGATTTCCAGTCTTTTCATATTTATCTTCATATATTTCCAATTTCTAACTTACGGCAGGCAAATTCACCCTCTAAAAATTATTGTTTTGTTTTGAAACATAGTAGTGTGCCATATATATGATGTTATAATTTCCTCGAAATTTGCCTCAAAATAGCAAAATTGGTTGAAATTAAATTAGAAAGTAACATTGTCCAAAATTTCTTGGATTTTTATACAAGAAAGGGATAATTCACTCCCCAAAAAAACATTGTTTATGAGGTATATGGCCAAAAAAATAGTGTTTTATGAAGTATATGGGGGTTGATCAATTTGGGGTTTGAAGGGTTCAGGGTTTAAGAGCCAAGTCATTAGGGTCCAGAATAAGTGTGTAGTTTGTACCAAATGTACATGCACCTCCATTATCACCTCATCCTGACAAAATTTTGCCCACGAACAACAGCTAATTCTAGTGTACTGGATAGTCTTTTAAATAACCCTTTATGAAAATGACGACTACTTATAATGATGAAATTTGTATGGGGATGCGACAAAGAAAAGACTGTTGCTTACATCAAGCGTGCTTTCAAGCAATGTCACAGTAAAGTTGTTAGTTCAGAGGTACCACCAAGATTCAGGGATTGAGCATCTCAGAAGTAATCTAGATGCTTGTTGTCGATGTTCTCGTGAACATCCGGTATATCTCAGAAGGCACAAAATATGTCTAGATTGGTATGGTGTTCATGGTAAACTGAAATGTAAGCATATCCCAAGATTTGTGAATGATCGAGCAGCACGAAGGTTGTTGTTTGTTCAGAAGCTCAACTTCACAGAAATGAATTTCTAGGTGTGATATAGAGTTGTTCCCCTGTTTTTAGATCCTTTTCGACTACCTCCAACTTTTATCTTACAAACTAGCGATATTTCTTTTAGAATGCACAATTGCTTAGAGTTCACACAGTGGGTCAGTAGATTTTAACAACCTAGTTGCTAATGGAGGGACTATGGGGGACTCTACAGGTATTGAGCAGTGTTGATGCGAGTTTTGGTTTTGGTCACAATTCGCAAGGTCCTTACCATGGGCCAAAGCTCGAAGAGAAACTTGACAGGCTTGGAAGAAACCCTAAGAGTTATTAATCCTTGCTAAAGTGAGATGGACACACGAATGGGTGTTGAGATGGAGTTGAAGGTTGTCAAGAAGGATTTGCAATTTGCATCTGCCAATTCAAACACCAAGGTGGTTGACCTGGTGTCCCCTGCACCACCATATGCTCCACCGGCCAAATTCAAGTAAGCATCTATAGCAAGGGCTCTTGTAGAATCCAAATGTTGTATAAAACAAAGCCCATTGCTCGGTGATTTTTATATGGCGAATTTGCATATGGTTATTGTGGGCTCAATTTAGCTGCATTACATTACAATGGTTGTTTCTAGGTTTTCCTAACAAGAGTCCATGCTCCATCAAACATGGAATAACCTGTAGGGGACAATGTAGGAGTAGAAAATTCCTTTTAGGACTGTTTTGCTTTTAGTGGTTAGGCATCTATTTGGCTATGGCAGGTATGAATGGTACCAAACAACCAGTTTGGTTGTGGTTTGTATTTTGGCAAAGGCAGCTGAAGAAGAAAATCTGAAAGTTCATTTCAGTGAACACATTGTATGTTCCAAGTTCTATATACTCCCAGACCTTGATTTTGTTTCTCAAATAGTTTGGTTGTATGTTAGTTCGGCTTCTAATGACTTGTATGTGTTTCCAGATCAGCTGCACAATTTTTACAGTAGTTTCTTCACCCTGCATTGAACTGTCCAAAAGAATGGCTCTAGGCCTCTGTTATCAGGTCACTGTGTGTTTCTGAAGGCCCAGTGATAGATGGGCCAGTGTTAGGGTCTCTTTCCATTAGGCTACTGTGATCATAGTTACACACTGTGTGTTGTGATCACAATAGCCTAATGGAAAACCACTGACATATTAGCATCTTGTTTCTTACTTCAGGGACAGTCGATTTCCATTGGAGAATTACAAGTGTGGTGAAAATATGTAGTTAATTAAAGGTCATATAAAATGATGGATGTTGCGATTTAATGTCACTTACAGCAAATGATGGAATGTGTGTTGGCAGCTAGGCCTGGTCATTAATCTCAGGGAGCCATTGCCGTGCATGCTACAACTCCCCTTGTTTGGCAAGGTGACTAATTATAACTATGCCATTTGTGTTACAGTAGAAGGATAAGCACATTGTTAATGTGCCTAGGCTGCTCACTAGGTTAACTCCCACACGTTGACTGTGCAGGTGATCCCTGTAGAGTGTAAATATGCCTGCTTGAAAACCAAGTTGGAGATCAAACTTGTCAAGGCTACGAACATTCATTGGATGCAACTTGGGTGCAACACAAAATGCGGGACTGACTGGGACAAGTTAGAGGCAATTGTTAAAGAAGAGGTGGGTGTTTTTCAGTCTTGATATTTTGTGACAAATATGCCATATGGGTAAAACTATATGCACATTTTGCCTTTAGTAGTAGACCTGTGATCTAACTCGGGCTGGTTTTGATAGGTAAATCACCCACCACCTATACAATACACTACAATCCAAAACAAAGGTAGTGAAAATTGGGCAAAAAAGTACAACGCATTAGAGGCCCGAATATGTGAGCTTGAGGAGAAGATGAATGCAATGACCTTGGAGCTGAAAGAGGTATGCCAAACTGTACTACCGAGTTCATCAGTTCCCTTGCCTACACAACCCAACCGCCTTGGTGCAAATCCAAAGATAGTTGCAGAGGTTGCAAGGTTGTTTTTCCCATCATGGGAACCACTTGAACCATGATTTTTTTAACTCCCTAATTTTTGATACAAAGTTGCTTGACGAGTGTCCATATTAAACCTTAATGGACCCTAAAATTTTCTGTGATATTAGTTGTTGAAGGAGCTAAACCGATTGAAGTCAAATGTACCCAAGATTGTCACCTTAGTGGCACTGCAGATTTGTGAAACCTTTTTGGACATCTCAGCTTGCAACATACAAGGTAGCTATTCCTTAGAGCAGCGTAGTCTAAAAGGATCTGAGTCCCTAGCTTGGGTGTCTGTATCTTGTGGGCAGAATAGGACATTTTTCCTTTGAGCTTCATTCTCCTTCTAGGCTGCAAAAGCTCCTACCATTGTGGATGTAGGGTAGAAATAGTGAATAAGGAGTGATTTCCGTTCATGATCTCATACTTTGTGAGTAGCACCCAAAAGGTAATCACTAAACTCATCTTGTAATTGTGAATCATTCTTATGGAGTTTTCTTCAAATCTCAGAAAGATGAGTCGAGTGTGATGCCTTCTGATTTGATAGGATATTGCAAGTGATGCAAATGATGAGACTTTGTTGGCTTCAGTGGAATCATCCAGTTACCCATTTGATATTGCAAGCAAAGGGGCTCAGTGGGTAATTCATGGCCATATACAGTGGGAGAACAACAGATGCTGCCAAAGTGGCTACGTTTAGAAAGACCCTGGCTGCTTCTGCTATCGACATTGGTGTGTTCTGCATGTGTGCTGTGGCATTTTTGGTGGGTGTAACAGAGTTGGTGATCTTGACGACTTGTCCAAGGTCCAGAGATGAGATTGGTTTTGGCCCTTGGACAAAAAAAAGGGTTCAAGTTTTTTGTCAAATCAGGAGTCACATGCTTTGTTTCAAACATCTTTAGTTTGTTCATATTGTTCGCTGCTTGTCTTTGTTTTCTTTGTTTTAGTTTTCTTTGCAGCCAAAACGTGGTGATTTGGACATGAATCAGCATGTCAACGATGTGAAATATGTTGGATGGGTGATGGAGGTAAGCTTCTTTTAGCCTGTTTTCTCATAAGTCAAATAAAAGATACATGTTTCTTTTACTGATTACTTACATACATACCTTAGTTTGTGATGACAAATGGTGTGTGACAACTCCTTTTAAGAGCACTTGGCTTCAAGAGTAATTATGTTTTTCTACTTGATGTTTGGGAGATTTAGTGTTATTTTCTGTTATCTAAGTGCCATGCTCATGCAGGATATTTGTTTCATTGTTTGGCTGGTCAATAGGAAATGTGGACACAAGGCTAATTCAGAATGTGGCTTTGGCTACAGAATGTTCCAGTTGCAGTTTTTGAAAACTATGAACTTTCAAGCATGACACTCAAGTACAGAAGACAGTGCAGCCAATCTGATGTTTTACGGTCAATGTGCAGTCTTACATCTTGTACTGCAAAGCTAGAGAAGGAAGCCGAAGTAGAGGTGAATGGAGCATGTTGTTCATACATAGCTGGATCTCAAACATCAATTCCAGATGTTGCCAAGTGTGTACCTCCACACTTACAATTTACACATTTGTTGCGGTTGCAAGTTGATGGTGCAAAAATCCTCCAGGGTAAAACACAGTGGAGATTAAAGAAGTCTAAACACTTGCATTGAAACTGGGTGCTTTTTGTAGGGTAGAGAAGAATATTATAAGACACTTAAATCTGTCATGATATGTTATGATAGGTGTGTTATGGAAGTCTGTCATGATATGTTATGATAGGTGTGTTATGGAAGTCTGACATGATATGTTATGATAGGTGTGTTATGGAAGGGAAGGTAGGGGATCTAGTAACATTATCTGAGAGTTGTGCAATCCAACACTTCATAGAGCCACCTCCTCGATACCCAAGGGTTACAAACCCTTTTACATTGTAAATTTTGAAATTTTGATATAAATATTTATTTTTGCCTTCCAAAGTGACTCCAAATGAATATAAACCCTACTTCCAAAATAAGAATACAGTGTCATGCTCTTGCGATACACAGTGGATCTCAAAACCATTTGCGAATCATAATTTTTCGAAACACTGTAAAAGCCAAAAGACCAAATATACCATGTCACAAACATCGCTACATTTTTACGGGTAAAATCATTCCAGAATAGGTTTGCGAAATCATAGATTTCGCAAACTTTTAGCGGCATTTTGAGAATCCCAAAATGTTTGCGTTAGATCTTACATCGGAAACAGATAGACTTTTGAGTCAATTCGCTAAGTCGTTGCGGTGATGGGTTTGTTGCAAATAGTTTCCGATGTAATGTTAATCGCAAATTTTTAGCGACATCTTGAGAATCTCAAAATGTTTGCGTTAGATCTTATATCGGAAACCAATAGAGTTTTGAGTCGATTCGCTAAGTCGTTGCGGTGATGGGTTTGTTGCAAATAGTTTCCGATGTAATGTTAATCGCAAACTTTTAGCGGCATTTTGAGAATCTCGAAATGTTTGCGTTAAATCTAATATCGGAAACCGATAGACTTTTGAGTCGATTCACTAAGTCGTTGCGGTGATGGGTTTGTTGCAAATAGTTTCCGATGTAATGTTAATCGCAAACTTTTAGCGGCATTGTGAGAATTGCAAAATCTTTGCGTTAGATCTTATATCGGAAATCGATAGACTTTTGAGTTGATTCGCTAAGTCTTTGCGGTGATGAATTTGCTACAAATAGTTTCCGATGTCATGTGTATCGCAAACGGGTAGCGACATTTTGAAAATTGGAAAATGTTTGCGTTAGATCTTATATCGAAAACCGAGTCAGTTTTATGTCGATTCGCTAAGTCGTTGCGGTGATGGGTTTGTTGCAAATAATTTCCGATGTACTGGGAATTGCAAATGAGGTATAGAAGAAATTATAATAAGAAAAGTTTTGCGATTGTATCAATTTTGGGAGTTGCGAAGAACTTGCGATTGTACGGGTGAGAATGTTATGGTTTTGTAACAGCTTAAGAGTTTGCGAGAAATTGTGGTTCGCAACTGTGGGTTTTCAAAAACTTTTTTCTTTGTTGTTTGCGATGATATTTGGATCGCAATATACCCCTCTTTTGTTGTAGTGAGTTACACTTACCATACACATGAAATTTTCAATATCATTTTTTGAAAATATATCTTATAAGGACTTAATATTTAATAGATGAAAGAAAAACAAATATAGATTTGAAAACTTCATTACAAAAGATTTAACTAAAATACATAGTTATGGACTTTTGAATGACCAAAATTTGGACCTTATTTTCAAAAATATCTACATGGGTCATTTTTTTGTTGGATTGATCATTTTTCCTTATAAAATGTATGTCAAAAAAATGTTTGATTGGGCATATTTTCATATGAATTTAATTAACTCATTAACCAACCCATAGTCCCCCATTTATGTTAATTCAACACCAAAAAATGAACTTTTAAGGATTTTTTATCTACCACTTAACCCTACATCTACCCAAGAGTGGCATCAAAATTTTGTGGTCATATTCTACTATAATTGTTATTGCCACCTCAAGTTCCACATAATTTCAAATCAATTGCAAATTCTTTAAATGCAGGTCCAACATAAAAAGTAGCATGTTATGTGTATTTCAAGGTTGTAATGAAGATGTGAAGGCCATAAATGGCTTCAACATAGTAATCACTTTAGACTTCATAAAACAATCAAAATGATGGAACTCAAAATCAAAATCTCCAACTTGTAAGTAAAGAAAATCAACAAATTGTTAGACAACAAATTTCACCACATAAACTCACTTCTAGAAACATCAAGATAGATTTCACATCCAATGAACCACATACATATTTTCATTAGAACAATCATTATAGAATTGTGATTTCCATGATACAACACATACTTATGGTGGCAACAATTGTGTTAAACAACAACCAATACCCTCGGCATTGGTTCAACACCCATTGCGTTAGGGTTGTCATTGCGTTCGTGTGTCCCTTGTGATGTGATAAACCCATCTCAACATAGATGCACCTCTATGTCACGTCAATATAGGGTTAACTTAAATCAACCTAAGGTTAACCTAAGTAAAAAACACTCTCAAGTTGCCCAAGGCAAGCTTATAGACAACTGAAACTTGACTTGTTTTGATCATCATAAACCTTGTGGCGATTGAAAAAAAAATTCAGTCTTCATACCTTATAACGACTGACTTTTTTTTTATCACCACAAGGTATGGCACTCAAATTTTTTAATTGCCACCCTTACGATGACCAAAACATTTTGGTCTCCAGTTCTATGATGATCGAAAAAGTTTTGATCGCCCCTCCTTGTGACCACTAAATTTATTGGTCACAACAGAACGGGGGTGAAAGCTTTCTAAAAACATATGACATGCCCCCCCTTTCTTAGTGACCAAAAACAAATTGGTCCTCATCGGACATGGGGGTGTGTTAGATGGTGAATGAATTTATTTGTGTGTCGAATGGCAACTAAAGACCCATGCCATCAAATGGTGACTGAAACATTTTGGTCGCAACAGAAAGGCGCATCTCATGTGTTTTTGGAAAGTCCTTAACAAGGGTTTTCTAAAAAATATGACACTCCCCCCCTTTCTTGGCAATCGAAAAAATTTGGTCACCATCAAATAGTGGGGGTGTGTTGGATGGCGACTGAAAAAAAATTGGTTGCCATTCGACACACCCCACCATTGGATGGCGACTAAAAGTTTTGGTCACCAAAAGGGGTTCGAGCATGTGCTATCATTTTGGAAAACTTTAAAAAAAATTCAACCCATGTTTTCCCTTTAGAACGACCGAAAAATTTCAATCACCATTTAATGTGTGAATGTGTCAAATGGTGACCAAAAGTTTTTGGTCATGAGTCGATGGTGACAGTGTCGAATGATGATCAAAATTCTTTGGTCACCACTTGACGATGGGGGTACACATGCCCCCCCTTTTGGCGACCGAAAAATTTCAATCACCATCCAACATACCCCCATCATCGGACAACAACTGAAAGGGGTGCAAGCCTATGTTATCATTTTGGAAAAAAAATTAATTTCATGTTTCACTTTCCTTCCTAGGCAACCGAAGAATTTTGGTTGCCATCTAATGGTGTGGGTGTGTTGAATGGCAATTGAAATTCTTTGGTTGCCACAAAGGGGGTCGATCGAATTTTTTCAATCGCCCATCCTTGTGGTGACTAAAAATTCTTAGTGGCCACAAGGGATTGACCGAAATGGGACAAGGTGTGGCGACCAAAAAATTTCAATCACCATCTTACCGTCACTATTTTTTGAATGGCAATCGAATATTTTCAATCATCACAAAAGGGCGGTTGTCATAAATTTTTGTCAAGTTTTTGTTGAAAAGTTTTGAAAAACATGTGGCATGACCCCTTTTCAGGCAATTGAAAATTTCAATCTCCATCTGAGAAATTGTGATGGTTAGATGGCAACCATTTTTTTTTAGTCGCCCATCCTTGTGGGTGACTGAAACAAGCAAAAGGGGGTTGTGTCGTATTCCCCCCTTTTTTGTCTCCATTCAATGGCAACAACCAAATCTAATGGTGACCAAAATGGTTTTGGTTGCCATCTAATCGTGACAAATGAATCCATTTTGTTCGCCATCCAATGTTGGTGATCAAATTTGGTGGCGACCAAATCCTATCAATCATCATCCAATGAGGCCAAACAAATTTTACTAAAATGAACGAATTCAATTGCCATTTGGTGAAAACCCCTCTTTTTATTTTCTTCGTCCTTCCCCACCATTTGGGTTTTGTTTTATTTGTTCTTTGGTTTTTCAACCCCCTCGTTTTGCTTGTTTTCTTGTTTTTTTCGTCCCCACTTCCCTTTTGTTTTTTTCCTTTTTCTTATATGCCCCCACCTTTTATTCTTTTTTCTTTCATCCCCCTTTCATTTTAAAATTTTTTCTTTGGTTACTAACCACCTTTTTGTTTTCTTTCCTTCGTCTTTCATTTTCACCCCATGTTTTTTTTCCCTTTTTCTTTTGTTCCCACCCCCCATTTTTCCTTTTTCTTCTTGCTGCCCTTTCTTTTTTCCCTTTACTTAATCTTGCCAATATTTTCCACTTGTTTTTTTTTCCTTTTTTCCCTCTTTTTTCCACTCTTCTTCTTCCTTTTTTTTCCCTCCCCTTGTTCTTATTTCCATTTCATGCCCTTCCCCCCATGCCTTTATGGGCAATAAATATAAATTGGTCGCCATTGGATAGTGGGATGTTTCAGATGGCAACCGAAAATATTCGGTCACCATCCAACATTCCTTCATCGTTGGATGGCGATCAAAAGATTTCAGTTGCCATTCGACACACCCACACCATTGGATGGCGACTGAAATTCTTTAGTCACCTAGGAGGGAAAGCGGGACATGAAATTATTTTTTCCAAATGATAACATAGGCCACCTCTGGGGTGCATGTAATATCATTTTTGAAAAAAAAAAAATCATCCACCCATGCCTTCTTGGGTGACCCAAAAATTTTAATTGTCATTCAATGGTGGGAGTGAGTTGTCAAAGGCTTTCCAAAAACATATGACACGCCCCCCTTTTATCGCCATAGAAAGGGGTGACCAAAAATATTTCAATCACTACAAGGTTGGTGATTGAAAATTTTTGATCGTCACAAGATTGGCGATGAAAATCCGTTTTCAATTACCATTTGTAACAAGGGGTCATTCGAATGTTAATAATGTTTTTCTTGCGTTCATCTTGATAGACACAATGAATGCATCAAGATGAACACCAACATGAGCCTTGACACAAAATGACTACGTCACATCAGTTTTGACAACCCTACATTGTGTGACCACTAAAGTAAACACTTCATTAACTTTCTCCACCACAACCCATGTTTACAAGCCAAGAATTCTATTTTGCAAAGCAAATGTTTACCTTGGAAAACACAAATTAATGGCATCTTTAAACTCCAATGTTTCTTTGAAAAAAAATGATTTCAAAGGCAAATTTGGTTTTCATAGGTGTCTTTAATTTCTAAAGGTGAAGAATTGCATCTTTACAAGCTCTTGCCCGTTCTTGCTTGCCCTTTCCACATTTTTTTGTCCATGTTATAGTTTTTTGCAATGATGCTTGCACATCTTTTATGGACACCTTTTTCATGGAAGCACAAACTTTTAAATCATTAGTGGCATACTTATAGCACTTGGACATAACATGCCCAAAATAACTACTAGCATATGGTTGTGGCAACATCAATGGAACACAAGACACAATGCTTGTCAAAACATTTGTGAAAATGTTCAAGTTGGCACCTTTGTCCTTCACATAAGCTAAATCACCATATCACATAAATCAAATTGAATAAATAAATCTTTCAATTATAAAGCCATGGTAGCCCTTGCTATTTCATGACTTCAAAAATCCCAAAAGTAACATGACAAGGAATTGACTATTTGTTAATGTAATTGACCACCAAAGCAAATGTATCAAATCTACCATGGGACATCCAAAGATCAAACATGGCAGTAATTGTGGTGGGCATATTCATAATTAGGGTACCCAAAAGTATAATCTAACAAAAAATGGATTGCAAAAGACTATTTTCGATTTTTATTACATTTATGATTATATAATGGATTGATATATGACTATAACTAGAATCATGTCATGTTAATCTATTTTTTAAAATTCAAGAATAAATTGGATATAATATAGATATCTCTTTGAATCCTTTTAAATAATTTGAGTCCTTGTTTTAATTGTAATTTTCATCTTAAAATAATCAAAAAAATTATTAACTAATGCAATTGACTTCAATTTTCTTTCATGGATAAGTAATGCATGCATACATCTATGTTTGGCATTTTCATATAATGCATTTGACTAAATAATATACAATTTAAATTTTTTGAAAGCTACATAATCAATTCTAAAAGGGTAACAAGGAAAATGATTCTCTTTTTTTCCATTTGGTTGATTTTTTATATTCATTTGGCCCGAAATGTCGGCAAAATGTGCATGAAATTTTCATGCAAGAAAACATATTAAGTTGTATATAGAAAATTATGTACACATTTTCTACATTTCTAGTTTTTTATCAGAATATTTATGCATAATTACATATGCATGTGAAATGTCACCACCATGATGAAAATTATCATAATTTGAATTATCCAATATCTTTCATTTAAATTTATTTCATTTAAATTTTATATTTGGAAGGCATCAAAAACAAAATCTTTGAATCTTGTGTCCAAAAAGGGGTAGCATGATTATGACTATGCCTTGGTGGCTTCAACTCAAAGGTAGGAAGAACATGAGATTCCATGGTCTTCTTGACCATGTCAAGTATAACTTCATTACATAGTTGTCATTTGTTTGGAAATGTGACCCTCCCACATTGGTGAAGGACTAGCATTCTAAGCCAAATGTTTTCAGTGGAGCTCAAAAGGTGATACCTTTTAGCAATATATAAACAAAAATCTTCCAAGAATTGCTATTGGGCAATGTCAAACTTCTTGTAAAGGATTCCAAAGTTGAAAAAACTAGTTATGGATTGGGATGTTGGAATTTTCCATTTCTTGGAAAACTATTGGGCATGAGCTGAGAAAGTGGCATCAGCAACAAGTCTTTTAGGTTCGACATAGTAGAATGTTTTGTAGAAACATGCCTATTCATTGTTGTTGTCCCATGCACTTTGTTATAACTAACAAGACTTTGTGATGCCGAATATTTCTTTGTATAAAATCTTTTTGCTAGACATTATGGCAGACAACACATTGCATCCTTTGAGACTTTAAAACAACAATTATAGAAGAAACATTAAGTCTATAAAAAAACCCATGTACTTGTAGTTCTATGTTAAGGAAACCAAAAAAAATTATTTGCCTTTAGTTATAAAAGGAGTCATTGTTGTTGGGTGTCAACTTCAACTTGCATTCCCTCCTCCTCATTCAACTCCCTTTCAACATCTAACTCACTCATAGATTTAGATCGAAAACCATCATTGTGATCATTCCCAATCCTACCCTCACCAACATTAACATCAACAAATGTACGTGAACACTAAATGATTAATGTAGGTGAATCTTGTACTCTAATCCTTTCAAACCACCAAACAAATGTGCCAGTACAGTAGTATACAAAGCATTTAATCTAACAAATCATAAAATAGCTAATGCCAAAAATCAAACCCTAATCTAGCAAATTCTATAACACCAAAATAATAATTTGGTAAGCCCGTGGAACATTGAAACACCAAATGAACTCAAGACACTGTGATCCAAGCATAGAACATTGTGCACCAAGCTCACGTGCACCAAGCATAGGTTACCGTGCACCAAACACAAAACATTGAATCACTAAGTAAACACTAAGCTAATTTGGAAAAACTTTCTCACTTGTGTATGCTTGTTAAACATGAAATTATGTTGATATGTGGTATGTTGTAGATTGTTCGATATAGGCATTTAGATGTGATAACAACAATACAAGAAATCTTAATCCTTAAAAGCCTAAGCCTTTGGAAGATAATTTCATTTAGAAAAACTTTCAAACATATTTTTTTCATGAATTTATGCACTTATTAAAAAACAAGAGAAATGTAATGCTAAATTTTAAGAACATAGTGGGAAGAACAATTTGGAAAGTTTTCAAAGCATTTGAAAAAACATTTAAAAAAGATTAAGCATCCAGAATGCACTAATCTAAAGGGGAGTAGTTTTTGTCTGAAGCTATGACAAATTTTGAGTGCCTTCAAAAAAACCTCTAGCAACCCACCCTCACAACAAAAGTTTACATTTTAATTATTCTATGCTTAAATGTCAATTCATGTGAGGTTAAAATGAGTCAAATCCGACACTTCCAATGAATGAGTACTCGTATAATTTGGTGTTTATGTCCTATCCAAACATGTTTAAATTTATAAAAACAGCAAGATTTTCCTAACTACCCATTTGACCATTTAAGATAATATTCTTATCTGAAAGATAAAAGAAAAATGAATATCCTTATTTGACAAATATGCCAAAAACATGATATCCACCCAACATCGGTCCATATGAGGATGGCATATTATGACTTTGTAGGGTCCTTGATGCCAATGTTGATAGCAGGTGCAGATTAAGGGCCACTTTAGATGAGGGTCCAATGAAATAGAGCCATCCTATTTTATGAGAGCCATAAATTGGACCCATGGCCTTGAAATAAGGGTCCAAGAAAGTGGCAAATTGAGCCTCAACTTACATGGCGCCATTTACGGGGATGGTGTGTGTGGGGGAATCAATAGGTTTGAACCAAAGAAAAAGAGCTAAAAAGGAGAGCTCATGGTTTGAAGAACCAAGATGCAAGCTAGGGTCCAACTCAAGGATTCAGTTTGCTTCAAATGAGTCCGAATTGGGTCCTAGGAATTCGGACCCTGGACCCCATCTAAAGTGGCCCTATAGTTCTGCTATGAGTGCTTAACATCATATACCATGCAAACACTGAAAGCGACCAACAGGTTTCTTCCTTTTTGTTTTATTGAGAGCCTCGGCTCCTCACTCTTTGCGTTGTGCGGGTTTGGTGCGTTGTGTGTACGCTGAGTTTAGCAGGGTCGAGAAAGCAAAGCGAGCGAGGCAGCAACGAGGAGCCATGGCGCAGCACACGTGCACCATGGCTTCCAAAAGCTCGTACGCCGTGGGTTGGAGGAGCGGAACATCCTCGGTGCGATCTTCGCATATCGCGTGTGGCCAGTTTTCAGGGCTGCGTAAAGTGGAGTTTTGTGGCGGATCGGAGAAGAAGCAGCAGAATGGATTTGCATTTTTGCTGCATCAGGTGGCAGGCGCTGCCAGTGCCACTAGCAAACGGGGAGTTGTTGTCATGGTTGGCACCGGCAAGTTCTTCGTCGGGGGAAACTGGAAGTGCAACGGCACGCAGGAGTCCATCGCCAAGCTCGTGTCTGATCTGAACGCCACAACACTGGAAGACGATGTGGACATCGTGGTGGCACCGCCTGCAATATACATACAGCAGGTGGTGAAATCGCTCGCTCCTCGTATCCAGGTATCTGCGCAGAACGCCTGGGTTAGTGGCGGGGGAGCTTTCACCGGGGAAGTTTCAGCGGAGCAGCTGAAGGACATCGGAACCAAGTGGTTGATCACGGGACATTCCGAGCGAAGGCACATCCTAGGTAACATGAAGATTCTCTCCCTTCTCTCACCTGATGAAATGTGCGATACTGTTTCCGATCCAAGCTTGAAGGACATTTCAATGTGCGCATTTGTGCGGGGGGGGGGGGGGGGGGTGAGGAGAAAACATTGTGGTCAATGTGACTGCAGTGATCTACGACATGCCAATTTCACCCCTGATTGTGGTGTTTGTATCAGACTTACACAACCTTTGATTCTTCAATGATCCGGTTGATTAGGTCTGGTCTGGTTTAGGTTTTCACTGATTTCTTCTCAAAATTCTCTGATGGATTTTGCTGTTCTTTCTGATTCTGTGTGTGTGTGTGTGTGGTTGGCAAGGTGAGAAGAGCGACTTTATAGGGAAAAAGAGCGCATATGCCCTATCAAAGAACTTGAAAGTGATAGCCTGTGTGGGAGAGAAGCTCGAGGAGCGGGAATCTAACCACACGTTTGATGTTATCTTTGAGCAGCTGCAAGCCTTTGTGGATGAGCTACCAAGCTGGTCTAATGTGGTAGTTGCATATGAACCAGTTTGGGCTATTGGGACTGGAAAAGTGGCAACCCCACAACAAGCTCAAGAAGTACATTCAGCCATCCGAAAGTGGTTGGGTGAAAAATTGTCTGCAGAAGTAGCAGCAGAAATTCGCATCATCTATGGGGGCTCAGTAACTGGAGCTAACAGTTCAGAGCTAGCAAAGCAAGAGGACATTGATGGTTTTCTTGTTGGAGGTGCTTCTCTCAAGGGTCCAGAGTTTGCCACCATCGTTAACTCGGTGACATCAAAGAAGGTCGTTGCATAAGTTGATGGTCTGGCAGATTACATCTGTCAAGACTGCACAAGGGGGCTCTCTCCCTTATCTCTTTGAAATAAGCTTGATTGTTCATTTTTTATTTAGGCATTGCACATTTCATTTGTGCATCAAATATTTGGTTGGAATAGTTGGTAGGTTTCTCATCAGAGTCAGCAAGAGAAGAGTGATGTACAACAAGAACTCTCACTGCCAGCAGAGACACATGTTATCCTCAAGATTGAGAGTCTCCTACCTTTGAATATCCAAGAACACTGAGGGGCTGATTTTAGAAAGGAATGTGATGTCATGAGCATTGAAGGGTTTTTTAGGATGATTGACAAGGTGAAAAGTAAGTTTATCTTTTTCGGCAGATCTCTTCACTCATCTGCCAATCTGTGTGGATGGGAGTAATACATCACTTCTCAGTTTTGGTATCAACTGCTTTCTCAGTTGTTGCAAGATTTGGATCTCTCCCATACAACACAGAAGCTGTATTATCCAGAATTTAATGGCCATTGCGAGTATCTGCCCAATGTGCAGGGGTGGCTGCAAGCAGGGGCTGAGCAATAGCCACTATCTGATCCAATTGGCACCTAGTGGAGAATCTGCCACATTGTAAGGAAATTTGTAGACTGATTGTTAAACTGTATGGTGTTAATGTGCCAGTTGTGTGCATTTGCAGGAGCAGTTGACCCTAAGATGCTTCTGGTGCAGGGCACTCTCCTCAGTGACAATTACAATGGCTCTAACAACCTGCAGTTACTCCCCATAACATACATCAGCTCCCAATGGAAGGTGTCAATAGAAATAAATAATCTACAAGAATGTACAAAAATTTTGTCCATAATTTCTGTCACAATTCTACTATATCAATCAAATCAAATAGAGAGAGAAATCAGCAAAATCATGAAATCTTGTCTAGAACTTACACAGCTAAAGGAGTAATCATGATTCTAGACAGCAAAAGTGAGAACATTAGACGAATCTACTGATATACACCACCCAACATAGTTTCTGCACCTTAAGCAGAGAACTACAGGGCTCTTATTGTACAGGAATTTTTTCTTTACAAGAGCTCCTATGAAATTCAAAAGAACTTCAATGACACATCTCTTCAAATCTTCAAGTTTTCATTTGAGGAACAAGATAGTTGCTTTCAGATCATGACTGCCACCACTGCTGTGGTGTCATCAAGCTTTCCCCCGACATAGCTAGTGTACCCAGCACCATGCGCTGCCACAGCAAAAGGGCTCACACCCTGCTTCATGTGTCCCACCTTTTGAGCCAGCTTCACTAGTTCTCTTGCTATCACCTGCCAGTCACCATGCAATCAAAGCGGGTTATACCATTATCGTAAGGCAGCTCCATTTCCCCTCTGTAAACTAGAGTCAACCAAGTGACCCATAAATCCATAATTCAAATTATAATCCACTAATCAAATACAGACCCTGTATTGATTTGCTCATAACAAAAATTAATAGCTCTGGATTTTGACTCAGCACAAGTTTCAACAGGTAAGGCAAGAGCAGTAAACAACAGTAAGTTGTCAGTCAAAATGAGCCTGATCTGCTAATGGAGTTACACAGCAAAACCTGTCACCTTCTCATAGCAAAAATTGGGAAGCTGAGATGAGCTTATGATGGATTCTTACCTCAGGTCCACCTCGAGCTTTTCGAACAGCAATTATGACTGCAACAATTTGTCCCTCAAAGAGATTATCAAAAATTCCATCGGAGCCTAAAACCAAGACATCATCTTTGGTCACTTGAAACTCATATGCCTGCACACAGTATACACAGCTTATTGTTGTAGCTGCTGGGAGATGGGCATAGAATTTATCGACATGGAAATCCAAGGCAGCATAAAGGAAGATAGCACAAGCAGAGGGGAAAAGCATTTCCAATAGCACACCTTCTCCATGTGTTAAAACAACTGCATGCATGAACACACCCCATTTTTCTCGCACTCTCATTTTATGTAACATTCTGGTTTCAGTTGCAAGCCCAAACTATGGCAATACTCACCTCTGCAGTGATTGGGTCATCTCCATCAGTGCCAATCTGATATGGAAAATTGAACCCTCGAACCATTGGTTTTGACTTTGCAACAACTGCTGCATCTCTCACAACAACAAAGCCACTATCTCCAATGTTGGCCACTTGAAGTGTCTGCATCACATAAGAGATTGTTTCTCATTAGGACATGTCTCTCTGTATACATTCCTTCTCTCCACCTCAAGCAAGGGAATCATGAACCAGAAAACTGTACCAGCCTGTCTGCAAAATCCTTGAGCAACCCAGTAAACCTAGACTCTCAACTCAGCATCTGACTTGTATGAGCAGCAACTGAAAGGTAAAGGGACAAGGTCTTCTCATGCTTTTGGAAAGTGACTCCCCTGTGGACTTAGAACCTGGCACAACACACAAAAAAAGTCGTTTTTGCCACTTGAAATATTCCTTTTAACCATCAACTCCTCTGAATTCCTCTTTCCTGTGTGCCACTTTTATGACTGAAATAGAGACATAACCTGGTCATAAACAGATGCAACTATAGCAGCTGCTGTGCCCTTAGCCTTGGTTTTCCCAGCAGCCTTCACAAGAACTGACTTTGGGTCAGATGAACCTTCACATGCAAGTTCAGCACAGTTCCACATGAGCTCTCGCGCATAGTCCCCAGCATTGACTCCTGCCATCATTGCCCCACATCCATCCATAGGACAGGTAAGTGTTGAGTATGTGCTGAAACTATCTCATCACTCTTCTGACCCTCTGGGTGCCCCATCTCCAAAAGAACTGGAATATATCACTAGAAAATGACTCGTTCTCCCACACTAGAAATCGAGCTTAGATGTGAATTTGGACATGGAAAGAAAGAGAGAGAGAGAGAAAGGAGGAGAAGCCAACACAACTGGCAAAGGAATGCTAATTTAATGGCAAAAATGCAAGGACAAAAATGAAAAAAATATATAAATACCACTAAGAGCCCATCCACCCACACCATCAGCAACACCCACCCAATGCACCCCCTCAATGAAGTACGCATCTTCCCCTCCAGTTTCAACCTGTGTGATATGCCCCAACATCACACCTATGAAAACTGAGCATTCAAGAACATCAAAAGGTCCTGAGTCAATGGAAGAATCTAGAGGAAATGGAAATGTCATGGTGAGGGGAGGATTAGCCACAATAACTCTTCAATATTTTCTGCAGTCATTTTCCAAAAGCCCAGATCTCTAACATAATATTACCCACATGACCCATCCATCTATCCATACCTTGTTCGGGTGAGGAATCATAGCAGCTGCAGAGTTCAGACGCACATCTTCTTGGTTTCTCTCTTGCATCCTGCAGCTAAAACAATAATCATATAAGTAACAATTCAATTCTTTGTGCTTCCAGCAAAAATGGCATTCAAGGAGGAGACTTTCTAAATTCCAGCACCAAAAGCTGCATCAAGATGCAAACTTTAACAAACGAGATAACTGTTTACAAGCAGGATTGGAGAAGTTCTAACCCAATCCCAGCAAAACCTGTCCTGTCAGCAGCTGTTGGAGTAGATTGAGTTGATGCAGCACTGCTGTTAGCTTTCTTCTGCATTAGGTGGTCGACATATCATGTGCATGTCAGTTGCAAACTTGCATGCAGGAACTAGGACTGTATAAAGAAACATCTTTCCAGTCAAATCTCACAGGACCTCTCTGTGAGAACAAGTCATTCAACATGTGAGAAATCCACCTTTTCATCTATTTCTTCCACAAGGTGGACTGCCGCAGCGACAATCGAAGATAGTGTTGTTGGATCAGGAACGTCTCCAGTATCAGGTGCAATTTCAGAGTCCCCCAGTAGTGCAGTTTGATCTTTCCAAGAAGTTCCAAGAATGTCATCGCTTGTTCCTGCTTCTCCAGCAGCCAAGTCTCTCTGTAAATCTACACTCTTGGCCACTTGGACCTCTTGTTTCTGTAAAGTTTCCATACTCCCCTTTTGGGCTGTAGAAACTCCATTGATGCCAGCAGAATCTATCTCCTTTTCTCTCAGGTCTTTCTGCAAAGTGCTTATTCCATCAACCTCTTCAGCACCAGAGTGCCCCAAGGAATCATTGCATTCCTCATCTGTGCCAAACCTGAACATGATACTCCCATCTGCAAATTCTGCAGGAAACCAAAAAAAAGCCCCAAAACCCAAAACCTCAGGTGCACAATCCAACCTCATTGAACATGACATGTAACCGAAAAACCCTTTCCACCAAGCTCTTGATTTTACAACTACCAAACCTGGCAGTCATATAGCTAAAGACTACAGTTAGAATTCAACAGCAATGGTATTTGTACATTCTTGATTACAATCTTCAGAGCTGCAAAGGATTGCAAGTGAGTTACCTTTTGTGTCAAGGAGCACTAAAGAGGGGGATGAGGAAGGATCTTGCAGTGCACGCTGTAATGGAAGTAGGAAAGGAGTTGGACGGTTCAGTAACAAGGGCCTCAAAACACAAGCTTTCTCTCTCAGAAATGGCATATCAGGCAGCTGTCTGTGTTGAATTAACAGTGGTAGCATTGATCTCGGGGAAGCTCCTCCCGGAGTGGCCACTGAGCACTGCCACTGCTGCCACTGGAGGAATTCCCGACCTCCCATTGCAGCTACTCTCACCCCCACCATGGGCATCATTGTTGACCGACAGCCCAACCCGTTGCTCTTGCTTACTTGATCTCTCTCTGTCTCTCTCTCTCCACCCGAGTGCTTCTGCTTTTTTGTCTCAGTATTTGCTGGATGGCTCAATCAACAGACCTGTTCCACAGAAACAAACACAATTTGCCTTGTTTAGGTATGAATCCTCTCTCATCTCCATCCCTTCAATCTACTGCTAAAAAAACTACAAGATTACAGAGGAGCAAAAATCTTTTCCAGCATCTCTCACCTCCAACAACAACAGGTTAGTACTTCAACCGACCAAGAGCTTGCGACCCTAACCCTAACAGTAAGCTTTTCTCTTTCCTCCAGAATTTGGCCCCAGTAAGTTAGTAGTGGTCAGCTGCCCACACCAAGCTTCTTGGCACACAAAAACCGAGCAGAAAGCGTCCGCCATCATCCATTCCACATACTCAAACACACAATCCAACACACCTCCTTTTTCTGGTAATCCTCCTTCTCTCATCAAACGACACTCGTCACAATTTGCAACATCATCATCATCATCTTATCATCACCATCATCAAATTTTGCTTTCGTTCTGTAGAAATGTACTACTACAATGATGATGATGATCAAGAACTTCAAGCTCCAAGGGCAAGCTCCTTGTTGTAGTCGATGCAAATTTCATTCTCTTCTTTTCTCTTGTTGTGCTCGTGTTTTGAGACTTGGGGGTAGTATTCTCTTGCTTTTCTCTTGTTTTGGTGACAATTCTAAGCTACAAGAAGTTCTATTTGCTTCAAGGATAATCTGGGATGTTGCAGATGATCGATATCGATATATAGTTTGGGATTAAAGATGAAGAAATCAATCAGACACCAAGAAGCTCCTCCAAGCTCCTCCACTTTCACGTGTACTTTTTCTGAAGTCCAAACTCTGCTTCTGAGTTTGGCATGAATCCCAGCATTTGCACAACAGAATTTTGACATGACACTGTAAAAGGTTTGATTCAAGAGTGCACCTTGTTTAACAACAGTAGCAAGGAATCAAAACATGGATTACTATGGAATGATAGATTTTCATGCAAATTTCATTCCTTTCTTTTGTCTCCTGTTGTGCTCATGTTTTGAGACTTGTGGGCGGTAGTTTGGTTTCTGTCGTTTTGTTTACAATTTTAAGCGAAAGAAGCTCTATTTGCTCCATGGAAGATCTTTCAGATGATCCATAGTTTGACATTAAAGATGAAGAAATGAATGGGACACCAAGAAGCTACTCCAAGCTCTTGCAAGCTCCTCCTCCACTTTCATATGCAGTTTCTGAATGCCAAACTCTGCTTCTGAGTTTGGCATAGATCCCACCATTTGCACAACAGAATTTTGATATGACATTCAATGATTGATTCAAAAATATGCCTTCTTTAACAACAGCAGCAAGGAACCAAAAGATTGGATTACTGTAGAATGGTATTTCTGAAGTTTGTGAAGAGAATTGCTTTTGTCTATTTTGGGGATGGATACTTACATTTAGGGAGTTCAAGGTTCAATTATCTCAGTCACATAAATGATAATTCGAAGTTTGATTATGTGATCATTGAGGGTGAAGCTTTGAACAGCTCACAATTGTTTTCTCACTTTTCTCATGATTATTTAGTTGAATATTACAATCCTTTCACCCAGGTGAGAAAGAGAGTTTCGAATCATCAACGATTTCAATAATCAATGGAATAATATTCAACCATATGGATGTTTCAAATAGTTGATTATTAAGATAATCACTCAATCATAGTCACTGGTACAGCGTACATGTACTTTCCAGGGCATGTCTATGCACACAAATGTGAGACATAGAGAAGTTCTAAGTATATTGAGTGCAAATTTTTTGCCTTTATTGCAAAGAAAAGTGAAGAGTACATCATAATCTTATTATTCATCTTCCCTAGGCCACTCTACAAAAGATATTCTGGTAATCTTGATTGAAAACTTTGTCATGTTATCTAATGTTGCTAAACACATAAGCTAGGTGTTTGCTTTCTTTGAAGAGAAAAATATTTCATTGTTTTGACTGCACATATACTCAAAAGAGGCCCTCACATGATGACACTAGTGTTCCAACTGAGGTTTCACTTTCAACAATTGTTCTATCATTATGAAATTCATACCAAACCTTGTGTCATCAAGTTTTAATAACTCTAGACCTTGTTCTTTTGCATTGAACTTTGTAACCAATGCTTGTGTACATTGGTGATTGGTGAGAAATTTCACTAAATTTTTACTCTCCTGGACAATAGGGGCCATTAATTTTAATTCTCAAAAACCTTCAAGACAAAGATTCTAAACGTGAGTTATACAACTTGAAGAAATGATATGAAATTTTTTTTTTCCCACAAGCTTCCCTGGTCTTTTACAAATACCTATGTTGTTAACCATCAATTGGATAACATTTTGGATTCTAACTTCTTCAATTGCAACTTCAAGGCATTTTGCAATTCACTTTCCTATTTTATCACTCTCAATTGCATTTACCAATCTCAAGAAGTAATCACCTTTAGGTGATACACATAGAATGTTTAACATCAATCACTTGTAATCATACACCTTGTATTCTCCCAAGATTTCCTCGTTGGGTTTCAATTCTCTTTCCAAATCATATTCCATTTCCAAGAAGAAACTAATGCACAATTGCTTAGACATTTGACCTTTATATCCTAGTCCATGATTATTAATGGCTCAAAGCATTTGCTGAAAATATGGAAAAGATAGTTGAAAAGGACCTCACAACCATACAAGAATCAACCTACAACATTGTCAACCTCATGACTCTTTCAAGCTTAGCCGATTGCTAAGCTATTGCCACAATCAATTGGGACCCATCTACCTAAAACTTTTTACTCAACAATTTTAGTTTCTCTTTTAGTTTTTTTTCGCTAGTTTTATTTTTACTTGGGTTTTTTGTATTGATGCAAATGGGTTCAAGAATTACTTATGGGACATCAAAACAACCCTCAATATTTTCCCCTCCAAAATAATGTTCCCAAACCCTAACAATAAATAAAACCTTAAAGTTTTGTATGGGAACAAGCTTGCAAAAGTAAGCCAAAAAACATCTCTCAAACTACAATTCTTTACTTTTTATATGAATGTAAAACCTATTCAAGTATCGATATGAAACCGTCATGAATTTCGTTGCATATATAGTTGAATTTATAATAAGTTGCATATCAAGTTTCAAAAAGTTAATGTAAAAATAATGCGTTGGTATTAAATTAACTAAATAAAATGTGTTAAAAAAAAATTTAAGTTAGAAATTTGGCAAAAAATGACTTTTACTATGCACAAGTTTTAAAAAATATTATATTTTAGTGTGTGATCAACTTGAAATTATCAAAAAAGTAGTTAAAATCCTATTTTCATCTTTTTGAAACCAATTTGAAACACCTACTTACATCTACTTACATTTTCAAATTTTATTTAAATTCATATTAAAAAGATGACACATAATATTGTTATACTTAAGTCAAGGAACGCCTCATATTGATCATTAAACAACAAAAAATTTCAAAATATATATATTAAATTTATTTTTATAGCTACTTTCATTCAAGAAAACAAGGATCACAAAATTGATTAAATATTTTAGCATGCTTTTCACCTTGCCATAACACTTGCAATTTAATTCTCAATTTGTTCCATGTTTGTTATGATTTGAGATGCACTGCACTAAAGACAATTCTAGTGATTCATTTGGAAGCCATTTGGGGATTCTTTTTTAAATTAGCAAAAAATATATATAACTAAAAAGGTTTGTGACATGGATGTTCAAACATGAAAAACACAAATGAAAACACTTTAAGAATGTTTTAAGTGAAAAATGTTAGAATATGGACTTTGAAAATTCTAATCATCACAAATTTTTCATGTCATGATTTGGCAAGAGTAATTGTGCAAATTTTATTTTTCCATATCTTCATTTCGTTTATAGATGAATGTCATTCATCTAAAACACATGTGAAACATGTGTAAATAAGATGAAATTTTTTGTCCACACTAAAATCTTTCATACCTTACATATGATTCATTTATCTTGGTGCAATAATCAATTATCTACAATCTCAACATGGTTGCATACATGATTTGATAGATTATTGAATCATTCATGAGTCTCTTTTTATCATCCCCCAAATGTCGGTTGTAATTTTCAAATAAATATTCACAAAAGAAATTGAAAAACCATTGTGGGGGAAATTCACCCTTAACAATCACATAATCAACATTTTAAATCATGTCAATTATTTGAACAAAAAAAATTGAACCTTTAACCTGCCTATTGGAAGTTTGTCAATAAAAAATGCAAGGAAGGTTCACCAATTGTCAAATTGTGTCATCACATAATTGAATAAACATGTAAACATATAAAAAAAAGTAAGAACTAAAGCCACATTTGCACCCATTTATGAGTTTTCATTTTTTGTAGTAAAATGACTTCAAATATCAAAAAGTAACATCAACATTAGAAAGCATAATGAAGTATTCATTTGATGCCTACTAAAAACTGAAATGTTGAATTAAATGCAAAAATTGCAAAAAGGAGGATTTTGACACTTAAGTGGTCCTAACCAAGAACACTTTAGATCATTTCATTTGGATTTTTTTTTATAAATATTAGCTCCCAAAGTTATAAAAATCATAACTAGAAGATTTTTATAATCAATATTTTAAAACTCATTGAAATGTCATTCCTATAACAAATTATAAACTATGTTATAAGGTTGCTTCCATTAAAAAATCTATGTTATAATAGTGTTTCTTTAAAATAGTTTGATTTTTTGTGAATCTTTAAAGTTTGTGCAAGTACATGGAATCAATTTACACTTGAAACTACATTAACCATCTTTTTTGTTCAATTGTGCAAATTGAGATTGAACTTTTATTAATGAAAATGAATGTTGTTGTCTCAACTTTTTTTTGTCACCATTTCAAACTATTGATTGATGATGTTGGTTCTTTTTCCCCCTTCAATAAAAAATCATAATCAATATCTTCTTGATTTTGCTTAATAGTTTGGGGTTCTTATTTAATATCCTTTCAACTTCTTGTCTTTTTATGTTTAGCTTTGTCAATTTTAAGGAAGTGGGATTCACATCAACAATTTGATCATTACATACATGTGACAAAACCATAATCAACATCTTCTTGATTTTGCTTAATATTTGGGGCTTCTTATCTAATATCCTTTCAACTTCTTATCTTTCTTATGTTTAACTTTGTCAACTATAAGGAATTGGGATTCACATCAACAATTTGATCATTACATACATGTGACAATTTCAAATGAATGTTATTGAATGGTGTTTGCACAAGCTTTCATGTAAGATAAAATTTAATCATCCATCACCTTTAACAAGAAATATTTCTTATCGCATTTTGTTTCAACCTAACTTATGTAAAGACCAAAACCTTTGAAAGAATTTGTTATTTTTTTCCCTCCTCAATGTAGAATCTTTCAATAATACCTATATGATCCCATTAAAACTTTAATTGCCTCACATTGCCTTCATCTCTTGACACAAACTCATGCATTTTTACTAGATTACAAAACTAGACCTAACTAGATTATTAAGCGCATTAGAAGACAAACTTTATATTAATATGAAAACATGGTTTTTTCACTAGTAGCATTACAACTAAGATAGTTGTAGAATCAAGTTCCTTTGTTTGAAATGATTGAGTCTGTTTGATTTTATTTAAGTCAGAACTACATGGTTGTGTTCACGTTAACAAGAACACATTTACTGAAACTAATGTTTGGTTTCTCATGATTTAAAGTGGCAATTTAAGTTGATGTTGAGGTTGTTGGATTTATTAATATACCAACATTCATAATGTATAATAAGAGCATGTGAATAAATTTGAAATCAATATAATGAATAAAAAACATGTGATTTTTTAAAAAACATTGTAACCAATGTTTTTAAATTAAAAAATAATTTGTTTAATCATTTGAAAATATTCAAAATTCACATTTTTTTTGACAATTTTTCAACACAAATCTTCACATAATAGTAAAAACATCTTTAAAACATTTTTTACAAAACATTTCAAGAATATTCCAAAATAAGTAGTCAAATAAAGAATCCAAAAATGGCAAAGGTTATATATTATTTTTATTAATATGAACACACCTAACCATATATAATTATATATCCATTTTGACTAAAAAATTATAATTATTTGGTTAAAGTGAATATTATGTGGGACACATGGCATATATGAATAATTGCATTCACATGGAATTGTTCAATTTTATTAATGTGATTAAAATCAATTGCATAGATATGATTAATTAGATTTGTAATGTTAATTTTGATGATGTGGCAATATTATTACATTCCTAAAACTTTTTTTAAATGCAATGATTAGGATCATCAAAATACATAATATTCTTGATATTATTGAAATTTCAAAATCTATGGAACCTAATAAATGTACTCATTAAAAAATTATGAAAATATTTGTTTAAGTGTTTTGTATGATTTTTCAAACTTTGATAGGTTCATGAAAATCAAGGTGTGATGTTCTTAATGGTACCACCTAAGGACGGGTTTGCTCATTATTCATATAAAAATAAAAATAAAGGATAGCTCAATGATATGTCCGAAAATGGAAGATAAACAAAATTAAATTATTTTAAATTATATTTAAAATAAGAACATAACTAGTATACATGAAATTTTTTAAATAAGTTTTAAATGTTTTACAATTTGAAATTTAATTTTAAAAACTTAATTAAAAAATTTAAAACATGTGATTTTTCATTGTAATAATTTCAGAAATGAAATTCATTTCATTGTAATTTTTTAATCAAAATTTTTTTTTCCAAATAAAACTATAAAAATTAATGTAATGGTTTAACATTTGGGATTTGAAAAACTATAAAATGTAATCAATGAAAAATTAAGTAGATTAATTGTCCTTAAAATTTTATATTTTAAATTTTTTTAAAATTCCAACCTGATTTTGGACATGTCATAATCATGACATCATCATGACAACCAATCATGAGTTTGAAAAAACAATTTCACCCAAATTATTTTTTGGTTCTTGGAATCACAATGTAATATAACAATCTTTTGACTTCATTTTTAATTTGATCCAAAAATATCAAATTTTGAATGTAATTATTAAATTGTATACAAATTATTAATTTTATTTCAAAAATTAAATTCACATTATCACATCAAGTGATAATTTTGGTCATTTTAATCATTTTAAACATTTTCCATGTTAAATAACATTTTTTAATAATCTTAATCATTTTTGGTCACTTTCATCAAAATAGACTTAATTGAATTTGTGTCACAAATGATTAGTGTCACATTTTGACCAAGGAAATATTTGTTCATTGTTTATTGTGACTAGAATTTTAATCATCAAAACTAGCATGAAAACCAAATTATGTAATAGTGTTAGTAGCTGAAATTACAAATTTAACATTATGTCCAAACTTAACCACCAACCCACGTCATAGACAAATAATGTTTTCCAATATTTTCAACAAAAGCATCAAACTTCTTTCCAAAATGTTCCAAGTTTACACACATGGTAATCCACATGCCCACATCTTATTTGCACACACCAACTTTAAGGTCCACAGAAGTCACATCCACATAAGGTCTTGTCATTAATTCATTTCCATAATCTCAAAGCTAACATCTTTTTAGAAATAATAAAATTAATTACAAAAGACATAGTTCACACAAAACAACAATGCAACATAAAAGCAATTTTCCACTCTAAGTTTTTTCCTTCATCATCATCAAAATGACAATTTGCCATCTCCAAAAAAATAACAAATCCCTTTCACCAATTTTGTTTCTTTTCAATTCAAAGCTAATATGATCAAAACTAAAACCCTAACTAACCTCTCTTCACATTACATCTATTCATCTTGCCACATAGCCTTTTTTCTCACACTAATCAAGCTATATGAATATCATAAAGTGTGAATGCATCATAAATTGACACCTAATAAGGTGGGCCTCAAAAGTTATGCATTATTTTTCTTAACATGATGATTTCAAATGATTTGTAATTTAAAATTATTCTTAATGTGGTAATTTTAATTTTGTTATATGATTTTAAAATGATATTTTTTCATCAAAGATGTAATGGAAGTGGAATTAAATGCAATTTAGTTCATTAAAATACAATTTATGATGTAAAAAATGTGACTTTTGTTGAGATTTGAAACAATGAAAATAAAGTTTATGGTAACAAACTTTTGTATTAGGGATAAAGTGTTTTTCTTATGTATTTAAAGCAATGTCAAACACATGAAACATTGAAACTTTGATTTTCTCTTCTTCAAATTGGCATTCAAGTCTTCTTCATTTAAAAATTGTTTATATATATTTAAATTTTGACACATTTTGCCCTAGTGTTAGGGACTTTGTTTGGCCATATTAGAGACTCATTACTTGTGTTTAGAATTCTTCAGCTAGGATTCATTGTCAAGTGTGTTAGTTTATTGTTTGGTTAAATCCTAGGGTCTAAGCATGGTAAAATGGACCAAAAAGTACATCTGCTCAAATCCAAATTTTAAATATGATGATTTTCGACATAAACATTAAAAAATATATTCAAAACTTTTTAAAAGTCTCATTATAGAAGCCTCCATGCTTCCATTGACTTTTGATTATTCGAACACAAATTTTTTTTAAATTTAGTACAATAAAAATAAGTAACAAGGAGGAATGAAATTAACAAGTTAATATTGTGATCATTCCTACTTCTACATTATAGATTAAATATATTTCAGTTTTATTATGAAAAATGTAAAAGTCCTATAGTATGTTTTGCATGCCATTGATTCAGAATTGAATAAATTCAATATTTAATTTACTTGTAATCTAATTTGTAGGTTGTGACATCTACTTGAATTTTGATGAACATATACAAACCTATTTTAAATGTGGTTTTAAAGCATAGTTATAACAGAGTAAAAAAATAACACATAGAAGAGAAAGAAGTTAACGAGCTTAGCAATGGATCAAGAGAATGGAGGCAGCAAATTGTGGGTGAGGTTGATCACTATGTGGCCGCTTTATGATCTTGATGGTTGGAGATTGCATTATTTAATGATGCCCCATTAGTAACCTTAGTTGGGGTTGGTGATCCCAACATAAATTCATGATACTATTAGGCGCATCTAGATATAAAGCCTAGATTTTTAGGCAATGTTTTATGAAAAATCATTTTGTACAAATGGCTAGGGCCTTTTTTAGGCAAAAATTGACAATAATTCACTAGAAAATAAACATTGTTCCATGATGTCATTTGTTCCTATGTCAACACTTACAACTATTGTTATCACCACAAATTATAGAACATAACATGAAAATACTTTAAATGATATCACCATGTTCAATCTTTTGGTGATTCAAAATATGATTCATTTATAACAAGGTAGGAATCCAAGCCCAAAAAATATAAAACAAAAGCCTAATAAAATATGCAAAAGAAACTTGCATGACACAAAAAAATGATAACAACAAACGTGTATTTTGGAATCTAGGATTATATCCCAAACCTTGTTCACACTTGAACCAATACAAAATAAAACCCAAAAAACTTTAAGTTAATTCAGTTTATCCCTAACTAAATAACCAAGCATGGAAAATTAGACCAAAAATTTACCTTGCAACATAAATGGAAAGTGACCATCAAGTAGGCCTTTGTATATTGAATTTTAAAATACTTTTGCCAGAAAACTATGAGCTACCTTTGAGCTTTGCCAATTTCACCATACTCCATGCCCCTTGCTCACCAACCATTATTTGTAATTGTATTGTGTTCAACTTGTTGTTGGTTTCAAACTTCAACAGAAGGAGAAGGGTTACTCCAATATTCAATGGAAGATTGATTATCATTCTATTGTGATTTGGTGGGAGATGGAAGCTATAAGATTTATGAGCATCCAACATCCATTGTGTTTAATTTCTTGCTTAGCCTCCAAGTGAGCAACCTTAGTCTTCAATATAATTTTGATGTTTTTTGATTTCTTGCACAATTTGTGTAGGACAGGGTACTAATCACTCAATGTAACAGTTGATTTGTGAGCAGGAGTGAACAATGAACATCTCAATTTTCTAGGTAATTTTTGATGTTACGTAACCTTTGTATTTTATAAAATATTATCAAGCTTGAAAGTCTAGAGTTTAAATTTGAAAAGCTTTTGAATTGTCTTTTTCAGTTTTGGTTTTTTATTGCTTGAAGAAGATTCGACTTTGTTTGAATCATCTTGTTATTTTTTCATATTTTCTCTCCCTCATAATGCCTCCTAAATTTCCACCATCGTACAAATTTCAATATTTCTTCTTTAATAGAAACCTTAATATTGACAATCATTTTATGTGCCCTGATTGTTATCCAATTTTTTATGAGCCATTTAATTGCATTAATCCTATTCATGTTGCATTTTTTTTCTAATTATGTCACATTATGAGAAATTGTGTCCACGGAGACTAAACTGGCATGCAACTAGATCATCACGGAAACTACTATGCAACTAGGGTACAACTACAATATGGAAATATGACGAATTCGTAATTAAAATGCCACATCAAAATATTTCATAGTTGTAATTTAGTTGCACATTAATTGCAATTTGGACTTTATACGGGTGTATGTACACAAAACATATATGGTGATAATCAACCGTTGTTTGACCATCATCACAAGTTGTGGCGAAGTGGTTAATCTCAACTATGTTACAACTAGTGTAGCTTTAGCGTTGAGTGAGCAAATACTTTGCAACCAGAATATGGTATTGATGCATACAATCATGCAACATGTATGGTTAAATAAAGGTCCATAACATTTGGAACTTGCAACTTGTTTGCAATTAAAAATCAACTAAATTGGTTAGTTTTATAACTAAGTTACAACTAAATGTGCCACTATGGTTTCACTACATAACTAATACTTGTCCACTATGTAACAACTCATACTATTAAAAGATTTACAAATTGGTCAATTTACTGAAAGTGTAAATGCATGTTTTTAGTTGGATTAGAATAATGTATTAAAGTGTTTATGAGTATGTACATATAAATATCATTGTTTATACACTTCAAACATTTCTAAACTAGATTATTAAATGTTTAATAAATACAAGTTGATTACTTTATTGAATTAATTAATTAAAATAACTCATTTTCATAGTTATCTAAATAATTAAAATTTAAATAATGTAGTAAATATTATAGTTCTATTTTTTGTGTTTGATGTTCAATTGTTGTGTTAATAATATTTTCACTACATTGGAATTCACAATATTATGTTGGTATACGTACATATCAAACCATATAATTTCTTGAAAGGTGAAATTTTATTTTTGAAATGAAATTTAAAACAATGTATATATTTTATTAAACATTCAATAAGGGTGTACATATGAATATGTATTTATATACCTCAATGTATTTTACTCATGTTTATTATTTAATATTTCAGAATGAATTATTTTTTACTAATTTTTTTGTTATTAATTAATATGTACTTAATTACCATAAACTAATTAAGTAAAATAAATAATAAAATATTCATATGCATTCATTAATAAAATTTGATTAATTATTATTTAATTAATTCAAATAATTTTAGTTAACAAAATTTCTTAATGTAAGTGAGTAATTATTGAATTTTATTTGAATCTAGATCATCAATAGTCAACATAATTAATCATCTAATATTTATTCTGATAATTAATTATTTGATACTTATTTTGATAATTAATTATTTGAATTAATCAACTAACTAATTATCTGAATTATATTAATTAATTCATATAATAAATATAGATAATTAATTATCAAATATTTAATTCAAATAATTAAATTCCAAATAATTATGTCAAATGATTAATTATAAATTTCAAATTAATTACAAAATTAAAATCAAACAGAAAGCATGTGGAATTGTTTTTTAGTAGGTATAACTTAATTACAACTAGGGTGCCACTAAAAGATTTAACCCATATGTTTTGTTTTAATATCTCATTTCACAAACTATATAAAGGAGGTGTTTCCTTTTGCATCCTCACATTAAAATACATGTGCCATGTTGGGATGAGCTCATAAAATTTTTACCCTAAAAGCAAAACACATAACAAATTTAAAAACTTATGTGGCTACTTTTTAGTTCACCTATTCTTCTAATACTCTACCTTCCTACCTACCTACTTGCCTACCTAAATAAATAGGTCCTACTTAGGTAAGTAGGTTGGTTGGAATTATATCAACTTACCTACCTATGGTTATGTACCGACCTACCTAGGTATATTTATTTATTTATTTCCAAAATTCAATTAATATTCCACATTACAACTTTTTATTGTGCCACATGTCATAATCCAAGACCATCTAAAATGAATAATCATAATGGATGATGGATATCAATACTTCAAAAAAATCACGAAAAATCCTCATAATGCCATGTGTTAAATTTTGATGGAATGATGAAAAATGATGTTAGCATGATGACATTATGATTATAGTCATAGGGGAGTTGCATAGTAGTTGAAACGGAGTTGTTGCGACAAAGTTGTAATTGAGTTGTAATGAGTTGCATTGTATATACGGTGAGTTGCAATTCTTGCAACTTGTCCAATAACATTTCACATCGTATAAATACAATGAGTTGTAAGTGTTTGATGCAACTCAAAAATTGAGTTACAAGGCTACTTGCAAAACACCCCTTTTTCTCATTGACCTCAATCTTGCTCATGTTGCATCTTCTAATTGCATCAATCCTATTCATGTTGCATTAATTTTAACTATGTCAATCCAAATGTTGTTGCATCAATTGTTCTTGGCCCAAAGAGGAAAATACTAGTTGTTGATGATGTTGTAGAGCTTTCCATCCCTTTCAATCTAGTATCAAGAAAATGAAATTACAATCGCATTAAGAAATTTCAAGATTTATGGGGTTTTAAATTACCTTGGGCAAAGATGTGTTTAAGGTCAAATGGGCTGTTGCATAATTTTAAGTGCAAAATATGTAATCAAGTGGAAGGAAAAGACAAATTGTTTGCTCTAAGTGGGACTCATTTTGTAAGCACACAAGTCGTAAGAAAGCCAAAAAAAATATTGGTTTAGTGAAAAAGGGGGAGTAGTACTACATGAAGTCTTGTAAGCATGTAAAGAATCATGTTGAACTTGTTAATTACAATTGTCAAATAATCGCTGAATAAGTAATAAATGCTATAGATAGAGAAAAAGCAAGGAAGGTTGTGCAACTCACCATTGTTTTGCATCTGTTATAGTAGGGTTGTCCTATGCTTGAGTATGAGTCCATGAAAGTGTTGTTTAGGTTTTTAGTGATTCCTAGAAATAGAAGGAAACATTGGACCAACACTTTCGGTTGGCAAATGGTGGAGTTTATGCACCAATAAGTGATGGTCATAACTAAAGCAATAGTTACAATTGTACAATATGTTTCTATTAGCTATGATGAGGTCTCCACCTTAGACAACCAATCCTAGTTTTTGATCCATTGATATGCCATGGAAAATTGTGTAAAGATTTTGATTTCATTTGATCGTGTTTTGGAAGGATCTAGTTTTGATAATTTGACGAAAGTGATCATGGAGACATTGACCGTAGGGGGAGGTATGCTTTGAAATTAAATTGTTCGTAAGCTGATGAATTTTGGAACAAATGGCGTCAATGTGGTTCAAAGCATCGAGTGTGGTGTCACCAAGCAAATTTGAGACAATTATGCATCTTTTTCTTTAGGTATGCATTATATATGGCACATCATACAAACCTAGCAATGTAGACCTTATTTACTATACCTTTGGTGAAGCACCTTGAGAATCTCTTACAAATCTTGCATGCATAATCTGCACATTCCCCTAAGTGACATTTGGAGTTTACAAACTTTTCAAGATCATAGAAACAAAGGGGAATAAAATCCTTCGCAAAGGTGTTGGCAGGTTACAATCTACACAAAAAATTGTCATAATTTAATAGTTTTTAGTACTTATCCAAGTTTCATGCATCATGGTGGACATTTGGAAAATAATTTTAATTAAAATTTTGTGAAAGATGATTGTTCATATCCCAATCTAACATTATGTTGTGAAATCAATGCATATATGAATGATATAATAATCCAACAAAGTATTATTTTGATTTGGACAGCCTCATCACATTTTTGCAATTCCAACAAAGGATTAAGAAGTACTAGATTTAATAATAAATTTTCCATGAAATTTTACACATACATAAAAGAAACCATAAAGAACAATATTTCCCATTGAAGTTTTCAATTTTTCTTAAGGTCATGGACTTTAAATAAGATGATTTTTAAATGTTCATTCGTACATTATGGTATGAAAATGTTGATGATTATGATTTGTTTGGTTGGAAAATGTTCTTCCATTGAAGATTTACTTGGGCTAAATGCTTTTTTAATCATTTGACAAAAGTAAAATGAAGTTTTGAATTTTTTTTTAAATGGAAAATTATTGTCAAATAAAGGTTTTTTGAAAACCTTTATTAAATTATTGGTGTACATTTACACAAATGTACAATTATGTCTCAATTTCATATTCATAATTCTTATGACTTCTTTTAATTTTGAAACCCAAATCATTTTTATGTGATTTTAAAAATTATACAAAGTGAGTGAAATCTTACATACTACTACTTTAGATACTATATGTATTTCCAAATTTGCCATAAATTGTATAGACTGTAGCTTGCCAACAACCGCAACATGAAGACTCAATGGATTTCCATGTTGAGTCTTATAAAAAAAGTCATGGCAAAGTATAAAACCTTATTACTGAAAATGACTATGGACAACACTACAAACCAATAAGCAAAGTTCAATTTTGGGCACCTCCATGATTTCCAAATTGTGTTTAGGCTTGCATGCATCTTTCCCTTGCTAGTATCTATGCATGTTTTAATCAAGTTTGCTTAGATGTAGGACATATTTGTTTATGACTTAGTGATTTATATATACAACATGTATTGTGATCAGACCTTAAAGTTTGTTATTGATAGCTTCTAGTCTTTCAAATCTTTGCTTGATTGCAAGCATGATTCTATCCACATGTGGTGGATACTAGATGTTAATACAAAAGTTTGCCACTTAGCCTTCAAGGTTTCTAGCTAACACATTTGGGCAATGCATTGGGATTTGGAGACAATGGTGGCTTTTTTTGTGACCCAAAATCTTTTTGTTGTTGTTGTTGTTGAGTCTTTAGTGAAAAACCAATGCACATGTACATTTCAATTCATCACTTTGTTTTGCATGTTTTCTAAGATTCTAAGTTAAGGTATGAACAATAAATTTAAGGTTTTAGTTTAAGTCTAACATATTTCTTTTAAGGTTCCAATTTAGGGTGCATGTGGGATTTTTGTAGGGTTCCGATTATTTTGAGGTCTATCCAATTTGTTTTTCAATTTTGATTATGGTTTCAAATAATGGTAAGTGGTGTAGGTATGTAGGATTTTTTTAAGGTTCTTATTTAAAGGTTTCATGTTTGGGTTTGTTTTGTTTTGTTTTTAATGATTACATATGTTTTTATTTTGGCAAGGGCTATGAAAGGGTTCACTTGTGAGCTAGATACTAGATTCCCAACTCATGCCATCATAGATGCTTTAAGGATTGTGTATCCCTAATATTGGTTCTAGCTAGATGATGATGTGTCATTTCAAAAGACTTGGAGGTTCTTAAAGTTGCAATTTGTTGTGGCAATACTTCCACCTTGAATGGACAAGAGGTTCAAGTCTTAGAATTCCTTAATGTGGGGGACCTTGAATGCCAATAGGGGTTGTTCAAATTGACAATGAAATCTAATGTAACAACATGCATACCCCCCCCCCCCCCATTTTACACTAATCCTCTCACCAAGATATGGCAACTTTTGACAACATCTCGCATTCTGATTACCAGCTTCCCCAAATATGTCAAATTGGTTGAATTGGCTATGGTGCAAATGGTTGGTAACATGGAAGATGAGAGATGTTTTTTTTTTTGGCACTTATGAAATCTAAGTTTCATAATAGGTTGACAACCCAATTGTTGTTTGTTGTGCGGATGTTTACACAACGCTTTTATATTATACAAAATTTCCCATATGAGGAGTGCATTGAGTAGTGGAGAGCTACCCACCATTGCTACTATTATGATGGGTAACATGTGATTAATGGTTTTTGTGAAAGCACTTAGAGGTCCTTCAAAGGGCTACCATTTTTTTGTGCCAAAAGATGTTTGCTAATTTATTGTTTATCTTTGTTGAATCCTAATGCCTAAGTGCCAAGATGGTAGCCCTTTTTGTTTCCACGATTCTGGCATGTTCTACATGCTCTTTCCCTAAGCTCACAATTATTTTTTACTTTGTATCATGATTTTGGATTTTATGTTACATTGTTGTACATTTATATGCTAATTTAGTGTGACATTGCAGGTCAATTGAGTAGAGAGGCTAGTTTCAGGGGTTCAATTCCCCTTCAATTGCTTTGAACTCATCTAGGTTGTGAATCTCCATGACCTTTGTTTTGTGTGTTTAGTGACATTGTGTTGCAAGTTGGATAGTAAATTGTATGAATGTTTTGCTTTTTAGTTATTGGATTTGTAATGTCTTATGTAATATGTACCAACTAGCCCCTCCATTTTTTATTTATTGGTCGTCAAAAATTTTCCTAAAAGAAAAATGTAGGGGCCAAAATTCTAAACCAAAAATGTAACATTCACCAAAAATCACACATGTGCAATTTCATAATTGCCTTAAAAACCACAAGTGCAACCCCTTTATAGCCAAATACTTTCCTTTCCAAACTATAAAGGGGAGGCCACAAACTTCACCCCACCAACTAAACTAACAACCACATTTAGGGGAAAAAAAACTTTGAATGGGGCCAAACAAGGTTCCTATAATTATAGGTTACTAACCATTTGAACACCACATTTAGGGCAGTAGGGGCCACTAGGACTAATTCTCAAAAACCAAAAAAAAAACATTGTCATGGAATGATTTAAGGACAAAGTTGGCCACCCATTAATAACTATTTAAAAATTCATAACTAATTCAAAATAAAAATGATTCCACTTACATTCACTTTTGAAACCATTTGACTACAAAACACATTTTTGGTAACACTATTTAATTTCAACAATTTGTGATGTTTTTACTTTAAGACATTTTCAATGAAGAAATAATAAATATGTGTAATGGCACTACACTAAATTGTGTCCTAATTCACTTTAAGTTTCATTAGATTTTGAATGAATTTGGACATTTTTACCATGGTGAAATTCGTCAACCTTCTAATGAACGGGGACTAGCTGTTAAAGACAGTGAATTGATCCACTAATACCTAATGAAATACAAATTTACCAAACCATTTCACTTGCTAGTTAATTAACTATGCAACATGGAAATCAATTAGATTTAAATTATTTAATATTTAATCTATTATTTAATATTATTGATAATTTCATGATTTTCAATCTATGAATTATTGACATGTATCACTACCTTTGCTAGGTTAAAAACATAGCCTAGGTAAATAAAACATGTAATCAACCTAAATATGCACCTATTTTAAGGAATCACATAGGAGAGTATTCAATCAATTTACCACTATTGACCATAAACACACCATTTGTGAGGTTTGATCCCTTGAACTTTAAGATGGTGGCCATCACCCCTACCATCAAGTCATCACACTTATTGTGATGATGAGTTACATTGTATTCTATTTGTGAAATACTTCATTTTAAACATTACAAAAATATAAATTTTGAAAATTCATATTTTATTAAGATTTTGTCTAAATGAAATGATTAAAATTTAATTTAAAAGTTTTTTCAATAATGTACATAATTACATTTATTTCTTTTTGAAGGTGTAAAATCATTTGAACAATTTTTTTTTGAATATCACCATTTAATAACATTTCAAGGATCATTCTTTTGAAAAAAAAAGTTTAATAAATGGATAAGATTTTTGCTAATATAATAATATTACTTATGTTAGGCTATTTTCAACTATTTTAAGGCTACTTTTCATTGTTCTAAACTATCTCACCTTACATCATTTATGGCTAATTATGGTTTTTTTTTTTTGACTATTTTTAATTATTTCATTTTAGGTTATTTATTTTAAGTTATTTCATCTCGATTATTTTGGGCTATGTGAAGTTATTGTTGGTTACTTTTGGTTATTAAAGGTTATTTTATTTTATGTTATTATTGGTTATTCTATGTTATATTACCATAGGATATTTGTGGCTATTTTATTAGTGGTTACCATTGGTTACTCTATCGGTGGCTATTCTATTGGTGGCTATTGGTGGCTATTTTATTGGTGGTTATTTTATCGGTGGTTATTTTATCGGTGGTTACTCTCTCAGTGGCTATTGGTGCTTATTCTATTAGTGGTTATTAACTATTCATTTATTAGTGGCTATTATATTGGTGGTTATTAATGGTTGTTTTATTAATGGCTATTGATATTTATTTTATTAGTGATCATTGGTGATTATTTTAAGTAAATTACCATATGTTATTAATGGTTATTAGTGATTATTGTTAGCTATTCTATTGTAAGCCATTATTGGTTATCTTATTGGTGGCTATTGATGGCTATTATATTGGTGGTTTATTTTTATTATTTTAAGTTACATTATGACTATTGGTGGTTATTTTATTATAAATTATTGATGAATATTTTAGGTTATATTATCATAGACGATATTTGTAATTATTTTTTGTAGGATATTATTGATTATTTTAAGTTATTTTACATTAGGTTATTATATTTTATTTTAGACTATTTTAAATTGTTATACTTAGGATAAAATAATTTAACATAAAATAGAATGACTTTGAATAACCTAAATTAAAACTTGAAATAACATATACTAACGTAAAATAAACTAACTCAAGGTATACTTATGTTATTTGAATAATTGAATTAAAAATAATTGAAAGTAAAAAACTTATAATAAGTTAGTTAAGATACTTTAAGATAAAATAACATATAATATTTTAAGGTATAATAATTTATAATAACTTATACGGTATAAATTAGAATAACTAATATAACTTTTAAAAATACAAGGTATATCATAAAGTAGCATATGGTAGTTTAAACAAACAACATAAAAATAAACCTATTTACACAATAAATTATAATAATGAATTATGTCAATTAGTAGTGAAACACAATGTTTACATAATGATATTATAATGAGTTAACTTTAACCAGAATGAAATCATTAAAGTGTAATGAATTTATTTCACTTTTAAGGTCCCATAATGATTTAGGTTACTGAACTACACCCCATTTTTGTATTAGTATTGGGTGAAACAAGATCAAAAGAGCTAGCGGCACCAAAATAAAAATCTTATTCCAAGGACTACACATGACATGTGTTATTTTATTTTGGTTTATCACTTTAAAATTTATATTTCAAGTACCCCTTTTAACACTACATGCCCTTTATCACGTAAACATGAACAACTTTTGTTAAAGGTGCAAAATTTTCAAAATCCATAATTAATTTTCAAAATCAAAACATTTTAAAGTCAAATGTGCTCAAATGAGTTATGAAAAAAAAATTCATTGATTCAAGTCCTTTTGCCCTTCTAATCATCAATGTTAAAATCCTCTTCAATTTTCATAAGGAATGGTACACATCTAATATTAAAAAAATGACATTTGAAGAAAACAAGGATCGTCCATTTTTTAGGTTTGAATGTTTTGAACATGCAAAAACACTTTTGATTTGTGCCAAACTTTGATGATGTAAACTTTGCAATTAATGGAAAATATTTCAAAAAACATTATGAAAAAATCCAAATTATTATGCTTCACTTGTGATTTTTCAAACATTTTTAAGGAGTGTCCATTCACTTGGGTGGCTCCTTTGACTATGTTTTTACCTTAATATCACTTACCATTCTTATAAATTTTTAACACAAGATTAAACTTTGAACCCCACGATCTTTGGCAAATGTAAAATGGATCCAATGTTCATTGTCATTTTTCCCCACAAACATTTGTAAACATAAAGTATCCTCATTGAATGTCTTGCATACATTGGCACACATAGATTGAAGCCATCTTCAAACTCCTTGTAAACATTTTTACAAATGTTTTTTTACACATAATTAACATCAATGTCATTTTTTCCTAGTTTATAATAGTTACAAAATGTTCTAAGCATGGAAGAGGTGATTTTTTTGCAGTTGCAAGATTATATTGATGAAAAAGAAGGCAAAGAATTATGGATTGTGCAAGTTGTGGAAATGCTTGCACATGATATGAAAAGGGTTCCACAAAAATGAAGAAATGGTGGTTATGTGCAAGGGCAATTAGAAAATGTATCATACAATTGGCATCAAAGCTATGAATGCATTTTGTGTGACTAATTTTCATCATTGCCATGTTTGGTGAATATTTGATTAAGCATCGATATTGGATGACATGTTGATTTTTATGAATTATGTAGAATGTTTGTGAATATCATTTTTTTTGTGCAACACTTGGATTATGTAAGGATCATTTATGGACACCTAAAATAAAGGACACATTTGTGGGCCATGAAAGGCATGAATTGTTTTGATTGATAATAAAATTTCCATTATGCCTACATTGATCAAAATCCCACAATTTTGCCTACATTGTTCATTTTGTTTGAAAACATATTATAGTATCAATTTATTTCCAAGGGTGCTTGCACATTGTTAATTCTATTTAATGAGAGTATCACATATGTAATTATACGCCCATGTATCTTAAAGGTTTTTTTCGTTAAGCTGATGGTTGGAGGTGATTGTAGGTGGTGGCACAAGTGAGGGTGTTGTTGTGCGTGTTGCCACTGACATGCTTGGAAAATTTAAAATATTAATAGGAAGGGGTGTTGTTGCAACTAACATTATTGCATGTGTAGGTATTATCTCACATGGAGATCCAACAATTCGAAGATTTGAAGTAGTTGTAAATGACACAAATGTTATAGGTGTTGAAACAAATGTGAATTGATGTTGAAGTTTTTCCAACTTTTCTAAACACCACAATTACAAGTACTTTCTCATTTATTAATTCATTACTTGATTTTTAGGAAGTGAAAAATGCGAATGCACTTTGATCTTGCATGATTGTAATTTTTAAAAATGTAATACTTACTAGAAGATGGCTTGTGCATGTAAAGCTTAAAGCTTAATGTGATTTTAATCCACCTACATGGATGAATGATTTCTATGGACCATGAATGTAATTTTTGCATGGACGAATTTCATTTATGAGTTGGATTAAATTAATAAATCATTGGATGGAATTCATCCATGATCAAGAGATAAAAAATTTAAAATGATTTATATCCATCTTCATTTGTTGTCCAAATATTTATATTTCAAACTTGAGTGTCATTTAATAATGACAAATAATATGACTATAGGGGAAAATATGATGATGGGACCAAAATATTTTTAAAAATCTTGTTTAAAAAATCATTTTCATCAACAATGTCAAGCAATCAAGAAAATGTTGTCACGAGATGAATGTTTACCCCCCCCCCCCCCCCCCCCTCGCCCCCCCATTGTTTCCAACAACATTATAAATATATTTTGTGAAAAATTAGGGCACCTTGAAAATAAATAATTATTAAAAACAACCCCATTGTCATCTATGATAATAGTTTTTTTAGAAGGAGTTAATCAAGGTGCTCGAAATTAAATTTTAATTTATTTCAAAAACTCATTGTCATTAATGACAATGGGTGAAATCATGATAAGGTATACCAATTGGTGATCTTTACCAACAAATAAAAGTAGATTTGGAATCTTTTGCATTTCATTCATGCCATAACTTTTGGGGTGTATTTATCATATTAAATAAACCATATATGATCATTCTTAACATATATTATTACATTTATTAATTTATTAATTTGGCTAATATTGCACATCTTCCAAATCTAAAAATTCAAATGATGTGTTACTAATGTTTGAGCCATTATGCACCTTGATACACATTTTTTTTGGAATTTGAATTTTTGGATTATGACAATGTGAAGCCTTTCAAAAGTAAATTTTTCATACACTCATATTTTTGGTATACTTTAGCATGCTTTCACCCCAATAGGTAGTTTAAAATATCTAAAACATTCAAAACCCATTGTTGTTAACAACATTAATTAGATTTGATGGAAGTTATAGCACCTTCATAAAATAATGAAAAAAATCTTTGATTGTTGTCCACAATGCTTATAAATAGATTTGAAGGAAGTTATGGCACCTTTGGAGAGGGGAAAAAAATCAATTTTCATCAATGACATTGGGTTAGTTTGCTCCCAAAAAAAAAAACAACCATGGGGTGGATGTTAGCATGATAATAGTAATATAGTTAAAACATATTGAAATAATGGCATTTAAAACCATAGCCATCAAATACATTTATAATGAAATTTACATTATATTACTCAACAACTATTATATCATATAAAACTAAATTGTGTTTCATGAAGCTCTAATTAATTGAAATTAGAGGAAAACAAGTTTTATTGATAAAAATTTAATGATAAATTAAACCATTCATCCATAATTTTCATGGAAGTATTATATATTAAAAACATGTAAATTCAATTTTATTTTTCATTCACATATTGGATGAATGAAAAAAACCATTCATCCATAATGAAGATGAATGCTTACCTTCATCCTCATGTTTGCTTCTAAATTTACTCGCATAACATTCATTTTGTAATTAAATTTTTGAGTTTTATTTGCATGTATACGAGGGAAAAGATATTTTACCATCCCAAGTTCCAACTCTATGCTTTAAGCTCAAGTGCTAGACTCATACACAACAACTTGCATTGTACCTACCATATTTATGGTTGCTTTTGCTTGGGCTCTAAGCACACATTCTATCATTACATGTTTTTTATCATCCTTGGCTACATGTCGTGGCCACTTCAAAGCCTTGAACCCACCGAAATGTTCTTGTTGATTAACTTTCACCAAATCTAAAAATTCATCTATGCATTCAACTATTCAAGCTTTTCATGAGAGCAATTTTTTTCCTTTCCTTTTTCATTTTTGACCACTAAAGCACATCTTTGACGATCAACTGGTCAAAAATGTAGAAAAACAAACACAATTTTCCTATGATGCTTTGACTTGAAAAATTTGAGAGCTTTTGCAAAATATCTTCATTAGAATTGCTAGATTCAAGGAGGCCAATGATAGCTTGATAATTGTCACAAAAAATTTCCACATCATGTTTGATTAGCCCTCACTTTCTCTCTAAGCTTCAAGTTGGACATTTTCCACTGGAATCTGGTTGATTACAATTGTAACGTGTTGCTATTTGCTCCCAAAATGCTTGATTTTTTAGGCCATTCCCTGTGATAGGATCCAACGAAACATGAAGAACAAACCTACACAATTATTTTTCTGGCCGGCCTCCTTTGCCACTAAGTTTTTCCCTTTTTGGATTTTGCAGCCACTATTGTATCAGATTCTTGTGTCACCATAGCTGTTACAAGCAACAAAACTCCCACGAAACAACCAAAGAAACAATTGGTCAACATGCTTTGACTACCTCTCCAAAGCCATCTCTAGAGCTTGATACAATGCACCAAAATGTGGAGCTTGGTGGAAAATTTTCTGGCACCACCATCTTATTTGCAGGGTTTGATGACCATTGGGGCATTCATGAATTGGGATTTTTTATGGGGGGCACTAGTTTGCAGTTGCAAACTGCTGTAATGCCTCCAATTGGAGATGCTCTTAGAGACAAAACAGAAAACAGAGTCGAAGATGACCAAAAGCATGGGCACATCAGACCTGCAAGCACAGGCACAGACACTACATTCTCCTCCACATTATCAGAATTCGCTTTGAAAGTTTCCAAGGCAAATGGTGTAGATATTGGAGCTATCTTCTCTACACTCTCCAATTTCTATACCCACAATGCCCTTCCTACTTTGATCTGATGATCTCCATGCTCTTTTTCTATTCACCCGCAAGCTTAAACACATACAAAGGTTGCTTATTGGTGGTTGTGTCTTTCTCTAGACAATCTCTGGAACGCACGATGTGGTAATACTCCTTCATATCCAGCTCAATTTGTGGACCTCCGCAACTCTCACATTCCCGTGCTATATTGCAAGATCGACAACAACAACAATGATGATTTGCATTACAAGTTTTGAATTGAACCGCTTGATCTGAGCAGAAGACAAAATACTTCCACCAACTGGAATACAACAGCGAAGGAAAACGGAAAACCCACAAGCAACCAGAAAACGAAAGAATTGCACCTCATTCTCAGCGATTCACGCAATTGAGTGTTGGAAATTCTCGTTCCCAGGGATCTCAATGCTGCAGACTACACAGCGACAATCTGTTGGTCGTATTATGGCCGCGATCTGGAGCGTCATGCGCAGCGCCACGAGAAATTGTTGAGTCAAGGTGGGACCGCACCAATGGGAAACCCAAGTTAGATCCTGGTTAGGATCTAACTCGGGTTAGATCTAACCAAGTACGTAAGTTAGGTTTGACGGTGGTTAGGATCGAACCAGGGATCGGAGTTAGATTTGACCCTGGTTAGGTTAGGTCGTGTCTCTCGATCGCTGCCTCTGAGCTTTTCCTCTCCCATTGTCGCAGGATTTCAATCTATTTATGAGTTTTTCTTTCGGAGTTGTCTGCTGATTTTCCTATTGCAGAGGAGCAGTGTAGAGTGGCTGTTTCTCTATCGCCTGAGTAGCAAGGAAATTATCCGGGATATCTATTATTTATTTTTTTCTGGTTTTTCATTTGGAGTTTCCGAGAAAACGTGCTCCGCACGTCTGAGGGTGTTGTGTGTCTGTGTGTGCCGTGTCTCCTACCGTGGTTGTCGGTGTAGAACTTGAAGAGTTTTTCAGCTTTTTTCCCCGTTGAGCAGTCGGTTGTTGGAGGGAGCTCTGTTGCAACGTTGGCTTGGAAGTAGGGGATTGAATCAAAGGCGAAAGAAGCGTCCTTCGTTTCCTGGTGTTGTGTTTTTTTTCGTCTCTCGCGGGTGTCGCGGCGGGCTTTTTGTCCTACCGTGTCCCGAAAGAAAGGTCTTCCTGCTTGCGGTGTTCTCTGCAGTTTTTGACCTGTCGCGTGTGCCTTTTGAAAGAGGATTTGTGGTCTTGGTGCAGCGATTTAGAATCCATGGCGGCTTTCAATCCTCCGACGAATATGGATTTCTCTATGGGTTCTACAGAACAGAAGATGTCAATGAGCCTCGGTAAGCACTTCCGCTTGCAGTTCGTTTCCAAGGGAAGCTTGTTGAGAGAGGTTGTTTTGTCAGATTTCCTCCTCGGTTGTTAAGGGCTAAGGTTTCCGGCCTCTTTTTCTTGCCGTTTTCCTAATTGCGGAGCTACAGTATGTGGCGATATCCTCGTTGGCCGTGATCTTGTTTTTTCCTACGTACATCCTAGTGATGTTGCGAGGGAGAGGAAAGAGACGGTGCTGCCGGAGTAGAGTACCGCGTCTGTCACTAGGTGCTAGAGAATAGTTCTCTTTCTGACGCAGGTCTTTACTTGTGTGCTCAATGGGTATGATGCAGATGACATCATAAAACACACCAAGAAAGAGAAGGGGAAGATGCACCGTGCTGCAGTAAGTATCATAACTCGGTAGAATAGATTGCTGTCTTTCAGAGCACCCTTGTAACTTTCGCTTCTTCTCTTACAGTAAACTCTGTTTTTGTATTAAGTTTTGTACACCGTGATCCTTTTTCACAGATCAAGAATGGGAACAGGAAGCTAAATGGTCCAGGGGCAAAAGCTGCCCTTCAGAAGTCAGTGGCTTCACGCTCATCAAGCATGAGACAGGTAGGATTGTCTGCCTCTTCTACCTATTTGATCACCAGACCTGGCCAGGAGACTTGATATGAAGTCATAGTTGCTTTGCAGGATTTGTCTTTGGATGCTTCTGATGGTATCTCTAAACATTCAGTAATGAGGGCATTGTAAATATGCTGAACACTTTTGCCTTGTTTTGATGAGCAGGGAAAACTTGCTCAAGCAAGATCCAACAATGGAGGTGTAAGTTTTCCTGCAACTAAGGCTGCCTCAAAGAAAGCTTTTGCTGCTCCGGTCAACACAAGAAGCAGGCAATTCATGAACAACAGGTGCAGCTTTTTTACACTGTAAAGTTCCCTGATGAATCTAAAGTTTTTAAGTTCTTTACTTGTGGCTTTTCCTTTTCAATGTTGGAAAGCACATATAGTGAGAAAGCAAACAAACTGCAACAAACAAACTTGCAGTATCAAATGCTATAGCTGTTGAGCGGTCTACTTGACTTTCTCTTGTGGGTTTGCAGTGAACCTGGACGGAGAAATGCTCCAGGAAGGAGGCGCAATGGCCAGAAACTTGCAAACACATATGCTGCTGCTGCTGGAAACATGAAGATCTTGGTTGTCAATAACCCTAGCAAGTGAGTGGCTGGTGTGATCGAAGATTCTCGATCAAATCCTCTCTTAACAACTACCAGATTTCCTGTGTAGTGGTGTTGCTTGTTTGTGCATGCCGCTTGTGCTGTCTGCCCTGATCCACTGAAGATACTCCTCATCAGTGGAATTTGTGGCTCGATGACACTCTTGGCCAATATTCTTGAAGATGGAGATGGTTGTAGAGGTTCTGCTGGAGTCTTCTAGCAGACAGTATCTAAGTTTGTGTCATGAAGATGGCATATGACCAACGGCCCCTTTTTTCTCCTGACCATGGATGCAAGTATATTGGTGATAGCGGGCCTTGGAAGGAAGTTTTTTTATTGATTGAAAGCTGCACCCATCATGCTGCTCCTGGTCTTGACATACACATGTGGTGCCCACAAGTGATAGAAGGTTGCACATCTGGTTTGCATGAAGTTGCAATTGCATCTCTTGATTGAGGAGTGCACACACTTGAACACTACCAGACCCAGTTGATGACTCCAAGGACAGAAGGTGTCTTTCTGGATACCTGAGGATTGAGCCTCTGTACAAACAAGTTTTGAGTACCTTGGTGGTTTATTTCCATACCAGAGGATCTCCAGCTGCTACATTTGGATATCTCTCTAAGCTTTGAACAAGAGGGACTTTCTTTCTTCTTGTAACTTCCATTCTGTACTTGAGCCTGCATCACAGGTAGAAAGCTTGTCCAGATGGGCAATGTGGTATGTTTCTACTCCTCTGTTTTCACAGAGTTTGGATCATTCGAGAGTCACAAGTTTGTTGCAATCACAAATTGGTGGTAAAATTGCATGACCAGTCTTATTAGTTTGTGCAGAAATGGAGCAGGCAGCCCTTCAGGAACATTTGGCAGGAGGAAGGCAATGGCTGGTCCTAACCGACAAGCTACATCAGTAGCCCAGAACTCCAACCTGGTATTTACTGTGGATGGCATTTTGATTGTATTTGAGTGTTTCAAGTACAGTCCATATTCAGCAGTTGAGCATACTTGTTCTACCTTACAATGTCACTGAGCAACACTACCAGCTTAAAGGATTGACAGGAAAAAAAGTTTCCTGACCATGGCTTTCTGAACTGTGAATGTGGAATGCCTTATTGGATTTGATTTCCACCAAAAGGTAATAAGCAACAATCAATTGAGCTCAGTTGTAAAATAGAACTTTCTTTTTATGAATTGGTATTCATAACTGACCTGACCTTGTTATAATAATCAGGTGCAGAACCAGAGACCTAAAACATTGGATTCTCTATTTGCAAGTATCCGCAACAATGCCCAACAGACAGCACCAGCTCAACAGGGGGGCCGCAGAAGAGGTGGCGGTTGGAGGCCAGCTGCTTAATCTCATCTTTGCACACTCAAATTACCTCATCACTGTGAGGACTTCAAATTGGAGTGGACTGCACAAATCAGGGTTGTTTTGGGTCAATTTCTTGAATGGATGAGCTCAGCATAACACTTATACATACCTGAACTGGAATTTGACTACAATTTCTAATTTTTTGGAAGGACAAGGTTAACCTACTGTTGATAGCGGGGAGACACAACTTCATTTCCTTTTGCTTGACTGCTTCCATAATGTCTGTCAATGGGTAAATCCTGTAATACTTGAGGTAGGCTTGTAATTTTGTTGTCTCCATCAAATCTGTGATATACAAGTTTTTCTTTTAGACTGCTTTGGGAACACAGTTGTGCACCATAGTGTTGACATATGACCTAATGTCAAGGTTTTCTTTTGTTGATTCCCTAGTAGTAATACTATGACTAATGGCACATGACTTACAATAGTTGGCTTGGTGCATGATCACAAAATTTGAGATGAGAAGATTGATGATTGCATGATCTTGTGGGATTGCACTCTGGCATTGAGAAACTGGTTTGTTGTGGATTCTTTTCTTTTATCAGGTCATCAGTTCTTGTAAAGTATTGCACTCCTGATTCAGCAGGTCTTGAGAAGCTTCAGAGCATATGCATGTACAGAAAACATGTGTGGGGTATATTATGTTTCCTCTTTGTTTCTGCCTTTTCTATGTACCAACTGGGATTTACATTCCTCATTGCTCCAGCAACTCGAAACATAACATTCGCAAGAAGCTGGCAAGTCTAGTTTTGTTACTCATGTTGTACTAAACCTCATATACTTATCCTGCCAGTGTGCTGTATACTACAGAATAGCCCAATGTTTTTGCTTGGACGATAGTTTATATGCCAAAAACATGCTGAAAAGGTACTCATTTCCTTCCTCATGATCAAATCCCTCAAGCTCTACTTACAGGAAGGTTACAACCTGCACAAATAGAAGTCCTCATATCACTGCTCAAAGTACATGAACTAGGCTTTGCATTGCCAGTACTGATCTCTGATAACATGTAACCCTGTAAATTTCGTATCACTTTCCTCAACTACATGAACTGAACTTTGTAATGTGAGAACTGATCTAAGTGGAAGAGCAACCTGCAGTTCACATGAACATTTCCAACCAGACTGTTGCACTCCACTCTCACACTACCATAACTGGACTCTCAGTAAAAAAGCCTGATTGCCATGCTTGCCTAGAAGAGGAAACCATTGATGTGGCTTGAAGACCATCATGGCATTCACCATCAATGCTCAATTACTGTGTGACGTTCAAAACTGTCCTGAAGAAAACTACTGTTGGTGCTTGAAGACCATGCCATTCAAAGCTGTGTCCTTGAAGAAAACCACTATCCCCATTGTACATTGCATAAACAAATCCAATTGCCATCCCTGTCTGGAAGAGAACACCATTGATCCACAAAGACCATGACATTCAAGGCTGTTTCTTTGAAGAAAAATGACCAGGATCCTGACCATCCACTGCTCAAACCTTAGAGAAATAGCACATGTGATTTGAACATGCACTTAGTCGGAGACCAGCTTTGGATTTGCAGCACTCTTTCCTTCTGACTGCTTATGTCTTCGAGATTTTTTCTGAAGAGAGCTTGCACTGCTGCGGTGGTTGCTATTGCTATTGCTTTTGCTTCCACCACGACGCTTCGTTCGCTTCTTGGGACCAAACATGGAGGAGAAGAGCAAGAGTATACCAACAGTAGGAAGTGCCAATAACATTGACGCCACAAACCAGATCACTTCCTTACTTGCAAAGCTGGCTAAAAACTCATTCCCCTTCATCGTTGCTTTCACTGTCTTCTGCAGCTGCTTGTGATAACTTGTCACCTGCTTCAAGTAAGGTCCTGCCATGGCCTTAACTTTCTGGAAATAGGGAGCCAGAAATCCTGCTGCTTGATCCACAAATGGTTGGCTCTTCTCCCTCATGATCTTCATGTAAGGATCAATTATTTGCTGCGTCTTGGAGAGAAAGGGAGATAGTTTCCTTTTACTTGCATCCAAGAACTGTGTACCCAATTTCTGTATGCTGATCAGATACGGTACCATTGCATGATTCAGTCTCTTCCAGCCAGGTCTGATCATAGGGTATACCTTTTTCTTGAAGAATCTTCTTGTGGATCTCCAGTAGGGTTTGGTGAATTTCTGAGCTTGAGATGCTTTTGCTTGCAGTGTCTGCTGTACTTTCCTCACTGCTGGTTCTCCATGGGCTACCCATCTTGAGGAAACCATGTCCTGGAGCTTGGAAGCTTGTATGGCTGCCCATGGAGGTAACCAAGCATTGGTAGACTTGGCGAAGTCCTTGGCTTTTGCTGTCATCTCTGTCCGCAATTTCAGTACTGCCGACTCTGCAACTTGAAGAGCTTTCTCAGCTTTCTGAAGACGTGATTTGAGCGCTGCTACCTCCTTTGATGCTTTCTCCTTCTCAGACAACTGTAATGCTGCTGTAAGCTCCGCCTTCTCTGACAGTCTTTTGAGCTCTTCCTGCTCCACTTTCTGTCGCTCCGAGGTTGCCTTCAAACCGGCAGTCTCAGCTTCAAGTGCGCTAATTTTAGTGAGCGCCGCTGCGAGTTTGGATTCTGCATCTCCCCACCCTTTGGTCTGATTTTGAAACTCTTTCAGCTTTGTCTCCAAAACCTGAATATTCTTGTCCTTCATTTTCAAGCTCGAATCCTGGTCCTTCACAACAATCTTCAAATCTGTTATCTGTGATCTCAACTCCAAGATCTCCTTCACCAGAAGATGCTTGTTTTCCAGATCCTGCAGAGACGGCACCCCACCTTCATCCGCCGCAATCATCGTCCCCAAGCTCAAGACAAGAACCGCAACCCAAACCAAACTCCTCAAGACCGCCATCTGCTGCATGGCAAAAGAAAATGGAGGAGAACACGTCACAAAACACAACGACAACGACAAAAAGATCGCCTGAGCAACATAAAATCGCCAACTCTGCAAACCCAGCCCCACGAGCCAAGAAACAACCAGTTGGAAAGAGCGGGGGAAGGGAGAAGAAAAGCAAAACAAACAGAGAAGAGAAGAAGAAAAACACTGCGGGAAGACCCACAATCCTACAAAAGAGATAAACAACAAAAGCGATGTGTTCGAAGAAAATATACAAAACAGAGGTCAAAGCCTTTGCTTGCAATTGCAGTAAAGAAGGAACGATGGTGTCTTCTGCAAACAAAAAGAAGCGGGAGCAAAACGAAAGTGGTAGCAGCACGCAGGCCGCTAGGGTTTCTGGAGCTTGGGAAAACCTAGGGAAGAAGACCTAATTAGACAATATGTATGGGTAGGCCCCTAGGGTTTGTTGAGCTTGGGAAAACCTAGGGAAGAATAATTAGACTCTTACAAGGGGGGTATGGCTGTAGGGTTTGTGGAGCTTAGGGAAACTTGGGGAATCATTTTAAGATATTTACATGGATAGGCCCCTGGGGTTTGTGGAGCTTGTGGAAAGAATTATAAGAGAGTTACATGGATAGTAGGCCCTTAGGGTTTGTGAAGCTTGGGAAAAGCTGGGAAGAAAAACTTCAGAATAGAAGTATCTTCAATCACCCTGTTTTTGGGACTGCCATTTGCCATTGGTTTGTTCTTCATGCTGAGTTTTTGAGCTATCCCACCAACTAACATTCAAAACTAAACATCATCCCCTTTAAACTCTCCTAGTTGAACTAAGCATCAAATGACCTTTTAACTCTCCTAAATGTTGTTTCCCCCAAACGTTGTTCAGTTTGAGGTATACGGTAAGGAACCCCGTTGACATTCTTCTTGGATTTGACAACCCAGCTACTGAGGGTGATAGCTCAAGGCTGGGTTGAACATGCAAAAAGGGTATCATACAAAGGTGTGAGGTACTTTACACTTTTGTTACGAATTTTTTTTGGGTACTTTATGTTCTGTAAGATTCTTGAAATTTGGAATGTGAATTTTTTTCTGGAGAGGTGTGTTCAAGTGCAAAGATCGAATTTCAAAAGATCTTTATGTTAAGGCCAACATTTGTTTTGGAATTGGGTCGACCACAAGGGGTTAACATTACCTTACACTAAGGTCAGCTTAGTTTTTTAAATAAAACTCAAATTAATGAAATGAAAATTTGTGAAAATATGAGTTGACATTTTGAAACTCATCATAATTATCATAGGTAACTCTCTAAATAATTTCATTATTAATATCACAATATTATTGTAGTTGATGGAAAAATATATAATTTCAAAATTGAAAAATGACTTCAGTTTTTGGGAAAAAAAAAATTATTCATTTTGTCAATGTGGAAACTGACCCTAGGCTATGGTATAGGTAGATTACGGTATAGGGTTAGAGTTTGGAGAAATAGTTTTAAAGCATGGGTTCACATTTTAAGATTAAGGTTAGCGTTTGGATGATCATAGCCCCTCTCTCCATGATGTCTTTGTAGCATATGTGATTGTAGAGGTCGATATAGGAGAATGTGATTTTTTCACACAAAGAGTTATAGTTCACGACACATATGTGATGTTTATTGTGGCATATATTACATTAATATGATAACTTGGCATTAGGTAAGGGCAAATGTTATTAACATGTTGCACATTTGCGGCTTATAGCTTTTTATGTGAAAAAATCATTCTTATAATGAGTCTCTTCCAAATTGAGAAGCTATGTCATGTTGTGGGTGACCTCAAACGAGTCACCATGCCTAAAACATACAACCACACATTACAATCTCTCAAACACTACATTCTCAAATGGCACCAACAAACAATTTTATGCATTCTAAACATACACAAAATTTACACATTTGAGGGTTATTTATTGTTGTTTCTACGAATTAGTTGGGGGTGCATCTAAAGTTTTTTTTTTTATTTCTTGGAAAGGAACCACTTTGATTGACTCATCACCAATTTTTTGAAACATTGTGCACTCCCCAAATTAGAAGTGCAAAGGTTTATATGAGAGTTGGCCCTTGGCAAAAGCAAACCTTTGGCCCACATTTATAAAGAGTGTGTATATAAATATATATATGAAAGTTCAATTTGGCCAAAGCATATGGGATAAAAATGTGATGTTATTGGGAAAATTTTGAGGAACACATTAAGAACTTGACAAATCCTTTGGGAATTTGATGGGAACACATTGGGAACAAAAAAATAAAAAAATCATCGCTCTCTCAAAATCAAAAAAGAAAAAATTGAGCATTTTTAAATGCATGTTGAAGCTTTTCATTGGTCACATGAATTTAATTTTTAAACATTATTTTTAGTCATTTTTAATTTAGGCTAATACCCATTTGTAAGAGGAAGGTACTTATTGCCCACCTTAAACAACACAAAATTCACACACACATAAACAACTCCACTCACCCAAAATATACACAAAATTCACACAAACATTCTATCTGTAGCATTCGTACATACACACACAACAAAATAAACTCATAACAAACAAAGAAAATTAAAATCAAAAGAATCTCCACCTCCTCACCAAAGCCACTCCTCTCTTGCTTGCAAAGCACACTATCAAATGAAAATTAGGTCCTTCAATTGTGAACTAATACTTTTATGGTTTACTCTAATGTTGTGCAAGTATTGATTTTTAAAAACACATATAGTTTTAGATATTATGTATTTTATAACTTTGGTTACCCTTTCAAATAAGGTTTTAAATTTTTTTTAAAGTATTCCAAAACCTTCAAATACAATTTAATTTTTTTTTCCAACTCATAATGACTATTAAATATAAGCTTTAAGATTATTGAAATGGATGTGGTTTTGGGTATGATTAGGATTTAAGGTTATGATTTCAAAAAAACAATTGATTCAAATTGACATAGATTTATCATTTAACTTTTTTTTAAATCACACATTGTTACAAAACTTTAAAAAACAAGAAAATTACATTTAAATACATATTAAGTATGTACAAAATACAAGGTATGTTTATAACAAAAAATGATATAGACATTTTAATCTACAATTCAAATCATAATATCTTATGATCATCCATGAAATGATTTTTTATTCAAATTGATGGGAAAAACCTTAAACCCTAACAGTACCCATCTAAAACACTAAAACCTAGGGAAGATTTCAAAGGTTTCCACCACTAAAATTAGGAGAATAAAAGGTGCCAAGTTTTGTTTAAGTTATACCATGATTGGCAATTCATGGATAAGGGTCTACATCAAGTTTTTAATATAATTTAAATTTGGTCAAATCAAGTTCTTGATACCTAGATCTAAAGTTGTTAGTTTTAACACTTGGATCCAAGTAAAGTAGATATGCCAGTTACCAAACACATAAGGCATCAAAGAGGAAAGGTGCATTGGGGTTTTCCTTAATGATGGGGTTTTTAAAAAAAATTCCCTTATGTCTAGGCACACATGTAGCAATCTAATTGACTCAATTGGTGGAGAAACAACAAAGTTAACCCTCACTAAAGAAAGGGGGGTCCATTGGTTGTAAACATTTTTTAAAGAAACACAAGCCATCCTAATGACCAAACAATTTTCAGTTTATGAAAGAATGGTGAACATTTGAAAAGTGAATAAGATCTCACCCTTGTTTGAAATGGATGAAAGAATAATTTATTGCCTTCTTTACTCAAAAATGTTCAAAATGTTCATCACACGTCATTGAAAAAATCAAGACTGATACCAAACAAGGGTTTGTGTTAACCTAAATTTTAAGTGGGCAAAATTTTAAAAAATTGGGTTTGGCATTCAAACCTTTGCACCAACAACACAATTCTTTTTTTTCTTGGCAAAACCTAGCTTATTCAATGTTTGTCTTCTTCTTGGGTTACCAAAATCATGTTCACCATTGTTGTCATCATTGTCTCTTACGCACATAGTCATCATGTTTTGGTTTGCCATCATTGTGCAACAGTTGTTTCTTACACACATGGTGATCATGTTTTGGTTTACAATTGCCATGCATTGTAGGAGTGAATGTGTGTACCCTTTGTCGTCTTCTAGTTCACAATTGTGTTGCATTGCAAGAACAACCAGGGTGTTTGCACACTACAATGACCTTACATGGACATCACAATGGCAATTTTTCTTGTATTCCTTATATACAAGAAAATAAATAAATAAAAATTTATTGAAATAATAAAAATGACATTTATCTAAAGTTATCGTAATCAACCTTCCAACAATGAAAAAATCAAATCAAATTTGTGGATAGCCAATAAGTAATGAACTTTTAATTTTTGCTCACACTTTTTGTCACATTTCAAAATTCATGGATATGAACTTTTATCTTACAATGTGTTTGTCTTATGTGTTTGAAACTTTTGGATATTGGATGAATTATGTTTTAAAAACTAAAAATCTATTGAATGAATGGAATGTGTTTTTAATTTATTATGTTGTGGACTTTTTTTAATCCCAAATTTTATAATTATTTAAAAATCCCTTTTAAGCATTTAAAACTTATTATTAAAAAAATATTTTGTGGTATTTTTTATGTCTTATGTCATCAAGATTTGAAATTGGAAATGGGGGAAAAAATTAAATTCAATATCATTTAAATATTCATATTTTAAGCTAATTTTCAACTACACAAAAAAAGACTTTGAAAAGGGACTCTAATTTGCCAAAATTGTCACACCCTAGTGTGTTTTCACTAACTAGGTTGCATCAATCTCATTGTCATGTTCTGGTTCACCATTGTTGTGTGCTACAAGAATCATTAACATCAATGTTTTCATGGTACTCACATTGGTGTTTTCAAGGAAAATTCATGCTAGTTGCATTGATGTTTTCATGGTGAATGTTGATGTTTTGATAGTGAACATTGGTGTTTCCATGGTAGTCACATTGGTGTTCATCACTTAACAATGGCAATCTATTTCTTACGATGACAATGATGATTCGATGACAATAGTGACATTGCAAGAGCCTTTTGATTTCATCCTTGTGTTTGTTGGTTATTATTATCTTGTTTGTCATGTTGTGTAAATTGTAGGAATGTGATGTGGCAATATTTCATTGTGCTTAAGTGGTTACATTGTGTTCTTCAAGAACTTGACATGGTGTTCACATTGTTGCATTGTGTCCTTGAGAATTCAACACAACACCTTTTGTCTAATTTATAAATTTTCAGACCCTTTTCATTTTGCTCAATTTTATTGAGACCCAAATTTCCTTTTATTTTGTTTGTGTTCTTTGAAATGTGACCTTTTGTTTTATTTGTATTTTCTAAAACCCAAACTTTTTGTCATTCTATTTTTTTAGGTGAAATTTCACCTTTAGTCGTATTCAATTTTCTAAAGTTGAAACTTCACCTTTTCATTCATCTTTTTTAAAACCCCACTAGGTCCAACCAGTTATTAGGAACCACATGTGCCCCCTTAGACCATTACTTTTCTAAAATAATATTTTTAAAATCTTTTAATATGTCTTTCAAAAAAACATAAAAAATTTGTATAGTTTTCTTAATACGATTAATGTCAATTTGCTTTTAAACAACTTTTAAGCATTGGTTATGATTGTTAATGGTACATGTTAGTATGATTGCACCCACCACCATTTTTGATGCTCAACTTTTTTTAACCCAAATTTTACCTCTTCATTCAATTTCTTTAAAACCCCACCTTTTGTCCTACTCAACTTTTTAAAACTTAAACTTCACCTTCTCCTTCACCTTCTTTAAAACCCCACCTTTCATTCTCCTCATCTTCTTTAAAACCCAACTTCCACCTTTTCATGTTCATTTCCTTTGGAACCTAAACCCCTATCCTGGATAGAGTTGATATATTTTAGAACCCCATTTCCCCTTTTACAATTTGGTTATCCCATGTTAGTGTGTTTTAAGTTTGTTGCAACATTTTTATTTGTTTATATTCTTATTTTTTGCCCTTACCTTAGGCTCTTTTTGGTTTTCTATGTAAAGCCAAGGTTCACACCTCTGTACAATAATTGTTGTTTGAATTTCAATTATAAACCAATTTAAATTGAAAACTTTTCTTGCACAGTTTTTAGATAACCTTTAAGTTATTTTCTCAATTGTGGAAAGGGAATTAATAACACATTTAACTCTTTTCTCCTCTTTCTCCTTCCTTTTTTGCCTTCTGATTCCTTCTATAACTTCCTTTTCCATGGTTTTTTGTCGTGAAATATTTGAATACTCATTAGGTGTGTTAATGTGTGATTGGTTGTAATCTACTAATGGTTCTTTAACTTTAGTTTTCTTTATAACTAGATGTGGTGAGGATAGTAAACTTGCCAAAAAAAAGAAAAAGTTTGTGGATGCATTAACAAAACTTTAGTAACATTGCACTTCACCTAAAGGTTCATTAATGAAGTCATCTATTAGATCAAAGATAAATTTTGTTGGCCTTATTTGGAGGATTATTGGGCATTTCCACATAGTACCTTATCTTTGGTTACTTGTAGACATTGACATCATCCCCTATTCTAGCACCTTCAACTATAGTTGTTATGTTCAATATGTTCATATCTTTACCCCATTAGTCAATGTCATCAACTATTGCATCAAAGTTATCATTGTCTTCATCTGAGATATGAATAATTATTGTTGTGTAGAATTCACTTAGTTTAATCTTCTTAAATCCATGGCCTTTGGGATTGAATGGCCACATTTTTATAACCTTAAACCCACTCTTGATGTTTTTTTGGTCAAAGGTGTGTCCAAAGCCTTGTTTACCCAATTAGCAAGTGTGTTTTTGTTTGGTTCACAATAATTGTTTCTAACCATTTTTTTATTTTTTTCATAAAGCTATTTTGAAAGGCTTAAAACAATTCACATCTAGTGGTTGTAAAACATGGCATGTGTGAGATAACAATGTGACTATATCAAAACCAAATTGTTGCATGCATTCTATTTTTTTATATTAGTTAACATGTGACACATGTCCATCTAGAATCAATAGATAATGATTAGATTGAAATCTACCATTTTGAATTAATTCCTTGAATAGAAAGGAGGTCATTTGTGTCATCCTTTGCATTGCCATGCATGTTATTCTTTTGCAATGTTTGATGTAATCATTTATAAATTTTTTGCCCTTAAATATGTATAAATCTAACAAAGATGTTTGTGCTACATCTACAACACAATTGATTATTAACCATTCCTTGGATCTAGGAATGGTGTTATAAACATGTTGGGAACCCCTTTTTGCCAAAACCCTTGCACCTAATTATGATCTCACCTAAATCCTTATTTCATATAAATTCCATATGTGATTTTCATTGTATTATCATTAAATGTATAATGTTTGTAGGTTTTGATAAAATTAATTGCACAATTCACTTGTCAAACTTTGTGCCCTAATACTTCAAGTCCTTTTGCAAGTTGAATATTCAACTCTAGTTAACAATGTTTGAACCACTAGATGTTCCCAGGAATTCCATGTTTGAATGGGGTTGGTCTAGTCTATGTAAGTTTTACCACCTTCATCTTGAATTTGTGCAAGGTAGTGGACAATTCACATTGTTGCATACATGGTGTCCAAGGCACCATTGTTACATCCTCTTTCTTGTTGAACACACCTTGTGCCCTTTGTTTCCTTGTTCTCCCATTCAAATGATTTAAAAAAAAAGTTCTAGAAATATGTGTCAATACTTACTAGCTTGCATAAAAAATATTTGCCTTTCTTCCATTGCATCCATTGCTTTTTCCAAAGATTTAATTCTCCATGTGCCTCATTCAACCTTGTTAAATTCTTTGTTTATGGTGCAAGTATAAGCATGATATTTTCCTTACGGTGCTAGTTAGTCAAACATCCCATTTCATTGCCTATGATGTACATTGGCTGGTATCACATTAGTGTTTTGCTTTGTGGCCCCAATCTTAGCAAGTTAACATAGTACATTTTGGACCTACAAGAGGTACACACTTCAATCACTTATACATATTCCAAAATTGCAAGAATTATTTTAGATTTGGATATTTCAAAAGTGCATGACTCTTTTAGATTGATGTAGAAGAAATTAGTTTATAAAAACTCTCAAAGTCCTCCTGAACTAAATCAGTATCTAATGTTGATGTGGAAGTTGTAGGTGTAAATCACATGCTAGGATGGGTTGCATCTTGTTGAAATTTATGAAAACCATAACTATTTGACATCGTACCTACTATAATGACTCCAAAAAAATCTCAATGTTCTTGAATTTTGTATCCAAAGTTGATATTTCACATATTAATTTTTAGGTTATGTTTGTGTATTTTAGATTTGGAGCCTAAACTCTAAATCCTTTATAATTGTATGAGATCAGCTCCATTGCCAAACAATCCTTTATTTTAATGAGGGCGAATATTTTTCTTATTTGGGCTAACTTACACCCTAAACCAAACACTTTTTATTTTTCATGGACTGAGTGGGTGCCCCAAGTGACACAATTTTCTCCCCATCACCAAACACTCACTATTCCAAATTAAACACATTGGGTGCCTAATTGACCCGTTTTTTTTCCCATTTCCAAACATTGTATTATTCCAACTGGGTCACAATGGGTGCATAAGACAGTTAATTTTTTCCCATTATCAAACACAAAAGAGAACCATCTGATGGTGGGCAGCAAAATTCTTGAACATTTATGTTTTTAGACCAAGTGTTTGGTCACAGTGTACAACTTGAATGCTAATCGGGTTATACTTCGAACCCTAATCGGTCTGTTCCTATTCTTCTATAGCTCTGCTCAATTATTAGGTGTAATTAGGTGATGGGCATATCTACCCTACCCACACAACATTGGTAGACAACCAGGATTGGTGGATTCCTCAATTTGGAGTGTCAAACCCAAGAGGTTCAGTTTCAATTTCTCTATGGAACCAGCACAAAATCCAGACTCTAGAACTAAGCTTTTGCTAGAACCAGAACTAAACCTGGAACCTTGAAAAAAAAGAAACAAAGTCCAGATTCTTCAACTAAAATAAGTTGAATTTTTTACAAATGTTGCAAAGTAGGCTAGACTTTGTATACATTTGATGGATAGTTAATTAGTTGAAGACAAAACTTTTAAAGCAATTGATAAGTTTTTAATTAGTTATACCTATGCATTTCCAATTTTAATTTATGTAAATCTTTGCACTTATACAATACTCAGTCTTGAGAAGTGTGTAATATTTATTTATGAAGGAAGGTTGTTTGTTTGTTTTGTTTTGTTTGTACTAATGAAATCCACCGAACCGGGATGCTTCAGATCGCATTCTTGGTCTCTTTGGAAAGTTCTGAGGAGGAGGGGTGCATAGGCTTGGTTTCATGGCGTTTGGATCAGTGTTGTGTGTGTAAATGGTTTGGGACCTACACTGTGTGTGAGTGTAAATCCCATATTGAAATTTATTTACACTCCGTGCAAGTGCAAATGTATAATATTCATTTTTCATTCGTGTAAGTGTCAAACTGTGTAAATAAATATTCTAATATAATTTAACACAGTCCAATTAAAAAAATGTAAGTGTAAAAATATATATATTTATATGATGTTACATGACTATGTAAAACAATGTAAATATATGACAATGTAAAAAATGTGGATTTTACTTGTGGAGGGGAGATTTCATAATGTTTTTAAAGATAAGCTAGCTAAATGGCCCATTACAAACAAAAAAAACCCATCAACATATAAAAACCCATAACTAATTCATATGGATTTGCAAGAAGGTCTGGTCATTAAAAAATATATAATAAAATTATCTATAAAGTAAGGGAAACAACACTAAAACCCTAAGTTTGATCATAAATAGGCTGAGATTTGAAAAAATAAAAAATAGTAGCATTCAAGGGTGGGGGCACCTCAGTTTTTATGGTGAACTGAGTTTCACCCTTTTTTTAAAAAGCGCCTCCACAGTTGCTGCATATATTTTCACTGCTCCTACGTGTAAAGCTATTATAGTTAGTCTTGAACCTTGTCCATTAAATGCTGATTTTCAGCATTTCATTCCCAGATTTAATAAAATTTCCTTACTTCATGGATACCCCTGAAAGAAGGGTTTGGGTGAAAGGAGGCCCAAAAGACAGGGTTACTTTTTTAATAATTTTAGTATTTACACTTACACACCCCAAAACATTTACACGGGGCCGTGTAAGGGCTGTATAAGTGTAATTGATTTACACTGCACTGGATTTACATGCCATATACGGCTTTTGACACTTACATGCACAGCACTGGTTTGGACTTGCGGTGTAGAAGTTCTTGAATATTGAATGATTTCTTCACTGAAAATTAAATTAAATTGTAGCTGAAAATTTTGGAGGAATTGGAATGTGCCTTTGGTGTTGTTGGAAAGATCTTGATGAGCAGGATTTAATGGAATTTATTTGGTAAGATTTGGATTCAGAATGTGGGAGATAGTAATTTTTAAATGAATTATGCTGCTGAAAATTCAAATAAATAAAAAAACCAGGTTTTGCAATGTATGTATCGATTTTTTGAACAGCCAAATATGAAAGGAAATCATGCTTGAATTGAGTTGTAAGCCTTCAAGTGTTACCACATTCTCAACTGAGTTCACATGTTGAGTTTCCCTATTTAGTAACGAGTTCACACTTGTGCTAACGGCACGGGCCACACTAGTGTATATGGAATCAAACCTGGTTTTCAATTTGGGCCTGCAACAATGTTTTTTTTAACAATTTTGTAGTGCACCTACATTTTGTGAGCCTCTGCAAACAGATTTCAACTTAACTGGCAACAGTTTTACACATGAACATGTGCAAACCAAAAATGTGCAACCAAAAGACAAACTTGTGGTACAGATTCCCCAAAAATTAAAAAATGCCCAAAATTGGATTTTTGCTAGAAAATTGGATCCATGTTGCCTTTTAGCAATTCTTCAAAAAAAGAAAGAAAGACTAGCATAGAGATTCTTGAATTTGACAAAAAAAAGTGTCAACACCCCATATTTTTCCTTTCTTTTTGTTGTCAAGCTACTCATCACTTCTCTTCACTCAACCAAACAACAAAGGTAGACATTTCTCTACACCCAAGTAGACAACAAAGGTAGACAAAAGAAACCTTTCAAGTGTTCGTCCTCACGAAACACACATTGTCGAAATGCTTAGCAAGTCACCCAATGAAAAACACAAACCCAAACTCCAATGACCTTAGGGTTAGGTGCAGATTTTAGTTGGGCAGTGTTTTTTAACTTGTTACAATCTTGTCACCCATTTTGCATTTTATACTACATATAGTGCCCCAAACTAGGGCTTCTCACCCCTGGTTTATGATATTTTACAACTCTAATATTTAGATATTTAGAAGTAACTAAGTTTACACAATGACAATGTTCTCCTTAAAATTTCAAAATGGGAAAAGAACATATGCCTAAAGTTCTCTCATTGGCATACTCATGGGGCATACTATGGAATGGTCAAGCAGAGACATTTTGATCACTTTCCTGAATGTGTGATCCATCATAGGAAGATTGTGCCATATAGTGTACCTGCCTGCCACAGTTGTTCGGTGTTAATTCATTTCCAAATGGGAATGTTGAAATTTTTCCTTTTGAAAAATTACTTCATCTACAGTGGAGTTATCCGTAAAGTAAGAAAAATACAGCACCAGAACCCTGAGTTTGGTCATACATAGGGTGATATTCAAAAAAAACGTGCAAAGAGTACATTAGCATTCAAGGGGGGATGAAACTCAGAAAATCATCTGTTTTGGTGATAAACTGAGTTTCATCCTGTCTTTCATTTTCCCCGAGCGCCTCCACTACTGCAACATTTATTTTCACTGCTCCTAACTATGCAACCACGATAATTAGTCTCGAACCTCGTGCATTAAATGCTGAGTTTCAGCATTTCATACTGAGATTTAATAAAATGTGTTTACTTTGTGGATACCACTGAAAGAGGGGATAGGGGGTGACAAGAGGCCCAAAGACAGGGTGAAGACAGGGTTACCTTACGGATAAGTATAGTACCTACTGTGGGTCAGTGTTGATGAATTCCCAAAAGTGAATGTCATTTAAAAATAAAATAAAATAAAAGAAGAATTGACAAAGTTCTGGAAATCTGAACTTCCAATCTCCAATTCATGGATGACCATCTTAATCTCTGGACTATGAGTTTTTTTTCAATTGCTTGTTGTAGGCCTACAGTTGTTCATGAAAATTCTGAAATATTCAAAACAGTACTGGTGGATGGCTTTTGTTGAGAAAACTAAATATTTCAAAAAATTCTGCTGATTGTGTGTGATGAGTGCAATAATGTGCTGGAGAAAATGACAATCTCTGCCACTCCAGACCTTAATGGAGTAGCAAAGATCCCAAGTTTCATATTTACATGGGACAAATGGATGAAAGTTGCCATTTAATATTGTGAGTGTTGAGAATGGCATTGAAGAATTAGCAGGATGTGAATTCAGATCTGCCCACATGTAAATGTGGACAATATGGCAAAATGAGCGTGTAAGATGTTTATTGCCCCAAGCTAATGGACACTCATGTGTAGATTTTGGGTGCACCCATCCAATTGATGGGTTGTTTGGAAGTCTACACATCTACATGTTGGGTTTCTTCTCAAAATATGAATTTTGGTGTAACTGATTCATATGGTGTAACTGATTTAATCATGCCTCTATATCATTTTACTTTTTTGGGTTGTCACTTGCCTCTTTGTGATAATGGAAGTTGCAGTGATCACAGAATCTGTTATCCCAGCAGCCTAATGTACAATCATCCTTACTCCTCTCCAAGTAAGAACTGATTCCTCAACTACCAGTTCAATTGGTCATGTGGTCAGCAAGGCCAAAACAGCCATGTCAAATCTATTGTATCATACATGATTTCTCAGTCAATAATGCTGTTATAAGTATAATCAATATTTCTCGGCAAAATTACTCTGCTGAAAGTGGAGTTAAAAATGGGGTCCACAATCAGGGTTAGGGTTTTAGGCTTTAATTTCCAGCTCCAGGATTCAGTGGACAAGGAGGATATGCTTGAGCACTGAGTATAAACTTCCAGCAATTCAGACTACCTGAACCCATATAGAAACGCACCTAGACAGGATTTTGGATTGAGGAGCTTTTCAGCAATTTACTCTTTTCAGCTGGGACTCCATCCTCCTTTGCAGTACACAAGAATATGATTCATCAGGTAGAGTGTGTCACCACCTTGAGCTTGACTTGGAACTCTCATTCTTCACCTGCTAATCCACCTGCAGCCCCAGGTGTGCTCCTAATTTCATTGGTGCCAAACAGATGGCTGGAGAATGCTGATAAACTTCTCTGGCAATTATAAACAGCCCAAGGTAGATAAATTCTTGCCAAATGTAGTCCTACGTACAGAAAGCCAAACTAACACCAGAGAAACAGGGGCAGTACCCATCACGTGTTAAAATTATGAAACTCCTGAGTAATCCTTGTCCTCCAGGCTATTCTTGCCTGTCCATGACCCACATAAGGTGAAGACAGGAGTCACCACATACACAATGATCAGTGACACAACAAGAATCCAGCAAGAACAACCCAAATTAGTACCTATTTAGCAACAAAGATAGAGATACACACACACACACACATGTGACACCCAGAAAATTGCATAGTGTATAAAACCTACAATCCTGTGGGAAAAAAATGGGTCTCCAATTTTACAAGCCATGGGAAATTCCTCTTGTTTTCTGAAAACAAGCTTCCTCGCACAGATCTGATCCCAACAGAATCCTTGCCAAATTAGCTGGGGCATAAGAAACAACAGTCCTTTGCAATGTTCAGCTCCTCGAAGACCTCAGAGGCGGCGTCTTAGGGTTTCACAAAATGAAGCTCCCTCTCTTTCCCTCTGTGTGCGTCTCTCTAGTGCTACCTGCTTCATTCCATCACTTATCTGCCCCTGCTGAGGGCTTTCTCAGCATCCTTGACCTCATCCAGGATGCGATCCTTACGTTTAACAGGAATGGGATATGTAGGGCCAAAACTAATGTAGTGGCCGGCAATGGCATTGACCACAGAGTACATGTTGCTGAACGACGGTTTCCCGGCCACTTTCTTGTCCCTTCGATACTTGGCTACCCAATCGTTGGAGATAAGTCTCAGGCTCGCAACAGCATCCGCCTTCCTAGGGTCCGTCTTTTCCAACTCAAGCGTCGCCTTCACCTGGTCAATCACCTGTTGCGTCTCGTTCTTATAATCCTCCCCCCCATCGGCCAATGCTTCTCCCGCCTCCACTACTAGCGACGCCGCTACGAGCAACAGCCCTGCACTTCCTCCTCCCAACAAACTCACTCTTCTCGACACCGAGGCACCAACCATAGCAGCATCATCATCCGAGCTTGTTCTGGCCGCACAAATGGGGACCAGGTGAGTCGGTTTGTAGTAATCTTTGCTTGCGCTCAAGCTCAAGACTAGGGATGGGGATGAGGAGAAGGATGTCCGACTGACCAAAGAGCTGGGACAGTGCAATGCAGCGACGCTAGTGGCGTTGAGCTGAAGAACCGCTGAAGACGCCATCGCTGAAATTTTGACGACAACGATACAGCTGCGCCTTCTTTGGGCGCAAAATGTGTCCTAAATTTGCACTAGAAATGGGGATTTGCGGGGACGCAATCCAAATTTTGCAAAATTTGGGATCCAATTTTGTGGATAGAGAAACAGAGGCCACCAGAAGGGGTACGCAACTATTTCCGACGTGGTGCAACGCTTTTGCTCCAAAATGAGGCTTGTTCCGAACTTGGGCGGTCGTTGCCATTGGTTTGGATCAGATAAGCCACTTTGGCGGTTGTGGCCACAATCCCTATAATCGCACGACTTTCTTTAAAGTTTCTCACTCTATTCCATCCATAATCGCATAACTCTAATACAATTTTTCTTCATTCCACTCATAATCGAACAACTCTTCTTCACAATTTTCTTCATTCTGTCCGAATTGCACAGAGCTTTGTTCCTTTCTCCCTGAATTTGCATGGATTCACAGACAGTTTTGTTCATTCCGTGCAGGATTTTGTCATCTGTTCTCTTCATTCTCTGCCATAATAGAATGATTTCTGTACACAATTTTTTGTTCAAAACGTGGGTGGTTACCATTTGTTTGGATCATATAAGCCACCTTGGTTCTTGTTGCCACATCCTGCTCATAATTGCACAACTCTTTTACACAATTTTCTTCATTCCACCTGAATTGCACAGAGCTTTGTTCATTTCTGCCTGAATTGCACAGAATCAAAGAGAGTTTTGTTCATTCTGTGCACTATTTTGTTAGGGTTTCTCAACATTCTGCACCATAATAGCATGATTTCTGTACACAACGGCCTGTTCCAAATGTGGGCAGTTACCATTGGTTCGGATCAGACAAGCCACCTTGGCACTTGTTGGCACATTCTGCTATAATCACACAACTTTCTTTAAGTTCTAACTGTGTAACATTCATAATTGCACAACTCTGTCTATGTTTTTCTTCAGTCTGCTCATAATTGCACAACTCTTTTACACAATTCTGTTCATTCCAACCAAATCACATGGAATTGCACAGAGTTTTGTTCATTGCATGTTGGGTATTCTCTCCATTCTGCGTTGTAATAGCCTGATTTCTGCACAAAATGTTTTGTTCCAAATGTGGCCCTTTACCACTGGTTTGGATGAGATAAGCCACCTTGGCACTTGTGGCCACATTTCACTATAATCACAAGACTTTCCTAGTATTCCATCCATAATCACACACTCCCTTACATTTTTTTTCTTCATTCTGCTCATAATGACACAGAGATTTGTTTATTTCTACCTGAGTTGCATGGAATCACACTGAGTTTTGTTCATTCTGTGCATGATTCTTTTAGGTGTTCTCTCCATTCTGTTCCCTAATATTGATTTCTTGCTATTCTTCCCAAAATCAACTAAAAGTCTTCATGGTATATGGGCTACTGTTAGTATTTTATTATTAATATAGTTCTGTACACAATGCAGAAAATTCTTCACATTCACTTCACCAGCGTTAGGTGATCCTCATGGCAATCCTGTAAACTTTTTATGTTTGCTCCCATACATGCTTGGTGAAACCTAAAATCATACATGCATGTTTACTATCTTAGGGCAATAATAATTTTTTATAACATAATAGGCAACAACAATACAAACAAATTAATCAATTAAAATTTAATTTCATTATAATTTTTGTTATTAAATCTTGATCAAAGCAATAGTGAAGCTTTGAAAATAATATCAAATTAACTAAAAACATGTATATCTCAAATATGAAAATATTTCATATTAAAATTCTAATTTATTTTTAAATGGACATGTTTTTATCATAATCAATTCTTGCATAATCTTTCAAATCAATTTTTAAAAATCTCTTATTAATAAGATTTTGAAAATTTGAAGCTAATTATTTGACTGTGCTCAATCCTTGTGATCACCTCAATTCACATCTCTACTTGTCAAGTATTGACCAACAAATGTAAGAGCTGTGAGGGCAAGCTGAATTAAGCTGTGAGGGCAGGCTCAGTTAAACCTTGAGTCATCACAAAGTGACATCTGTCTCGTTTTTATGAGAATGTGCACCCAGAATTTCTAACATTGATTAACTATATATTTTCAATGCAATTGCAACTCTCCAGCAGAAAGTGTTTGTTCATGCAACAAAAAACAATGCCCTATGTCAATGGCTTTTCATTAGGCTACTTCAATCATCGCACAGTCTGTGTAACCGTGATTACAACCTCATGGAAAAACACCCGAAGTTCCAATTTGTCTCCCCTTTGGTGTTTGGAATATTTTAAAGTGTTGGAGGAGTTGCCAACACATTGGGGGGGATTGATGTGGCCTTTTGAATTTCAAGAGCATTGCCATCATTGAAATTTGAATGTTTCTGCAACAACCACAAAATTTGGTACTTTCTGAACAAAACGCTCACCAGTAGGACAAAAGAGATCGGTACACTATTTTGAACAGAACTCATACCACTACCATGGCCACAAAAGTTATTGGTACACCAACTTTTGGTTGTGTTGTGGATCTTGATTTATAATCCTTTAAGTGTTTAGGTAAGAGCATCTCCAATGTTGCTCAGTATGTAATCCTGCAAAAAAAACATTTCACATCCAAGTTTAGTTATGTACTCTTTTGCAACCCCACCCATAAAATTGCAACTGGGACATCAAATAGGTGGGGACTACTTAATACTAATAGCAAACCACCTAGACCAATCATTATGATGGACCAATCAAAAACAATCAGTAGCAGTTAGATCATATTTATTTACACTCTTTTCTGTAGGTGCACAGCGCTGTTGCGGTTTTTACCAGCCGCGGCAACCTGGGCAATTATGCTGAGCCAAATGTGCATGTTTTGGAATTTCTTCATCCAATTTTACTATGTAGGATCACTACCATAGTACCTTGGTTATTTCAACACAAATTACATTATTTTTAGAAATGTTGAAATTGTCAAAAAGTACTTTTTGAAAGAACCAAAATTTGGGAAGGAAATAAAAGGTATTCAAGAATATTCTAATTAATTTTTTTCAAAGTAATCAATTATTTGGCAAACATGTGCTAAAGCTTGAAGCTGCTCCTGTCCTTCAATATAGAAAGTTCCAAGAAGGAATCAAATGGATTTTCCATATCTAAGAATTTAGTTTTGTCAGTTTTTGAGGAGGGCAAACACTAAAAGCTAACAATGAATTAAATGCGACATTGGGTTCGACACATTAATGCCCAACATAAAAAAAAAATTCAGATTTTTTTTATTGTACCTAGACAATGATTAATGTTGTAAGTATTATTTTTACATAAAGTTTCCCAAAACAAACATGTGATGTAATGATTAAATTTTTCTTTTCAACTTTAAGGTATAAGGTTTAATCATTTTTTAAATTATTTTTGCCAAGAAATGAAATGGATGAAAAAAATATAAAACATTTAAATAAATTTTTAAAGTTAATTGGAAGTAATTTCTCTATAGAAAAGAATATTAAACACTAGTCTCAAGCAAGTTCCCTATGGAGTAAAAAAGTTCCTTAGGGAAAAGGCAATTTTCCTTGGGGAAGGGCCCAAGTTCCCTAAGGAAAAAGGCACCTTCTCTAGGGAACAATGTATTTTCCTTAAAGACAAGCCCAAGTTCCTTTTTTAAAAAAATGTTCTAAATCTTTTTGCAATCACTACCATTTCATATTTATTTTTATATAGGCTTGCAACCTATTCTTGAAAAAGGTCTCAAGAAAAGATACAACTTTGTACTTGTGAAACACTTCAATTAAAACTCATATGCAAATGCTATGATCACACAAACTTTGTAACACATTTGCTTTCAAGGAACATAGATATTCTTAGGGCAACTTAGAACATTTTTTCCTAGGGGAACATTGGTTGCTCCCCGGAACAAGTCAGGCCCATTTTCCTTGGGGCCAATCATCCGCCTGAGGGAGTAATTTAAACCATGTTCCCAAAGAGAAACCATGTTCTTCAAAGAATAAATGTGTTTCAAATTTTGTGTGATCATAATTTTTGTATATGAGTTTTGATTGAAATGTTTTAAATTACAAAATTATATATATTTTTAAAGACATTTCCAATGATACATCACAAGCTTATATAAAAATGAACATGAAATGATTACAATTGTAAAAAAATTCAAAACACATATTTCCCCAAGGAACTTAGGTCTTTCCCAAGAAAAGTTCATTGTTCTTTGGGGAAGTTGTTTTTTTTCTCAAAGAAAAGGAGCTTAAGTTGCCCTAGGGAACAATTTAAGCACTTTTTTCTGAAAAGCAATCATGTGCTTTAAAAAAATAAACTTAAATTGCTCATGAAATAACTTAAACCTTTTTTTCCTTGGGAACAATCATGTCCCTGAAGAAAAGGAGCTGAAGTTACCCCATGGAATAACTATCATATCCTCAAAGATAAAAAAGCTAATTCTCCCTTGAAAACATAATGACTCTTAGGAGGACTTAAGCCTTGCTCCTTAAAAAACATGGGTGTTCATTTGGGAGCAACTTAAGCTTAAAATACACAAATACACAAGGAATTATTTCCTATGGAAATGTTTTGAATCAGCAAAAGAGAATTAGTGGTATTAGTGTTTATTTTTGGCGAATTTTCACCACATGGTGACCCCAAAAAAATCCATTGCCACTTTTTGTGAAACAATGTGCCAAAGTCGCCAGGAAGGTTTTGAGGATTTTTTTTTTAAACCACCAAAATTAGACAATAGTTCCAGCAGGTCAGCAAAATATAGCAGGATTCTTAAAATTTTCTATTTTCATCTCTGATCTACAACTAAATTTGGCTTTTTCGCCAGTTTGGCTAAATCACAAAATTCAAAAAAAATCTCCCTATTTAGTGCGATGGATTTAGTGTTTTTCAGCCCACTAGAACTTGATTTCGGTGATTGTAAAGAATTTTAGAAAGATTTCTTTTGTGTTTTTGAGTGTGCTTATACCGGAAATGTCCGGTGAATCTCCCTGACGCTGTGCCAGCATACACTGGCAGATGTGTAAGACACTTGTCAGGTCGGCAGAGCATGTCAGACTTCCCCTTGGTTACCAGTCAACACCCTTATTTTTAAAATAATTTTAAGAAGGGAAATGCACCCTTGCACGACACACTTATTTCAAAAAGATTTACTAAGAGCATCTCCATCAGTACTCGGTATGTATGTGGCCACGAAAGGAAATTCCATGAAGAAAAGTCAAAATAGGGTGGTTTGGCTTCGCAAAAGAAAATTGGCCTAGCATTGTGTACAGTATGTTGCTGAGGCTTGTAAAAGGCACTGCACATTGCTTGGATATATACTTTGATTGGTCCAGGTGGGTTGCTATTAGTTGGTCCTACTTGTTGCAGTCCCAGTTTAGCTTTAGGGGTGAGGTTGGAAAGAAGTAAATAACCAAATTTGGATGTGAAAAATATTTTCGCAGAGTCCCATAGTGAACACATATAGAGATGAGGGGGTATGTGCTCAGTATGTGACCCTACAGGTGCACTAATATTATTAAAATTTGGGATTGCTGAAAAATACCAGCTTGACATGCCAGACATCTCTGAAAGAAACTCAGAATCACACTGAGCTTCGGTATGCTGTATGATGTCAAATTATAAAATATTATTATTTTCTCTGTTGAATGTATTATGTAAATGACAAAAATAAATAAATAATTAGGGACATAACTGCGGATTCCCGAACCAGGAAATGTGCTATGAAGTTCAAAACCACAGTTATTAAATTGCTCGATTTCCGGCTCGGGTAACTCCAGGAGCCTGACCCGGCCCGATGCTTTAGCGGATCGTTTCTCTCCGTTAAAGGTAGGCTCCGAAAGAAGCTTTTGAATATCGCGATGGCGGTCCTCCTCGCGCAGGCTGCTGTTCTTCTTTTCCCCTTTCTGGCTTTCCTCTTTCCTTCATTTGGGTTACGTTTCTTGTATTTTGGATCGTCTCTCTTTGTCACTGTGTCTAACTTATTATTCAAGAGCTAAAGTATTCGCTCGCCAGTTAATGAGAAATGAGAGTCTCCTGTGATTGAGGTATGTCTTTCTAGTGGATCCGCGCTCTGAAAGCTGGAGGAATGTGTCGCAGCATTTGTGTTGTTCGAAAGTTTGACCTACATTTACTGTTGCTCCATGGATCGGATCCTAGCCTCTTCAAGCTGATCGCTGGAGGCATCCGATGTTGAGCTCTCGATCGTGACTTTCCCGTTGTTTTATGGCAGCTTTGCCTGATGTCAAGCTGTCGTGTATCAGCCCAGATCTGCCTGCCATGGCTTACATGTGTAAGCTGTTTTGGTACTGGAAAAGTCATTTAGGTCTAGGGTGCGCGATGCAGCTACGGATGTGCGAGATGGGTGCAGAGCATGTGAATGAAAGGACTAAGGGAGAGCATGGAGGCCTACTTGTTTGCAATTCAATGAGTAAGCAAAATACTTGCTCATTGGATTGCGGACAAAGAGGTCCTCAGGTTCACCCTTGGAAGGCACATAAATGGAAAGGCATCTTCTCTCATTGTAGAAACACGCCCTCCTCTTCTTGTGGCTGAACAGTTCCGGAGAAGCTGATCCGGCGTGCATTTTCGGTAGTCCCTGCCACGACAGTTTCAAATCTTGTGAGTGCACAGTTGTTCTCTGCCATTGCTTGCTATTTCCGAACTTTGTTGCCTTGTAATCCATCCATCATTTCATAGGCATTTTCAATCATCACTCGCTTTTGTCTATTGAGAAATTCTCTTGCAAAGGACATCTGACACCAGAAGGGATTCAGACTATCCTGGGGTTTGATGTCTTTGTGAGTGTTTGGTGCATCTGCTGCGCTTCTGTAACCGGGTGATCATTTCCAAGTTGTTTCTCTTCTCTCCAATCTCAGGCTTCTGAAGTGCTGTTCTGGGTTGTCGGGTATGAGGATCTCAGCCTTTTGAGCTGCTGTTCTGGGTTTTGGTACGAGGTGAAATTTTGTTGCGATTGCATCACCATAATAACTTGGGGATTGCAGCAAGCATTTCCAAGTGATTTGCAAATCTTCTTGACATTAAAAAAAAACTGATTTCAAGTGAAGTCTCCCAACTTTGTAGTAAATGGTGATGTTTCGAGTACATTGTAAAACTCTCCAGAAGTCTGTTGGTTGCTTGCACTTTGAATGTCTGAGACTCCTGATTTGCTCTTTTCCACATGATCTGAATTTGTTTTTTGTTAAACCTAAACCAATTCTCTCAACACCAATGTTTGGTGTTCTTCCCACATTTGGCCATTTCCCAATAATTTTTTTTGCTTGTGGTGTATGACTCCATTTATTGGCTGTTTTTTCTATTGCATGAATGTCTAGATGGGCTGGAGGTCAAAACAGGATCAATCCATGCCAGAAATGCATGATGCCAAATGTGAATATCTTTGGGGTTGCAGTTGCATGACCCAGGTAGAACTTGTTTGACATATTTGCTATTCTGCAAAGAGGACTCTTATGTCTGTTGTTTCTGCTTCCTCCAAGTGCCCCAAATCTATTATACAAGAAAGGAATGAAACTGGTTCATCAGTGAAGCAATTTAAGGGTTTTTGGGGAATAGTTGCGAAGTTTAAGATACTTGGGCAATGGCGGAAGAGCCCACTAGTGTTCTATGAAGTTAACAAAAGATTAACTCCACTAATATCATAGTAACTTGGAGGCTTGGCTGCTTTGGCACAAATTACATTATTTTCAGAAATGCTGAAACTTTCAAAATACTTTTCTCAAAGAACAATTTTTTGTGAAGAAAAGTGAAGAAGCTTTTGAAATATTCAGGAATATCTTTAATTTTCAAACGGAATGTCTCAAAACTAATTAAATATTCAGCAGACATGTGCTGATACTGCCCCTGTACTATGGTACTCAGTTTCATGAATAGCACTCATGGCAATTAGTAAAATATAGCGAAAGTGTAGAGCATATTACATAAAAAACTGGATTGATGCGAATTAATGGAGCAGACAGTGGTTACTGACTAAGTAACCAGTGAGAGTCAAGAGTTACCCTGGTTAATGGAGGAGACACTAATTATCTTGTGTGACTCTTGACTTAATAGTCAATTATGCCAACAGGATTCTCATTGTGGTTGGTTATGTTCAGCAATAGGCCCTAGGAGGCCCAGTGCTAGGCCCAGTGCCACATTACAGACATCAGCTTACCCGAATGGATTCACCTTTCACGTTCCCATGAGGAATGGTCCTTGTATCCATAGTGGAACAGGCGAGGGTAGTCCTGTTGTCACTTTATTGACTGCAATGTGCACTACTGGACTCACTAACCACATACTTAACTGGAACAGCGAGGTATCCATTGTACAAGAATCTCATGACATAATGATTAATTTAGCTACTCCTAATCTAAGATGAATGCCTGCATCAATGAAATGCATATAAAGGGTTGATTGGTAATGCTTTTTGTAATATGGAAGGGGCTCAATACAGCCCCCTTTTCTCATAGAAATGTGTTGAGCGTACCCTTAGTCATTTTGCTGAATTGTAATGGGTTGTGCCAAGGCCCATTCCAGAGTGTAACTGGTGTTCCGCCTGTTGAGTAACATAACTACAGTGCTCCCCATCTTCCATTCATATTAGAAGTGGAAATGGCAGAAGCAAAAGTGGAGCCACGAGATGGTCACCTGTCCCACTATGACAAAACCTAAACTAGTACCTGAATAAGATACCAAAACCAGTTATGGACTAGACTAGGTAACGTGCAAGAAGACAGCCATGGTGAACCAGCACCCACAACTGCACCATGAAGGACGAATGGTAAGTGGTCAGGAAACAGTTTTCTGTCAGGTTCCAATTCCCTAGCTAACCATGTTGGTTAGCTCAGTCGCTTATTTTTTCCTACCTACCTACTAACAACCCACAAGCATATTGTTAGTAGGTAGTAAAAACAGGCCTCATCTGTGTATTAACCAATTACTTGCCTAGTAATTACCTATTTTCCTACATATCTACCTATATATGAGACGTATTTCGTACAAAATTGGTTACCAAGGTGAAACCAAATATATTCTCAGTTGAGGTTCATCTACAACTGAGTAATAACAAGCATCCAGCAGATGGTGTGCTGGTGTTGCAGTGTTCAATGGAGAATACCAAGGCTCAGTTGTCATCACAGATGAAAACTGTGGAACTTAAGAAAACTACTTTTGACCTGCAGTTTCTGCATTTGTGTTTTTATCCCGAGGTGTTCAGTTAGCCTATGAGTTGACCAATGGCTAACTCAATGGTCAACTTGCGTCAGCCATTGGTCTGTCCAATAGATTCTAACCTGGCTGTGCTACTGCCAATTCATGTGAATTGACTGTCAGTGTCACAAGTGTTTGAAGCATTTTGTGACCTGGCTCTCTTTCATTAGCTTCCCATGGAATTTTATTGGGGAGTGCTCTATCTGGCAGAGGACTCCTATGCAAAACTTGGGTGTGTAATGTCTGAAATGAAATGTGGCTCTGTTGCTTTCAATCAGAAACTCACTGAGTGAGAATGTGATTAATGTCCAGGGTCAAGAAAAAGAAACTGCAGTTTGCAACATGCAGAAGGTTGCTACCAAAAGTGACTTTGGAGCACCAGAGGGTCACTGCTGGTGATTGAGACTCCAAGCCAAATATTTGCTACTAGAACTGATTTCTTCACAGGCTGAGATTAGATCTTTACTGTTTATAGCATTAGTGGCTGACCAAACCCGGAATAGTTTGGAGTTCTATAAGAGCAAATGTGTGAATGAAGTCCTATTTAAGTTACTTGGCAGGAAATGATTTACAGGCCAAGCAAGTACTTCAGCTCCCACAATTCTTTTTATGTGAAAAATGGACATCATGTCACACTTGATCATGAGTCAGACCTGACATTTATGTCCTAATTACTCATCTCATGTGGTTGTTCTAGTTTATTAATGTTCCTACTTTTGTGTCAAACATGTAGCCTGACCTTTTGTTTCCCATGAAGGAGGGAAAGCAACAAGAGCTTGAGGATTATTCTTAAACTGGAAGTGAACAGTATAAACAAAGAGGAGGCAGCCTCATTGGCAGAAAAGTGGGCATTGTTTCAAACTTCACCAGTGACATTGTACTTAACTTACACAATTGAACCAGAGATTGTCCTCTCTGAATTGGAAATATTTTGAATTTGTAAAAAATCCTGCTTGATTGTGTACTTCCACATTTTGTTCTTGTGTACCCTGATTTGTTCTATCTTTGCATCTTTCCTGTTGTGGATTGTACAATGCATCCACGCAGACACAAGGCTGATGCTCCAGTTGGTGTGTTCTTCAGTTCCTTCACAGGTGGAAAAGCTTCAGATGCAGCTGAGCAATGCCACGCATGACAACGAAATACTTCTGTCAGAGCTTGATAATGCTGGAATGAACATCAAGATTAATCTTGAAGTTGATGAGATTCAAGCACACCTAGACAAAGTTAGCTTGGAGAAGGCAGATTTGAGATTCCAGAATGGAGGGTTGAAGTTGAGGTAAAACAGAGTATCCACTTCATTTGTCACTCATTTTTCTCAGAACTGGTTTCAGGTTGACAATATCAACTGCTTTTATCAGCTACCTCTGTGCTTCACCATTTTGTTATTCCTAATTCTCAGGATGTTTAACAGAATCGAGGAGCTCAATAAGCAGCTACAACACAGCATGAGGGAGCTCAAGCTAGCACAAGGTGAAAGATATCACCTTAAAGAACTAGGCATCAATAGTTAAATAGCCACACTGAATTGGAAGGGTTTTATTGAACATTCAGGAAAATTAAAACCTTTGGTTTTATATGCTTTTGTTGCATTCCACAAATACTGTTTCAATATGTTTGTCAAGAATGAGAAACCTGTCACTCATAATTATGCCCCACTTTGAGTGCAGACTACAGACAAATGATGACTATGTCAAAACTTCAAGCTTGATGTAGAACTGTTTACTGTGTGTGGCTGGATGGAGGTGCTGCACAACCAGTGGAAACATGCACAGATGGACATGTTAGAGCTCAAAAAATGTTGACAGAATGCTTGAACCAGCTTTGCAGGGCCAAGGTTAGAAGTCATGGAAGTCCATGTGGAAGTTGAGAATCTTAAGAAAACTCTATGGACCTGTGTGGGAATACTGATACATCCAGTTTTATGTATTCAGTCGTATACATCTCTGCAAGGTGTTATAATCTAACTCTCTCATGTATGTCAGTCTACATTGTGGAAGTGAGCTTCAAATGACCAAGAAGGGGAAGTCAACACCAGAGGAGGAAGAGGTGAGACAATTGCAGTTGGTTGAGGTCATCTCCAGTTGAGGCTACCTGGTGTATACTGTGTTCTTGCTGCATTGTTAGGCATTTGTACCCTGCTCAACTCTAGCTGGTGAGTTGACATTTCTCAAAAAACAGGGGGAGAAGAGACTTGCCTGCATACTCTGCAAAGAGGTATGCAAAGTCTTCAGGAAGGGAGCTCAGCTCTATTCCAAGAAAACCCACCAAGTTGGTGTGGAGTGTGGACTCCAGATATAAGAAGTTTGCTCTTTCATGTTTGTAGCTATCTTTGTATGAGAGAATCCTCCTCCCTGTGATCAGGGAACTCACCTTCATCTTCATCTTGCCAATTCTCAGCAATATTTGGAGCATGGAAATCCCTCATGGCATTAGTTTGCAAGTCCAATATGGACTGTACCAAGATCAACTCATCAGCATGCACCCCTGCAAACCCCTAACCAAATGTGCATCCCACTTCAAGTAGTTGAATCAGTCTGGTAATCCAGCTCCAGAGTGGTGCCATTTTGAGCTCCAGAATGCTGCATCTGACCCCAAAACAGCCCCATTCAATCAGATTCCCAAAATCTTACCAGGCACCCTGACAGCTGTGAATCTTGATAACTGAAACCTGCCCCATGCTAATTTTTGGTGGGTACACTTGCTTCTCTCGGCCCCCCTGTCTGTTGTTATCTAGACCTTAGTGTCTAACACTCGACAATGAAGTGGTCCAAAAGACAATCATAATGGGTGTCAGATTGCACTACTCTGTGGAAAAATCATCAAGTGACTGCACAAATCAGACAACAGAGAATGGAAAACCAATTCTGGCCAATTGTGTGTTTATTTTCTATGTACCTACAACTAAGTCTGTAATAATAAAACAAGCACACTATCATGTGGCTATGCACAGAAGGACGCCCAAAAAGACAGATCTGCTGTTAGTGTACTACCCCATGAACTATGGACAACCATTTTCTTCATCTCTTCTTTCCGCTTTTCTATGGTGGTTATTTAGATTCCATGTTTACTGCAGTAACCTGTTTGTGGATACTGGCCTGTGCTTGGGGAGGATTCTGCATTCAAGTTGCCCACAATTCCATCCTGGACCTACAAAGTAGGTAGTTGTGGATTGAGGTCCCATGTCACTTATGGCAGCAAGGCCTTGGTGTGACACATCAGGCACTACACATTTTTTCATTAGACACATGCAGGCCCATGCAGTGTCCAAGTTTTTAAATGAAATAATCCTTTCTTGCTTGATCAAGATGGCAGTGAAGTCTCTCACTTACTGATATACTACAACAAAAGGTGTCCCTGTATGCCAAGTGATTTTACTAGATTTTGTCTGAATTCACTGGTCTTAATAAACAGGGACTAATTGGAAAGTAGTGAATTCACTAGTCTAGTGAACAAAGACTAGTGTACTGCACCCACATTTTGTAGATCGATACAAATAAAACCTACTCAATTTGGGAAAGAAAACCTGCTTTCTGAAGTAGGTTTTTATTTTGTACCTGGGCTCCCTGGGTGTCACCCAAGTGGTAGTGACTATGCACATACTGTTGGCTTTCTCTGCCCCAGTTTTCATCTGACAAACATGATCTGATGGCCTCCTGGCATTTCCTTGTCTCCTACTTTTTCTTTGAGTCTGCTGAGTGGTAGATGTCCTCTCATGGTCATTTGCATCATGAGATGATTTTTCTATCTCCAACTCCTGTGAACATGCTTGTGAAAGTCCTGGATGCCTTGGCTGCTTTGGCTCATGAAAATCATTAGGCACTGTTTTCCTACTATCCATAAAAAGTATGCTTGTTTCTTGGGTACTTATAGCTCCATTTGGCCTTGGTTGCTTGTCCTCATATCTGGAAGCCATGTCCTACAGACCACAAAGTTCAAAGAAGTTTGAGGATTCATTGCTATTGGGGCAAGGATCCTCTGCCAAGCTATCTACTGGTTCAAATAACATTTTGATGCTAACTAACTAATTTCAGAATCTTGAAGATTTGCAGCCATCGTTGAGAATTGCCTTATGCAGCTCTTGAGTCATCAATGACATTTGTAGAACAGAGCTCAGATTGAAAGGTGAAGAATGGACGTACATGGCAGCTATGGCCAATGACGTCCACTGTGATCTCTTCTTTTGTAGAGCTCACATGGCCTCCATCACCTACATTGTCCCCAACACCATATAGAGAGAGTCAAACTGATCATGAAAGCAAAACTGTAACAGCTCCAACAATCAACTATGCAAAGATGTCAATAATGCAGTAATTACAGGTAACTTAGCTTCAGACCATTGCTTTTGAAATTGTTGTCATGGACACAATTGGGGGGGGGGGGGGGGGGTTTGGGGCAATAATGTCTGTTAGCACAGCGATCCCCTGTAGAAAACATACACAGCGATCTCAATGCCTTGTTGAATCCTCCTGTAGAAAACATACAATTCTGAATGTAAATATTTTTCTCTAGTTGTCTGGATTAGGTATATCTGCTGCTAATGCAAGCAGAAAAATAAATCTCCAGCAACATCCTGTCAAGGGAGACGGACAAAACATTACCTGGATCTGGTTTTCTCTAACGGTAGTGTCTGAGACAAAAGCACCTCCTGTGCTTTGATGAACTACTCCAGTTTCTTTGGGCTCATCATTCACTGATAGAGGTACGGTATAATAGGAGATAATTACTAAGCCTACTCTCATGTCTAGAAAGTTGTGAGAATATCGAACATCTGCCATTGTATCATCCACATGAACAGGGTGCTCCATACCTGCCTCATGTAGCTCATGTTAGGGCTACATCTTCAAGAACTGTAACCTGTCTCCGCAGCCTTCCATACTGTCTAAGTAGACCAGTAATCTGCAGCCTGTTGGCCTACTGATTCTCAACACAATATCCCTGCCTTAAAAGGCATGACCAACAAATTACATGTAGTGAAGGGGAAATTGACAAGTAGGTTGTTCATTTTGCCATTTTTCAACAAAGAAATTATGAAAATTTGGCAAGTTTTTGCTTTGTAGTGTAAATTTGACTAACTTTTTGTTAAGTTTTACCCAAAAATTTATGTATTTACTATATTAATTGTCTTAGTCTGTCCGTCTGTGAGAACCGGCAGATCCGTGTGATCCCCTTCCCAGAACCGGCCTTTAAATATACACAGCCTGTTTGTGACCCCTTTCCCAGAACCGGCAAAAGCGGCCCAGGGTTAATACCAGGGGGTTTTTTTTCCGCCCTTTTCCGGCGGGCTGCCCAGGGTTAATACCGGGTTTTTTTTTCCTGCCCTTTTCCGGCGGGCGGTCCTACTCAGGCTATAGCATTTTTTAAAATAAAAAATATGGCGAAAACAATGCAAGTGCGCCTCACAGTGACCAAAGGTCGCAGGGTACCCACTAGTATATACATAACACTGTTGTCAAACCCTGTCACGCAGGGGACAGCTTTTTTTTAGTTGCGAAATTTCGCCAAAAAGTGGGAAAAAAAACTTTAAAAATCGAAAATGAAGTGATTTTGGAGGCTTTCCATCCCTAGAAGTGAGGAAAAAATAGTAAAAATCACCAGATTTCTATATTTGGTTTTTAGTATGTAGCCATGAATATAGAACATTGATTAAAGCTTCGTACTCCACATCTGGTTTATAGCCAGATTTGGCTAAAACTTCCTATTTATGATCGCCATTTTTTCCTAGATCTTTCTATGGATCAACGTCACTTAGGCTACATAAAAAAACCTCTGCTAGGGATGGATGATTGGTTGGTCGCTTCACTGCACGAACGAACGATTGCACTGCTGTGCCAAGAAGGTACATTCTCGCAAGCTGAGATTTTCCCCTCATACTTGTCGTTCTCCACTAGCGCTGTTTGCGATCTCCGTCTGGATTTTGGAGTTTCAGAAACTGAAGGTTTGGAAACATGGTGACGCCCGTGGTGGGAAGGCCCTTGACGCAGGTGGCGTTATCGGAGGCGCGTAGGAACTGGCCCTTCGTGTTCGGCTTCGCCGTCACCACGGGGCTTATCATCAAGCTCTCCACCAGCCTCGACCGTAAGAGTCTAATCTCTTTTCCCTTTGTCTTTGAAGAACATGGGATCCAATAGGTCGCCGGGCTCGTCGTGACGGTGGGGGCCAACTGGTGCTCTAAAGTTTGAGAGCCTAGAGAGGTGTTTGAGTTCTAGGGAAGCTGGAGATGTGGGCAATCAATCACTAGGTTTGTCATTACTCTGGTGGTACATAGTTATGATCCTCTAAACAGGAAGCAATAGTCCTAGGGTGGACGGTTTTTTAGCTCTTGTCTGCAAACTTGGAAGACGCAACTTCTTGTTCTGCCTCGTCCGGGTCGCATCTGCGATGTAGGTCTTGACCTTGTCTGCATCTATACTGCTCGCCGTGTCCATCCTTCTTATGTAATCAGATTTATGGGGATTACGCTGGGATTCGCCCTATCTTTCATTCATGTCTTCCTGAAGATTTTTAAAGGTCTTCTCTACGCAACTGGTTCTCTTACTCTTACATACCTCTCATCCGATTTTTGCTAGCACGATGATATTCTCTCTTGTATGATGGGATCACTGGACCGACGCATTCCAGTTCCCTGAGTAGGACTAGGACTAGACACAGAGTTGTAGTAGCATGACTCTACGTTGTAGGGGTGCAGATCTTTTTGTACAGAGGTATAAGAGCATGGATTCTCCAGATGATTACTTCCATGATGACATTTACCCCTTCTTTGTAAGCTCTGTATCTTTCATGTAACTCCATGTTCTAACCCTCTTTCCAAACACCACCAGGCCAGTTCTTCACACATAGAAGACATGTCTCCAAATATGCATGAAAGTCTAGTCCTGGAAAGTGGAGATGGTTCTTCTGCTGCAACTTTTCTAGGAACTCAGCTTGTTTGAATTTATGGCAGTTTGTTACTATGACTTATGATCATCGTGATAGTCTGACATTTTTTGAGTGACACACATAAGGGGTTGACGCACTCATTGTTGTGCTGTTGTGGAGCATTCTCTTCAATTTCATGGACATTCTTTCTATGTGTGGAGTTTTCCAGAGAGTTGACTGCTGTGTGGCACATGTCTTGTCTGTGCAGCTAAGGAGGCCCAGAAGTCTCCATTCATCAATCCAAATGCTCACAGGTATGGGTTGGGAACTCTCTTATCCAGGGGTTTTACCATTCTCTAAATTCATATGTTGGGTGGGACCTAGTAATGTTGTGAATCCTGCTTGTATTCTTTAATGAGTTTAGTCATAATCCTACTTCCAAAGTGGAGCAAACACGAGATTCTTACTTGTTAATAATGTTGGTATAAAATTTGGATAACAGATATGCTTTACTTGTTTGCTTTAGTTCTCTGTATGGGTTTTCCAGAATGAAGTTGTAATGTGTTTACAAGGAAATACTTAGAGATTTACAGGTTCATAACTGCTTGGCTGCTGTGGGTTGTTCTGCACAGATGAAGGGTGCATACTATGACCAATGGTTTCTTTGCAAATTGGACTTGCGTTTTAGTGTCCCTGGATGCTCTAATGAAAAGTATGAGCAATTGAGAATTGAGCAAAAGTATGGGACAATTTCACAGGTTATTTTTATTCTTGGATGGGCCATACTTGTGGCTTAGAAGTTGCATGGCAAGATTGAAAGGTGCAGAATCCTTTTGACCATTTTCACCATAATGTACTCACTATTTTGTTATCACAATTCTGAGGCAACTGTCTGTGTTGGGAACAGTTGGCCTTGAATAATGGAGCTGAATTTTTCATGTTCTTGTGTGTTGTGGCAGCTTATTGCATGCCAATACAAGTATTTAAGCAAACACATCCTTCTTTGTTTCCATTTTTTGAGATGTTGTGTTTGACTCTCCCAGTTACAATATTGGATGAGTGGCAGGTATTGTGTATAAGACTTGTGAGAGGCAAGATTGTTTTATCCTCAACTTCTCATGGGAAGGAATTGTTGAATTGTTTTTGCCAATTTGAAGGTATGCTTACAAAAGGAGATGGACATAAAAAGAACTCATATTTCAGGATATGCACACTGAGTTGTCACTCCTCAGAAGACGTGGTAATAAACTAGAGGAGGCCAGTTTGTGACCTGTCAATGTCCTTGGTAGTGCAAGTGCATACAGAGCGCTGCTATAATGCAACAGTGCTTCCTCTCAGCCAAATGACTCAGTGCAGATAAGAAGTCACCAATACAGTTCTATTATAGTGGTACCACTTGAATAGCAACTTACAAACTGGTCTAAATTTATTAGGCAGTAGAATAGAGACTCACAGTCCAGGCTACCCACTTGGTAAATTTCAAAAGAAACATTCTCAGAAGCTTTGTTTGAACTTCTTACGCATGAAAAGATTGCAGTTTGACACTAATGATTGACATGCCATGGAGGCTGGTCAAAGCCAGGAGCCAGCAGTATTCAACGAGTGAACATGCATGATCAGAAAACACCAGAAAGTGGGAGAAACAGTGCTTGCAACGCCCTCCTTTGTCCAGGATTTTCCCCTCCGGTGAAATACATGTATAGAGATTTTACAAGAGTGGCCATGGATCACTTTTTTTTCTTCTGTGGCAACCTTTGCACCACAACCTGCAAATTTCAAAAACATATATGTCACTATTCCTACTTCTTTCACTCATTGGACTGTCCCATGCCATTAGTCCCACACAAGAGACATTCTTTGTTTGCATTCAACTCTGTTTAAACAAGGATTAAGCAGAGAAACAAAGAATCACCACATCCAGGGTTTGGAATGTTTCTTGGTTTGCAAAGAAACAACCAACAATTTGCAGCAAGGATGTAAATGTAACATACCTCCCCACTGTTTGACTTGTCTCCCACAATTGTTTGACAAGAGAGTCTCCACGTTTCAGGCTTCTGCAAAGATAAATCACAATCTTTGCTTAATAAATTCATCTTTAAAATCGTGAACCTCTAGTGTTCAAGTTGCACTGAAAAATCACATCTGCAAGTAACTGGAACTCTTTGCTGTCATAATTTCTAATGAGGAAATAGGCTCATCTTCTGATGTACACAAGCACAGTAAGAGGGTTTATACTTTCAGAAAACAGTGGTAAACAAAATACCACAACATGAATCTACATCAAACATATACTTATGTGCTTGTTGAAGCTAAGAGAGACTCCAACATGCCACCCTTTCTAGAAACTGCCTGAAAACTTAACTTGCACGCAGGAGTCCAAAAGGAAAAGAAAAAGGGGAAAACACCTTCTTAAGAAACTTGTACTCAGCATCAGTCCGCTCATTCAACAGGTCTTTCCCTTCCAGAATCTGCTGACATAATGTCCACACAGTGCTTTTCAATCTCCTACATTGCAGAACCTGTGTACACCTAGTAAGAAAATGCAGTCATATTCTGCCTAATTTACCCATCACCTCTAAATGTTACTGAATGACCACGTGTGCCACTGGCAAATATTACTTTATGCAAGCAGCAGTTCAACTGTGGTCTCACCTCCACAATACATGTGCCACAGCTGCCTCCTCCTCCACAATTCATAACTTTCCCCTGACAATAACAGAAACAGTTTCAGAAGAGGTTCTACCTCATACTCTGTTGCTGCTTCAACCTATAGTCAATACATCTACTACTAGTCAGCTTGAATCTGCAAAATCTGCAGAGAGTGATAAGGGTGTGCAGTTGTAATGTGCTAACAGTCAACATGTCCAGTTCTTTGATTTGCAACCAGTGCTAGAAACTTGCTTCCATAAAATGTCAATAATCATAGTTCAGGCTATGGCTAGAGACCAACAAATTCTCTTTGAAAACTCGTCTCAATTCTACGCCATAAAGGCACAACCTCTTTTGACCATGATCCACTCTTCTTGCAAGTGACAAGGGTTGCCAAAGTCATTGCTCCACTTCTCAAAACCCTCTATATTCCATAAGGGGCAATTATAAGAGTAGGGTTTTGCTCCAAGCAAGGTAGGAGGACCAGAAACTCACATACAGTCCATAAAGCTCCAGCTTGTTATCTAATATGATAGTCCTCAGCAATTTCTCTCCACTTACAACAGAAGTCGTTGCTTCTTCATCACCCACCTCCGGCTAAACAGCATGCCAACCAAACTGTAAACAGTGAATTAGGTCTGAATTAGGTCTGAGCAATACAAGTCTATCTGTGTGACTCGCATCACAACTAGCTTCATGAGACACACATGCAACTTCCTCCATCTCCCTGGCACTTTACAGCATTGCAGCTTCAGCAAACAAAAAGAACATAAATCAGGACTCAATGTTTGAATTTAATTATTATGACAAACAAACATCTAAAAAACAAGGAGCCTGTCAGTAGTACTCTATCTCAAAACCTCTGAAGCTGGAGTGCTACCCCACTAGGTATTACCTTCAAAGAAAAAATTAGTGATGCAGGTCCAGGATAAACATGTACCTTAGAAACCCTAGACATTGAAAACCCTAGTCATTGAAAACAAGATGCAGAACTCTTTCTTCCCTGACCTAACGCCCAATTGTTGAAGGCAAGATGCTGAAATGCTCAGGAATTACAAAACAGAGACAATAAATCACATCTATCTTAGAATCAGTGATGCAGGTCCAGGATAAACAAGTACCTTAAACCCTAGAAATTGAAAACCCTAGTCATTGGAACAATTGCTAACCTCTTGCCCTGCAGAAATTCTCGGGAATCACAAAACAGAGACGATAAATAAATCACATCTATCTTAGAGTCTCCCGGCACAAACGTTCCTCTACAACGCATTGCTAAAGAAATCGGATGGAGGACACTGGGCAAACAAAGGCTTTTGTTGCGAAAACATTTTCCTCCAATTGAGCGTTGTACATAAATTCTTCTCACTTACCCCAATAAAGCGAAGCGAAATGATGGGCGGACTTTGCTCCTCCATAGCCGGAGCTGAAGTAGAGACTCCTCCCTCGGAATTGGATTTTGCGCACAACAGTTTGGTGGAGCAACCGTTTCTGAGAGAAGGCCATAGTGTGCGATGTGGTCCACGGCTGCCTAAAACGCTCACGAAGAAGCCATTGTCACAATTGGTGGAGACACTGCTCCTGGACGACAGCGTGAACGACTGCAACGACGACAATGCCATGGCACGTCGCGTGCGTAAGTGCGTGCGCGAATTCGTGCGTGCGTGCTTGTGGGTGGAAGTTAAGAAGAGAGCGGCAAGCAAAGCTTTCATGAGCTTTGGTTTGCGTGGCGAGCTAGGATCCATTCAAATTTCACCACACTCAGGAAACAATAGCCAAAAACTCAAAGAAGATAAAGAAAATAAAAAACATAACAATTTTCTTCCCTTCAATGAAATACCCCTACTACATGCACGTATGCAGTGATTTTTATTTCATTTTTTGTGGCGACTTTTTGCCATTTTGAGAAAAACACTTTGAAAAAGGAATTTTCTGTTGTAATTTCCCTATTTTTTGGGGAAAAATAATTCACCAGAAAATGAAATTTTTCAAAAAAAACATTTGCGGAAAAAACACCTCAACTACAGGCCTAAAACATAAAAAGGGTGCTTGAGATTTTTCTAGTTACATATTTGTAATATTTTCAAATTTGGCTAAACATTCTTATGGATGATTCACACTAACTTGAGCAACAACACAAATTTGAGAAAGACAACACTGCATGCACAGCTTTTGGCACTAATTAAAATGTATTTCCTTTTCCTGAATTTTCGAGGTTTTGAAAATTTGTCAACCTATTATTGTGCCAAATACATTGAAAATTCAGTTAAAGAAAAATCCCAATCTCTTAAAACTTTATAGCACATGAATGGATTTAAAAATCAGCACTAATTAAAATCATTTTTGTTTTCCTTTTTCTTTGAATTTTTTAGCCCTTTTGTGTCAAAAATGTCAGAAAATCAATCAAAAAAAAGACTTTACAGTGCTCTCTGGAACTCCTTACAGACAAAGTGAGCAATTAATTACACACACTAGTATGATCCAACCTTCTCTCTTCTTAATATATTCCATGTAATGGCTAGATATTTCATTTGAGGCTACTTTCTTTTTCTAATTGTGTATGAACCCTACTTTATCTACAATTTCCAAAACTACCTGAAAACATATGATCAATTTATTGGTGAATTTCTTTTGGAGGGGAACGTAATATGTAGTGTTGAGACTAATTTTCATGTCCAGTAGTAGAGAGAACAATTTGGTATTTAGGATTTAAAGAACCATAATGCACTCCTCCATGACACCATCCTCAATATTGAAAGGCATCATTTGATCTATTGTGGTTTGCATTCCAACAAGTTTCCACTTCAGCAGATGGACATTCCACTCCAGCTTGAAACATCATGAAATGGAGCCATCTCAGAAGCTTCGAAGAGTTTGGTGAAGTATAGTACAACCTATTTGCATACTTGATCAAGAACTTGATTGAGAATCAAGTCCTTTTCAGTACACACCATGTCAAGGAGAGAATCAAATTTGGGTCTTTTGATTTCGACATTCCTTTCATTTTTAACAAGCAAGAAAATGAGTTCATTAATCCTATCAGAATATTTACACTTGCACTCCAATCTTGCATTAATCAGCAACATGATCCCACATGCCTCATTCATTTTCACCTCTCTCCTACTTTCAAGCTTTGGATATCTCCATGCAATTATAAGAAATATTTACTTAGCTTTCTAAAAAACTACTTGTCAAACATATGTGGCTGATTTGCATCCTTGACTCTTCTCAAAGGGATTTACATGTCCAACTCATACAACTCTAGAAACTCTTAGTCCATCCTCTTGCAACATAAAGAAAGATTTGATGGAATGGCTTAAGAACCTTGTTTAGACATACACTTAAAAGAGGAAGTGCCTTCAAAAATGCTGGTCTTAGTTGTCAATACAACCTATGAGTTTGTAGGTTAGCTCTTTTACACTTTGCTGGAACCATTTCGAATTGGGGAATGGCTATTTATTTTCCATGTGAATGGCAACATTGCTAAAAAATGGTGGAGACATTAATTAGAACTTTCATCTCATGAATGCATCCATGTGCATGCCTACCAACAAATGGATGGTTTTATGGGTGGGTCAGAGGATGGACTACTGTAGAAGGAAACTTATGACCTTTCAAACAACATGGTGTCAAAATTCGCCAAGAAAGAGCAAGCTGCCAATACACAAATAGAATTAACAGCACAATTTCTCAAAATGGCCAAATATACACATACCTACGGGAGCGACAAAATCTACAATGACTTTCTGTTGTCTGCTGCTCTGTCATGAAACAAAGTCTCATCTCTTAATCACACCTGCCATACACAAATGGCTCATATAATTAGTCAATCACCCATTGGCCAAAGTTAGTGGATTTGAGTATACTGTTGCTTGCTGCTCTGTAAACAGCCTACACATAAAAGTAATTAGCCGGAGTTTAGTTCGAACTAGGGTCACCACTAAACTGGCTTAAGTTCAGGATTAAGAACTAGCATGACACAGAAAAGTAAACTCAGAGCAAAGTTGCAAAGACTTGATCACTTGCCTGACACATTTCGACCTTGTTTTCACAAGCAAAAAATTTTTCAAAAAAAAAATTAAAAAATGAAGTGATTTTCAAAGGTTTCCATCACCAGAAGTGAGGGGGAAAAAATAGTAAAAATTGCCATATCCCTATATTTGGTTTTCAGTTTATAGCTACAAATATAGAAGGTTGATTAAACAAATTGTATTTCATAGCTGATTTATAGCCAGAATTGGCTAAATCTTATTAAGGATGATCACCATTTTTTCTACACCTTCCAATGGATGATAGCCACTTAGTCTACAAAAAAATCCTTTAAAATAACACTACTAGGAACCCCAAGGTGGTACCTACCAACAGTCAATCAATAGACACTAAAGAATTTGTCTGGCATTTGTTGAGCAGGTTGGGGTGGAGATAGATACCTTGTACTGCAATGGTGCTGGTAAGCGAAGAACCATCTTCAAAGCTGGTGTCCCTGGAACAACTATCAATTTGTTTCTGTCCCTAGACCTGGCCAGCTCTTTAATTTTGCGGACTAATGGTCGGGCCACTTTAGAAGCCTTATGTCTCCTCAAGCACCCAAGACTTTGATTGTCAAACACAGTGACAATTCCTTCAGTGACCTGTTCTGTAGTTTCAGATCTAGGTTCCAATTCTGGAAGCCTTGGCGTGAATGCCCCATCCAGGCTTGAAGTCTGCACACACCCAAAAAAGATGAAAATAAAAACTTCTAGTTCAAGACCGTGTATCAATCATCAACCACTTAGATAGTAGGCTAATAATGAACAGAAGACAATGGGGAATTAAGGAAACTTGCAAAGGTTTTTTTTTTTTTGGAGAGAAAACTAATACCCCTCTTCAGTGCAATACATACATACCTGAAACAAGAAAAATAATCCTTGCAGCAATGATAACTTCTCTTCTGTTCCAGTTGCTTCAGCCAGTCTCAAAGCAAAGTCTGTCCCCATGTAACCCAAAACCTTCCTCAGAACCACAAACTTGAATACTTAAAACCAACCACAAATACATCAGAGCACTTGTGTACTTAATATCAAGAAGACTTCAAATATGGCACAAGGTCTTGCCACTAGAACTTGAAGAGACAAAAAGAAACTAAAGAAAGATGGATGAATAGGAGAGGAAAGAGACAACAGAAGATTAACTGTACTACCTGAATACTGGTCCAAATAAGATGATCCTTCTTCCTCATTGCCTACACGAATTCGATGCCGAAGGTCATCTTGGATGTTAGCCAGGTCCAACATATCTGTGAGATGGTTTTCATCAAACTCCTGAGCTAGAACCGCTTCCAGCTTCCTGCTATATTCACTTCCTTGAAACCTCTTCGGTAATTCCTGAAACAACTGACAAAGTTCAAGTCACTACAAATCTTCACACAAGCCTCTCTAAATTGACTCATCTTTGTGTGTTTCACACTTGAAAGTTGAGGCTTTTGAGAAAGGGGGTCATTTGTTTGGTTCAAGCAAGTTCAAGGAATTTTTGGGTCCTAAAATGCTCACCGATCCATGCTGTGTGGACATTGGATCCAGCAATTTTTGGGGAGACCAGGATCTCTGCAGAGGCCTCAAACCATTTTCCCTCATTTTGACCTGACTGAAGACAGGATTGCCAGTCCCTGAAGTTTGGGACACTGGACACTCCATACTGAAAATTGGCATTCTGCATTTGGAAGATATCGTTGTCTCATCAAGCAGTGAGGAAATGTTACAATGGTCATCAGGTTTGGTAATCCAGCATGCCTTTGTCCTTGTATGTTCAGTTGCAGTTTGGTTAAAAGACCCAGTCATGGATTCAACCATAGACATTCTCCTTTCCTTAATAGAAGGGGAGTTGTCCCTGTGTTTCATAATAACACTAGGCTCTTCCACACTAATCCTTCCTGCCATTGCAGCCTGCACTGACCACACAGCTGTTCCTGTGTCAGCAAATCTTTGGTTCAAGAGCTTGCTTAAAGAAGTCAATCAGAGTGGCCTAACCTTCAATAGCTGCCCATAACACAGAGCTGTCATTTTTGAGCATTGGTCCAGTACAAACATCATTCAAAGCGAAGTGTATTTTCAGCAACTGCAAGAAGCAGCTGTGCATGTCAACTATGCCAAAGACTCAAAAGCAAATTTGGGACTGCTTCAGAACTCAAAGTATGCAAGAACTCTAGAAGTTATCTTGAGGAACATCCTAAAGACTCAGAAAAAATTCACTTTCTGCTTGCCATTTTTTGAGCACTGAACCACATGTGGACCTTCAAACCAGGGCTGAGTACCTGAAACTGCTGCAGACGTTTTCTCTCCACCTTGGAGCCACTTTTGACCCATGACTTTACGTTTCTTGACACAAAATTTTCCAAGTCCAGACCTTATCAACTGCTCCATGTCCTCATCAGGCCATCTTTTGCATGCAGAAAGATCCACCCAGCTGTTCTCTAATTCTATTCTATCCTCTCGAACATCTCCTGCTATGTTGACTTTTGAATGATCCGGTAAGTGCATGTGTTGCCACCCACACTGCAAGCTAGCATCAGCCACATCCCATTCATCTTTCACCTTGCTAAGGACAAGTCCACCCCCAAAACCATTGCAAGACATATCCTTGCATCCATCACAACATACAGCCCCTCCCATTCCTCCTTGCACTGTCCTGCCAGTCTGCTACACAGAGAAGAAGAAAAAGAATGTCCATGTTAAGGTAGAGATGAAGCCCCCATAGCATATAGTACTCAGAAAATTCACCAATCACTTGAAGGTGTTGATTTTCTGCAAAACAAACAAAGACTAACTACAGAAGCTGCTTACCTTGCTCACATACTTCAAGCTTTTACCACAATCTTGATGTACAACAATAGCTGCTGATGTTGATGTCAGTTTCATTTCTGTGTCGAAATCAATGTGCTTGACAGCTTTAATGTCCAAGTGTTGAATTGCTTCCTGTCGTCCAGAACGACCAAAGACAGTCCATTCGTGGCCCTCCTTTCGTTGAGCAATAACCTCTGGTGCATCACCCGTAACCAAGTGAATAAGAAAGTCATGGACATTGTCGAATCCAGCAGAACGTGCAGTCCATACTAATTGACCTGTTGGCATCTTCCCATCAGCTTTCCGACAGGGCCCACAATTGCAACTGCAAACCAACAATGACACAACTGCACTCCTTAGCCCAATTTGCAGCTATTAGCATGCAGCACCAAACACTTCAGCTGGAACTCTGATTAGTAGCATACCTTGTGTGTAAAAAACTTGCAAGTAGACGAAACAAATCTCCTACAAGTAGAAGAAGGCAAAAATCAGGAAACTTGTCAGGGGAATATTTCCTCCCAGGGGGAGCAAGAACACAGTAGCTAGAAAAGGCATACCAGTTATCACAACCTGGCCCACAACCACCCCGGCATTTTGGACAAATCCACTTGAGACCTTCTGACATCTCTTCATGCAGCTTCTCACCATTCCTATTCAGAAGACATGGTGCACAGTACTGAATTGGGCATAGCTTGCAGATGCAATGCAGCTCCACTGTCTTTTGGCGGCACCAATGACATGTCTGGCCCAGAACAGAATCATACACCCTGCCACTATGGATTCGTCTTCCTGGATTACTGTTCCTGTGCCTCTTCTTTGTATGAATCACAATGTCCTCTGCTGCCTCAGGTAATACAATCAGTCTATCATCTGTTCTTTCTGATTCCTCTTTCACAGATGTCTGTCTACTTGTTCTCGTGGTGGTCTGACCCTGAGTGTTGTCTGTCTCTGTGGAGTAGTCACTGCTGGTAGAGGATGATGAAGAAGGTGACTCTGAAAAGGTTTCAGGGTTTGGCCCAATGCATTGGTTTTGAACAGCAACAAGCTCATTCTCCTCCTCCTGGAATGCTGGAGACTTGAGCAGACTGAAATTTGCCATCAAATTGTGGCTCTCAAGTGGTAATAGCATTGCATTGTCTTTCTGTGTGCCTGCCAGCTGTCTTGCCCGCATCTTGAAGGAGATGACTGTCTCCTTTTTGTTGTTATTGAACTTGCAAAGTTTCTCAGGTTCCTCCAGCTCTACTTGCCTCCTCCCGACGTCTGAAGTCATTTGGGTAATTACATTTGGGTGGTGGTAGCGGTCATGGAGGAGAGCTTGGTCATCTAAACCCCTAGAGTTCTTCCTTGCAAGAATGGGTTTTGCAAAAATGGGTTTACCAAGGGTTACTGATCTCTCCTTGTCCATGAGGAGTCCAGGAGGCCATGATGGGTTTGGAGCTCCAGAAGGAGCAAACAACATGTCTGTTGCCCTGAAAAGATTCCACCGCTTCTCACTACAGTTGCTGCTCCCAACAGAATTGTTGGCATTCAGATAGTTGGCACCACCATGTCCACTACTGCTCTCCGTGATTTCTTCACGTTGCTTGATCCATCCAGCCAGATTGTTTCGTGGGTGCCCAGAATTTTGTTGTTGTTGGGTTGTACCCTGCATGATCATCATGGTATCAACATCATCATTGGATTTCTTGACCGATCGAAAAGCTTGTAATGTTCTGGCCTGCAATTTGCATGACACCGCAGGTCCTCGAAAATAGCGACCAGGAGGAGGCTCCATGGACGGATGGATGTATGCTCCTCCGGCGGACTCCTTTTTCTTTCTTTCTTTCTTGAGCCTGCTACGTTCCGCAGCTTCTTGCTGTCTCTTCTTGATAGCTCAAGAAAATTGTCCTCCAACAATATATTGCATGGGATCTCTCTGGATACCTGTAGCTCTACAACAAGACAAAATTGCTTGAATTTGATGATTTTGTGGCTTGGAAACTCATTCATGTAACAGCAACACCCCCAGCCTCCTGAGGGAAAAAAGACACTCCTGCACTTCTGCAGCAGTTTTCTTCAAGAAAACCTTACTTTTCCGGTGCAGTTTCTTTTTGCTTCACTAACTAATAACTCCTCATCATCGCCACCTCATGAATCTTCATGTCCAAGAGCACGAAACTCCAAAGCTCCACAAACAAGAAAGCTCCAAAACCCACCAACCCACACCACCTCCCGGAAACAAAAAACTCCTGCACTTCGGCAACACTTTTCTTCAAGAATTGTTCCTTCTTTTTTTCAACTGCAATGTCTTTCTGCTTCACTAACTAAAAATTCGCCAGCGTCACCTCCTCCTTCTCGCATTCTACTCCAATGCACAAAACAAACTTACTCCCAACAAAATCCAGCAAACTACGCACTTCCACACAAAACCTTCTCTCTCTCATCAATTCCTAGCAAAACCCAACCACCACCCCCAAAGAAAACAAACCCAACAAAAAGAAAGAACTTCAAGCTCACCATCTTATCCCCATTGATCTCCATCACTTCTACAAACCTTCTCTCAACAATTCCTTGCCAAAAGCCCCCCAGTAAACACACCCAAAAACAAAAACAAAGCTTCAAGGCTCACTATTCTCTCTCCCTACTGATCTCTCCACCCCTCCAAAAACAACAAATCTCCTTCAAAATCACATTCCCACACATGCATTAATGATCTCCACCCAAAACTTTCCAAACTGCAACAAGAAATTCCCGCAACCATCAAAGGAAGTGGCAAATGTTAAAACGACGAGAAAATCCGTTGCAAAAGCCAAGCAACAAAAATGCAACACAAACAACAAAACGAAAGAAGGAAGGGCGGAAAACAAAAACCAAACCCAACCCCCCACCCCCCAAAGAAAAACTCCGTTATAAAATACACTACTATGGTACCTTGTTTTGTTTGGGGATTCACATGAAATTTTCCATTTTTTTTTCTTTTTTTTCTCATTTCAACTTTAGGTCAAGCACTTTAAATAGCCAATTAAATACATGCAACTTCACATGAATATTTTCCACTTTTTTTTCTTTTTTTTCCCATTTCAACTTTAGGTCAAGCACTTTAAATAGCCAATTAAATACATGCAACTTCACATGAATATTTTCCACTTTTTTTTCTTTTTTTTCCCATTTCAACTTTAGGTCAAGCACTTTAAATAGCCAATTAAATACATGCAACTGCTTTTTTTTGTTTTCAAAAATCTCAAATGTCATGTTGTCTAATAAATCCCGAGATAGAAAAGTTTTAAACATGTTAAGCCTTGAGATCCCTAGTGCAAGAATAATAATGGGGCCAAATAATAGGTCCTAAATAGAAAGCAGTGTTTTCAACCCAACAAATTTTGTCATTTTTGCAGCATAAATATTGGGGAATTTTTTTCCAATTTTCAATTCCAACTTATGACATGGATTTTGTAAAACTTCCTAACAAAAGTTCACAAATTTTGATATTTTACTTGGGTTAGATATTAATATTTTTCAATTGTTTAAAAATTGAAAGTTATTAAGAAAAAAAATTTGTCATCAAGGAAGTTCTTTGTCATCAAAAAAAGATGAAAAAGCTCGTTCATAGATCATACCCCATTTTGCCAAAGATATACATAATATAGTTAGACTTCAATTCTAAGAAGTTTTGTCACATTCTTATTTACAAACACTATACCATGAGTAGGTACATTAATGAAGATAGTTTTCTTTTTTCAAAGTAAAAAGAAAACACACCAATATCGAAGAGTAACTTAACACTTAAGTTATATGGTGATTAACAATCATGATTTTACTTCATTATTTCATGGCCATGAGACATAGAAATTTTCTTTGCTCACATAGCTCACAGAGTTCTAAGTTTTTGGGCACCAAATTCCCCCAAAAGAAAATTGGGGGTAGAAAGGTAGCTAATTTTTCCTCAGTGGTACCACAGCCTAGGGTCAGTTTCCACAATGACAACAATAAAAATAAATTCAAAAATTCAAAAAATTCAAAAAATTAATTTGTTTCTAAATTTTGAAATTATTGAATTTTCCATGATCTATTATGATATTGTGACATGAGTAGTAGTGAAATTATTCAGAGTGTAGCCTAATGATAATTAGGATGATTGTCAACAACTCAACTTCATTTTTTTTCACAAAAATTCATTTCATTAATTTTAAGGATTATTTAATGACTAAACTGACCTTAGGGTAAGGTAATCTGAATTCTAAAAATTTGTGTTTTTTTTCGAAGAATGGGAAGAAGAAGAAGAAGAAGAAGAAAGGTGGTATTTAAATGAAACTTGATGTGGTGGTAGCTTCATTTCTTAAATGTCAGTTATTATGTATCAGTCTTGGACTTGGCAATAGATTTTTACAGTTATACACACACATAATAATCATACTTTAGGACCCAAAAGGCCTGCATAATGGACTCTGGAGGAAAGATATGGGTGATCATAAACTGGGCTCGTGACAAAATAATAATAATAACTCAGCAATCACTTTCTGAGCTGATAACTTCATCATTTCTCGTTCACTGTGTTGTTCACTTATGTTGTAGGTGGTGGTGTAGTAGGAACATGTCATGTATGGTATTCGGAGTTTCCCAAGTGCCAAATATAGAGGGTGAGACATTTGTTGCAGTTGCTGCACAGGAATTGGCACCACCTATTGGAAACCCTAATTTTCACCCTGTGTTTTTTTTTTAAGTCTTCCCAAATTGGTTCAAGGATGGATGGATGGATGGATGACGTAGCAGAAATACTGATCATGTTCAAAGAAATTGAGTGCAAACCCATGAAATGCAATGAGAAAGAGTCAACGATTTTTTTTATTCAAATTTAGAATTGTGTACAAGAGCCCATAGTTAAAATATTTTCACCACCCATATGAGAATATTGCAAATGAATTAGATCTGTTTATTTTAGCCTTTTAAATAGCCCCCTAAATTGGGTCACAATTAAATAATTGTCACCACCATCTAATATTGCAAATTAGTTAGATTTGTGTACCCTAACCTTAATTGTGGCCTTCCTTGAAACAAGTTAAAATTTTGTTTATTTCAATTATATAAGGCCACAATTAAAATATTTTGCATTGCCATGTAAGGGTATTGCTCACACCTGATGCCCCCATCTATATTAAGGTATTGCATCTATAAGGCATAACCAAAAGTTCAATCCAAGTAAGTTGTAGTGCTTGGATGTGGGTATTGCATAGTTGGTGTAATCAGGTGCCCAAATTTGGAATGAATGTGTAGATCGTAGAATTTAGGTCGAACAATTTCCTATGGATCCACCTCCATTTGGAGGAATTAATGCACATTGTACAATGGGTTTTAATTATTTTAATTTTTCATATATTATGCACGTAAGGAAATTTGGAGGGTTTTCGCAAACATTTTATGACAATAAACTTTTAAAGCACACTTATTTTAATGTTAATCAAACATAGAGCCAAAAAAATTTAAGTTGGATTTGAAATATTAGGGACATACATGAAGTGAGCCCAATTGATTCTTTCTTTTTTGAACAAGAGTGAAAACAACACCCAATTCAAAATAAGAAGTATGAATTTATTTTTTCCTTATCTCATTCAATCAGTTTTTTTTTCTTTTTTTTTTAATTTTTTTCCTCGTAAGTAACTAGTTTTTAAACCCAAGTATTTTCATTTTATTTATTTATTCTCCTTCAATCATTTGTATTTATTTATTTTTTGTTATGAAAGTGTTTTATTGTAAGGCTTAAGGTTTTTTTCCATGATTACTTAGGGCTCATCATTTTTCCCTCCGCTTGAAATTTTGCAATGTGGGTGTAAGGTTTTAAAGTTTTTAGTTCTTTTCAATGTGCAACTTTTTTCCTTGTGGAAACATTGGTTGGATAGTGTTCATAATGGATTTGACTCATTATAAATTGGGTTTATTCCAATTTGTAGCTTTGTGCAGGTTGGATCCTGATTAGGGAATAGTGAATACAACTTCCCGCATACCAAATAACAATATTACTTTTTTTTTCTTGGAGGAATTAGGATTTCATTTTTATTCACAATTTGTTAAAATAAATAGCTTTCTTTTTTTTAGAAATTGTAAATGATTTGTTGGGTTTTTAATTGTATCAATTGGACTATGGACACCTGTGGTAAATGATGGGTTATATGTGAAAATGTTGTTGTTTATTTGCACTAAGAGAATGTTGTGGTTAATATACCATGATTCAAAAAGAAATATTGACATGAAATAGATAATGGCACTTATTCTTGCACAACCAAATATTATGTTTTTTGTAGCATGGAATGAACTCAAATGTATCCATCCATTTAGATCCAAACTTGACAAGGTCACATTTTTCCAATGTCAACTCGGTGTGGAAAAATGGGTTCAAGCATGGAGGCTAGAACAAGGTGGCACTTGAGATTGCATATATCCCTCATGCGAAGGCATTGGAGTTTTTGAAATGTAAATGAAGGGATATGCAAATCCCAGTTGAATGAAACAAGAACAATAACTTGGCCTCGCAAAAAAAGTCAAAAAGCCAACGATCAATAATCACCTTAAACATATTTGGTATATCACAACAACCTTTACCCAAGGATTCTTGACATTTTGCATGTTATATCACATGTTTTTGTTTTAATTCATTTAATTGGATGTATGTTTTGTAAGTCTTGATGTGAGTATGGGCCAAAAGACCGTTGTGAAAAATCTAACCACACAAAGGGGTGAAATATCCTTGGGTGGTACCATCTAGGAATCACCTCAAGGAATGAAAAAGGAACCAAAAACAACCAAATCATTTTTCTAGGCCCTTTATTTTAAATTTTTTCATAACTATAAAAAAAAATTATCATGTTTATCAATTGCATGCACTAACATATGGCTTGAAGTTTATTTTGGAACAAAAAATTTTGAAAATTGTTAAAAATTTGTATCCTTAATTAAAATGGCCCCTTTAGAAATTGAAAGCCTTAACTTTGAAAATTCATAACTAATATATACTATTCAATTAATTACCTAATAAAAATCTTTTAAACAAATGACTTCCAAATTACCTTTTTTTTAAAAATTCCCAAGAAAATTTTCAAATCATATTTCAAATTTATGTTATTAACCAAATTGTTCAAGAAAAGGAACCAACATTCCATCCCTGAATTTTTTTCTAAATGCAATGATTAGAAACATCAAAATACAAAATTCTTTGAATATTATTGAAATTTAAAAATCTATGGAACCTAATAAATTTAATCAGGTTTTAAAATTTATGAAAATATTTATTTAAATGTTTCTTATGATTTTTCAAAATTCGATGGGTTTAAGAAAATCAAAGTGAGATGTTCCTAGTGGTACCACCCAAGGAAACTTACCCCCAAGGTTTATTAAACACAGTTGTTTGGCCCATTTTTTTTATCATTAGGTTTTACACACAATTCAAGGTTGTCAAAATCACCTTCTACCATTGAGCACACACCCAAACCAATGTAGATCCTACCCATTGTGCATAAGACTTTGAATCCATTACACAAATGTCTTTGTATGCTCTACATATTCATAAAAACTAAATGACTACATATGAACCCATTGGGACTAGTGTACATGGTGAAACAAATCTACAACAAACATAGGGTAATTTAATGGGCATGGTCAATGTAAGGGAGCCCATGACCAAGGATGGCTTTGTTAAACAACAAAGCAATGCCTAACAAGATCAAAAACACAAAAAAGGTAATTGGCACCTACACAAAAACCTAACAATTTACATTTAATCATGGGTATGTGCTCACCTTAGTGATCTTTTATTTTCATGACACAAGTGAAGTGAATGAGATTCAAGTCCCCTTCACCATATGGATTTAGACACCTACACAATTCGAAGCCATGCTCCAATTTGGTTAAAGCAAGGTTATTTCCATCGATGTCACATTTGACACCAATGATGTAAGGTACCATATGTTCACAATGATGGCATTTGACCTTCATTGCACTAAGGTGCCAATTGTTTGGGTTATCATAAATTGACAAACTTGTGAATATTTTTTGAAATGGTTTATTCCATTATAATCAAAACTTGTAACAAACATGCCCAATTGGAAACCCTCATGTTCCATTGTGGATGATGCCCCACAAGAACTACAAACATTACAATGGATTCTTCTTTATCTTAACATTTTTGTTATATTTTCATATGTTTGGGGTTTGTTTTGGGTTGGCAAATGCATATCACTTTTTATAGTGTGTTATTTCTATGAATTCCAAGACTGTAAAAAGTCGAAGTTATGTCTCAATTTTCCTTTGTGTTTGGCTTGGGTTGAAAGCATGGCAATTATGGTCTATGGTGAAAATCAAAGATATGGAAATGGGATTTGGAATACTCAATTGCATGCACATGGTGATGTTAATGTCCACCAACCTAGGAAAGACCATTGAATCTTTCAAAGCACTTGCACTAGAAGGAAAAGGCCAAAATGTGACCATCACATTTACAACTACCTGCAACTATTTGGTCTCTGCAACTAAATTTTTGTTATATACGACTATTGTGACATCGTGCTGACATTAGTCAAGTCATCTTCGACTAACCTGCGACTAGTTTGCGACTAATTTTATTTTCATCTATATATGGGTTGGATTTATCATCTATGGGTTGGATTTATCATCCAAGAGGAGCCATTTAGAGTCCCATTTAGTCGTAAGCGAAATGGTGTTTAATCATAGTTGGCATATGTCTATATGTAAAATATTGTATTGTATGGTTTTTTAGTGAGAGTGTTATACAAAGGTGTAAAATACAAATGTGTACGTATTCATAATATTCATGTGATAAATTAAAATTAAATTCCTTGAATTTAATGGAAATGTGATTTGCAGTATGATTCAAAAATACTTGCATGTAAACACTTTGAAGTTTGACAGTGTTATACAAAGGTGTACAATACAAATTTGTACATATTCATAATATTCATATGATAAATTAAAATTAAATTCCTTGAATTTAGTGGAAATGTGGTTTGCAGTATGATTCAAAAATACCTGCCTGTAAACACTTTGAAGCTTGACACAAAACATTTGAAACCATGGAGGACTTCAGGAGCTTAGAACTTGTCAGGAACATAGTGGGCAGGTGGTATATTGTCATTCATCATTTTGCCTTTTGTCATTATCTTCTCATATCTGATAACTCTTTCTGTACTTAGAATTCAAGTCAACCTGAATAGAGGGTTGGGATGACTTGACAACAAAGGTATAGGGATTCCAAATCTGACAACAGAAGAGGAAAAAAGGAAACTACAACCCTAAAGAACAACAACAAATTTTCATTAAAAAGGTTCAATTTGAACAACAGTGAAAATCACAAGCATGTTCAGCGACTTCCGAAGTTCAACATGAAGGGCAGTGACCAGCTACCACAACATCCCCATTGACTTCATCAGCTGAACAGTGGGTGGAGGTCAATGTCATACAACATCCAACATATTGAGTTTGTCTCAAGTCTTCCAGTAACGGTGACCAAAAACAAAGTGCACAATGGAGAAGAATTAAAAACTTAACTCCTCACAGATGGGCAGTGGCACTAAGAAGAGGCCAAAGATAACAGTTCCTTCTCAAGTTTTTTTGTTCCACAAAGCATTTCCAAAGCCTCTGCTTGCTTTCCTGCACGTTGAGCTCAAGGACTCGCACCTTCTTAGCCCGAATCCTCTCCTCAAGTTGATGCCTTTGTTCATCTAATGCAACTAGGATGATCTTTGGAGATCCTGCATTAGCTCCCAGCTTAGGCTTCAAACTACCTCCTGATGGTTGAGCCACAACATCAAGCACCTTGCTTACACTTGGCACATTGCCCTTGGTTAGAGTCCTGCCTGGCAATTCCCCTCCTGTGATCCCTAGTCCTTTCAATGTAGCTAAAAGCTGCGAGTCAAGTAAATCCTCTACTCCATCAACATCTCCAACATCCTGGTGCACATGGGTAGGATCTAAATCTTCCATTTGTTGCTCAAGTGATTTAACCAGTTCAAATTCAGCATCAGCTTCATCAGTTTTTCCTTCCCGCCGCAAGGCCAGGGCTTTCTGTTTATGACCAAGAGACTCCAATTGAAGCTTCATATTGTCTTTTCCTTGTCGCACTTGTTGTTGCATTTGCTCCTTGTATGTCAGACCTTTTACAGGCAAGCTGTTCTTCATCTTTGACGCAGATGATTGTTCTGGTTGAGTCTTCAATCGTGCAGACTCAGAAGATGTTCCTGTAGAAACTCCACCAATACTGACAAATTTGGCAAACAAAAGAAACATTCTAATGGAAATAACATTGCAGCAGTGATATATATTTATGAGATTGCAGACAGAGAAATCCCCATGACAGTTAGAGGGGAACAAAAACATGATTACAGTCATAAGCTTATGAGAATTACTCACAAAGTGAACCTCACCTGCAGCACAAATAGCATTGACAAGCTGTCATGACTACCCACTGTCTCCATCAGCTCCCAATGGTGGGTATAGATAAGTACATATCTAATGTGCCTAGAACTTCAGGCAAACCTTACACAGAATCTGCATCATGAGTTTCTGTTGCAAGTCCCAAGTTTCTGAAGTCCAAGTTCATGTTGCCCCCTTTACCATGACTATTGCAGCCTCAAAAGCTGGTGGACTTCATGATAATTGGGTTTGGACCAGCCACATTGGGTGTCCAACTCTAAAATGCAATTAGGGGCTCCTGCTAATACACTCTCCTCCTAAATGGTTTTTGCTATTAGTTGATGGTTGGTCAACCTGACCAGTGGATATACTAGGTGCTTCCACTTATGTGTACAACTCTGAATCAAACAACCTTTCATGTAGATTAATCTCCACATACAACTAGATGCATGTTCCTCCCTATGCTCAGTCTGCCTGCATATCATGCATCATCATCCTCACCTGGCATTTGCAACTCTGTAAATGCCATAATTGCCTCTGTGCCACACAACTCAATGGCACCAACCATTGCCATGTTGTGAAGCACATCTGGTATTTCTAGAGGCACTTCAACGCCTATCACATTATCTTGTATCACGGTCTGTTCCTCCCCTGCTTCTGTTACCACACGCCTAGAGCGAGGTTCCTTATGTAGCACAACCTTCCACCATGGTTGGTTTCGCTCTTCAGAGTAAAACACTTGTTGCACCTGAGCTGGGAACATAAATGGTTCGTCGTCATTTGCCTTTAATGCATTAAAATTTGCAAGCAAGAAGCCATCCTCATCACGCTTGTAAGTTGGATGACCTCGCCTATCAACCTCATTCTTCACCCAGTCACATTTAAACAAAACCACTAGGATTGATATTGCCCCATAATCAAGTAATATTATATCTTGCAGAATTCCCACATATTGCATGGGCCCAAGTGCACACACTCCACCTGGCCCTTGTGCTTGCTGGAACACTGATGCCATTCCATAATCATAGGTTGCCATTGTGTTAGCATTGGTTTCTCCAATGACCCTATAGTGATTTCCATAGGCCTTCATCTGTGTATATCGGGAAGCATCAGAACTGGGCTTAATTGACAAATGGTATGCATCCATCTCATCAAGCACATTGCCATTTGCCATATGGGTTCGCACTGCCTCCCTCACCCATTCTGCTAACTCCTGCACTTCTGCAAGCTCTACAGGATACTTGATAGGCCCTCCTGCTCCTCTTTCATCCCTGTGCCATTGCTCTTCAAACTCTGTGCGTAGTCTTGCCACTCGGTCACGCTCTTGCTCATGTTTTCTGCCCAACCCATTAAACCCCAAATAATGAGTTAAGGAAGGGCTCACCACGTAGGTGGCCTACAAGGCTACATTATGTGACCAACATACAACAACTTGTAAATGTAATACCATTCATGAAAATTGAATGTGTGTTGGGTTTAGGCGGCAAATATCGGACCCATTGGGTGGACTTTCAAAACTGTAAGCAGCCTTGTGTATATTTGTGCCTTGAAGAAACCAATTGTACATCGCTGGAGTTCTTCTATTATATTCTTTTGTTGTTTAGCTATCCAAGGTCCCAAAAACAATAAATTATTGTATTTTTCAATATAAATTTTGCATAAAAGAAACATCAATGGGGATTAGCCTTATCTTTATTGGCGAAGTAGGAAATTAACAAAAAAAAAGTGAAAATGATGTGTATTATGAAAGATTTAATCACTATAAATAATCCCCCAAATTATTATTTCTCAGATTCTTACATTTGGTTTTCAGTTAATAGCCAGAATTGTAGAAAGGTGATTAAAGACATGTGCTTCATATCTGGTCTATAGCCAGTTTGGCGACATCTTCCTTAGGGAAGGTACCCACATTTTCTACATGTTCCAATGGATAATCACCACCTTGGCTAAATTAACAATATCCCAAAAAAAATAGTGATGTAATATCAGGAAATGATCATTGAACCAAATTTGCATGTTTGGCAGCTTGAGGGCGGCGACAAGCAATAAGTGCTTGGTAATCATTCAAGGTGATCATGGCGGCATGAGTTGAAAGGCATTTTTCAAAACATGCAATTCGTTGTGCAAAAAACTTCGAATCATGCCCGCTTGTTCTCACCGCAATCACAAGACAACCTAAACCCAAGCTACCTACATCACCCAGCAAATTGCTTTATAGGGGCAATATTTTGCACCTTCGTGTGTTTGGATAGAAATTGTGTTTGGAATGATGGGATCAGTGGGCGCAAGTAAGAATCACGTAAACAACGAGATTGCAACTAGAAGCCCAAGGTTTGAACAACGTGGCAGGACTCCGCTCGGAAGCCCAGAGTATCAGCAACATGGTGAGACTGTGACTGGAAGCCGAATGTATGGGGAAAGGTTGCAACGACGGACAGTGTTCCGCACAGATCAACAAAGTTCACAAGCTATGAGTCGACGGATCCATGGTTTAGAGACACGTGTTTCTAAAATGGAAGGCAAATTGTGTGCCCTTTGTTTGGAGCTAAAGCAGGTTCAACAAATTTTAATTACAGTCACAAATAAGTTTACCCCATACATGCCAAATGTCTCACATCATGTAGAAGTGGAGGACCCACTAGCGGAGATGGTGAAGATCTTGTTGCCCAGCTGTGCTCACTTGTCTCCTAATTCATTGGTAGACCTTATGGTCAGGCCAGGGCTTCAAGAGCAAGTTTTGGCTATACACAAGCATCCTCAAGCGTTCGTTGTCTAGACATCAGTGAAATCTTTGAAAGCACCATCACACAATAAGCATGTATTTTTTGGGGAGCTAGTTCCCAATACATTAGCCCAGAAAGGAATTTCGAATGTAGCCCCAAGCCGGTTGGCTGTGGTTGTGGCTGACGGGCAACAATTAGCGGTGGAAATTAGCTCGCTGGAACGGGACAAGCATACCGAAGTGGTTGAGTGGCAGGCAGGCAAGCAGGTTATCACTCAAATGCTCCCTGAATATGACACTCAAATTTTGACTCAAATCCATTAATTGTGGTCGTTCCTTCCAAGGTTTCACAGATTGTGCGGAGAGACTACGAAATGAGTATGTACGAATTGGGAATAATGGTTTTGTAAGGTAGTCATGCCGCATTGCCTCAGCTGAATTCGGTAGATCTTCCATGTGTATAGAGGTTAAGTAGATAATTTTGACATTGTTCTTAGTTCAACTCTATGTGGTCCAACAATTGTTATGTAAGTGTTGGGCTACTGTTCGTGACATTATTTAAGGTGGTTGGGTGCCCTTTTCTGGCTCCTTCGAATTCATTAAGTATCCTTTGGTTCTGCTTCATTGTCACCTTCCTTGGGGGCTAGGGTAGTTTTTTCCCACTGTGCATGATATGTGCAGATGTCTATAGTTTAAACAGAGAAACCTAGCATTGTAGTTTAACAAATGAAGACATACCTGGAATCCAGTTGTAAGAATCCATACTTGCAAGCAAGAGATCGACGAGTTGTTGAGGTCTTGTTGCGTGTGGAAGAGCTAGGCCTGAAACAAGCTGCCTCCGCATTGTAAGTTCCGCCTAATTACCAACCCTACTAGATGTCTGCGTGCTATAAAGAGCCTCGTTCCAGCAAGCTCAATAAATCTAGGATTCTAAATATGAGGGTGGGCCAAGCTCTGCAATGAGCCGTGAAGAGGTTATTGCATCTTGTCGAATGGGTAGGACTTGTAGTGTAATTAAATCATATGTTTGGACGTTTGACAGACGTTCGGCCCATCGAGGCATATTTGAACCCTAGCCTAACTAGTACATGCACTTGTTTTGTTGAATGTTTGCGCTCTGATGCAAGCAAGAGTTTGTGAGCGCACAAGCGAGGCATATGAAGAAGCCCAGACAACGCATTGAAAAACTAGCCTACAATCCATTCCCCTGCCGAAAGAACCTGCACATTGCAACAACTCCGCGTCATAGTATGGCAAAAAAAACGTGCTCGTTAATGGAAGGGTCCAGAAGTGAACATGACACATCCAGTAGCAGTTCGGACAACCCAAGCAATGAGTCCAACAACCCAAGCAGAGAGTCCAAGTGAACAAACAACAAGGTGCGTATACAAATAAAAGTTGGCGATGCTCAAGTTGCATCGTCAACAGCAAAGAAGATGCCCAAGTTGACTCCAAGTAAATGAATGCCTACTAAGTCACCATAACAGGTTGGATCCCCACATAAACCATGGCATTATGTTTCCTAAATGGATTTCCAAGATAGGTGTAACACAATCGAATCCCAATGTAAATATTTCTTTGGTTGTTCTTAGTCTTTCCCTATTCTTTTCCCTTTCTGTCTTTCTTTGTTTCTTTGTCTGGTCTTTGTTGTGGGGTCTGTTGCTAGCCAAATCTTCAGTATGGTTGATATCAAAGGGAAGCTTTTGGTAGATTTGTGGCCATAGTCGAGTTACTCGGCAAGCCAAGCCTTCAGTATAATAAGCTGCTATACGTTGGATTGAGGTGCCTATGGGTGATGCCAGCTCCCCAAGTTTTTGTAGAAGATGGTTCAATAGACTCAAGCTTTTGGTAGAGATTTCTTCTGCACATGCCAAAAGCAATGTTACCCATTCTTGTCCTACTTCCTCACTTTGTTGTCCTCCCTGCCAAGTCTTGCCAGGATTTGCTTCTTGTATATCCTCTAAGGCTTGATTGTCTTCCCTGCTGCAATCACTCCTGAATGGAGATCCACTTCGTTGTTCACTCTCATGTTGCTGTTCTGGGTGCTTTTGCGATGATTCTGCGCCTGGGGTGAAGGGAGGTGTACAAGTTTCAGTATCCTTCCAACTCTGTGCATCTTCACCTCAAGATTGCCCTGTCAAATCCTCAATCAATGTCTTCATCCACTGTTTGGTCAATCTTTCATGCTGTGTTGATGTTGTGGTGGCAGCTTCCCACTCATCTAGACCAGACAAAGCTTCAGGTGACAAAGTCTCAACAGTGTCTAAACCATTAAAGGTTTGGAAGGGTAGTGGCATTGCATGATCATCTGGTAAATCCTTCGAGATTTGAAATTAATAAGGTTTCCCCACTTCTGTTGCAGCCTTTTGAATTGTTCCCACTGACATGTATGTGGGGTTGGTGAAGGCAAAAAGGCACACCAAAGAGAGTTTGTAGCACTGGCCGATCACAAAGGGCTGAAGGGGGGGTGCGGGTAGCTTGCTTTCTTCACCCAATACAAGGCCTAGGCCCATGATGTGATGGGCAACCTTGGAAGCTAGCTTGTGGAGGGATACAATGTGGTGCACAATCTATGCCATATTCTGGGCATTGTGGACACACAAGCCAACAATTAGGTTGGCAAGGACGCTAGGAAAATTGTTGTCAAGGTATGTGCATCAATACCAACATTGCCCAGAATTGTGCTAGGCATGAGAATTTGCATTGTGGGGGGTCGATGCAACCAACCAGTGGGGGTGGGAATGGGGTCTGTGAAACAAGTGCGCAAGGGTTTGCCAGGCACCAAGCTGCAGGCATTGCAACGAATGGTGGCATGCCACAGATGTAGGGAGTTGGTGTGGAGGAGCCTCTCTCCCCTTCACAGGCTGTAATTAGGGCACAACAACAGTGCTTAAAAAGGACCCTAGAAATTGAAATTGCAGAGCGACGCCACAAGGGTTTGCCACCTCTTCAAGTGGAGGTGGAAAAAAATGGAAAAATAGATGGGGCATGTGCTGGCAAGAATATATGGGATGACAAGATTCGGGGTTTTGCACCACGCCACCTCAACATGGCAATTGTGAAGGTGGGGGAGCAAAATGCTGTGGACATGGCTGAACTCCGCAGGCTAATGGACACTAAGTTTGAGTATCTTCATCATGAGTTGAGTGACCAGGGGTTCAGAGACTGTGTTAGACGATTCATGAAGTCTGAACGATCTCGGCTCAAAAAGCGATGGATTATGCATGGGCACACAACGTGCCCCATGGGTGTGGAACAATCCCAGTGGGACACCCTTGTGGCATATTGGTCTGAACGTGCAACAAAGAAAAGGACTGACCAACTTACGGGTGCAAGAGGTGCAGTAATGAAGGTTAGCAAATATGGACGGGGTGGAAAAGTAATGGCCGAACATAAATTAGTAACACATTGTCTTCAACCTACTTTGTTTTGGGATGTTTGGTGCAATGGGCAGTTTGTGCTGCAATAGCTGCAGACCTGTGCAGCTGTGCACAGGTCTATTAGTTATAGACCTGTGCCTAAAGTTTGTTGTGTTGCAGAAACTGGCATCCCATCGAAGCCCATCTTTGTCTGAGGTGGCAGCTGCAGGTCTTGATTCTGTTGGCAACCCAAATCCAATAAGTGCTTAAATATTATTGCTTGTATTCAAATGTGGAAGGGGACAATCAAAGTGGAGCCCAAGTTATGCCGCATAACAATATATGCGTACTTGTCAGGGGCAACAAGATTTACTTAGCTACTGCTAGCCCTTGTAATTTGGGCAAGTAGAAGCTATATTTGGGTATGTTATTTGAACTATCCATATAGGTATAAACATTGACTATTATGAACCCCTGGATCTAATACTATAAAGACCAAGCACTAGGTGTTGTGACAAGTTGGTGTGGAGTGGTGGCTTACTGTGGTAGGAGTCTAATTCAACCTATCTTTCATCACGAATTAGAGCAATCGAAACCAAGCTCCCAGAAATGGCTGCGCAGGCAAAAAAAGTGCTTGAAGTAGCTATTACAAGAGGCATTGAACAACTTCATGCAACATTGGAGTCTACCATGGCAAGGTTTTTAGCACAGGCAAATGCTGGGGTGCAAGGGCAAACATGTGTGAAAACTAATATTGACACTGCAACAGTGGCAGCAGTCCCTACCACAGTAGTTGGGGCAGACCAACAATTGCACATAGGTTCTGACCCTATTAAGCTTGGGGTCAGGAATGGATATGAAGTCAATCCCACTAATGGACAAGAGGGTGTAGCCCATGTTAGCAAGGTACATTAAGGCCTTAGCACCATGGCATGTAATTTGCACTAAGTCTAATGGCATGATACATTGAACAATAGCAGATGTTGGAACTAGGGTTGACCAAAATCTGGTGGGATGGCAGAGCAAAAAGAAGACCAAGCTGGAGCCAAGGGAGGGTGTGAAGACAAGGGCACGTTATGGAATGTGCAAGGTGCCAGTTGCAAAAGAAGAGGTGAGATTGAGGGTGCCTTGGGGGCTATGTGTGGTGAGTTAAATGCATGGAAACAAACATAGCAATCAAGAATAAGGCCAAATATGTTGTGGACCAATATTGGCTTAAGATGTATAATGGGATGTTGTGGGTGCACAGTTTCAGCTGGGGGATAAAGTAGCATTGATCAGCTCTACCGAGTCGGACGTCATTGCAATAGGTGTGGTGACAGGTATTGGTGGGCAACAAGGTGTGCACCATTGCAGCCAAGTTGACACTGGGTGGTATCGGGTGCAACTTGCAGAAATAATGGAGGGTTTTGGCAATACTCCCCTACTCATAACAAATGACAATGATGATCCACCTCAGTTGCAGTTGAAGGATACAATGGGCAACAGTTTGGTATGGAAGGGTCAATTCATGCGTATTGCAGTGAATAGGAAACAAGTATAACTTATTTCTAAAGTGGCCCACAAGGAACTCATCATTGGTCTCCCCACCTAGTTTGTAGAAAAACAATGAGATGTCTCCATACCATGGAAAATTTTGGGGAACAGTCTAGCATGCATTGTATGCTTCTTAGATGCAAATTGCATTTTAGTCGACATGAGTATTAGTTTGAACGAACTAGGTGTAAGACCTTCAATGATTCCATGTGATATGCATCTTGATGTGGGAGGTTGTTTATATTTCAAACCATAATTTATATGGTAGTGAGATATGTGTTTTTTGTGATATTGCTTCATGCATCTACAAAGTCGAAAACAACAAATAGAGTTAGTTGTAACACAAGAGAATGATTTTGACAAGGAGGCAGAGAAGCGGTCAAAATCTTTGGTATTCTTTCAAGGGGTTCACACACTGCTCACAATTGCCATCACATTGTTGACCATGTATCTTTGCATCTATTTCCTATCATCAGTTCCCAGGATAACTATTGTAAGGTACAATACACCTGCAAATGGTTCTGGCCAAGGGGAGGAGGAGGAGAAGGACAATGACTTCTCCCATGCCAGGCTCTTTGCAAGGGCTTCTTCCTCTTTGCTAAGGCTGATAAGTGCAGGAGTTGTCATTGTGGCAGGGATGTGGATGTCTGATGTGGGTCTTTGGAAACCTCCTGAGGAGGCAGCAGGTTGCTCCCATTGTGCAGATGTTGGGGCAGAAAGCCACAGCAGAGTGCAGCAAGCTGATCAGAAAGTGCTTCAAGCAGAGCGGGCTAAACAACAGTTCATGGCTTACGTTTTCCATAACATCAGAGGTGACATTGTTGAAGCCCCTAAATGTCAAAAGATACTTGTGTCTTCGCTTGATTATTAGTCTTTTCCATTTATTTTTTTTGCATGATCAGAACACTCTGCATGATCAGAACACCTCTGCATGATCAAAATACTCCTCCCCGGAGCTTTGATTTCTACACTTGTTCATAGTCCATAGTACTTTAGATTATTCCTTCCCAACCTTTTCGACATTTCCTGAAAGTCTTTGTCCCAATTTAAGTAGCTCATGGATTGAGTACTATATCCAACTACATCATGCATGGCTATATAGCAAAGTGGAGAATTGTTTTGATGAAATTTCTCTCCTAAACAATATGTATCTTCTTCTTTTGGCTTAAATGTTGTGTAGTCCTCAAGCCATATTCAAGGATCCCTTCCACAGGGGACACAACATCCTGGTAGGTATCCACATATACAGTTCTTGCAACTTGAGTTTTAGAAACTAGTAGTTGGGAATGTTGGGGGAGAATTACTAACCCCATGAATTCTTTTGCAACTTGTGTTGCAATTCTCTAGGTTATCTGTGATGCATATACTCCTCAGGGTGTACCTATCCCAACCAATAAGAGAGCAGCTGCTGCCGAGGTCTTTGCCAAGAAGGAGGTTGCTGAGGAGGTACCCTGGTAAGTTCAATGCTATGATTTTGTTTGTCAAGGATTTGAGGATAATAGACAGGAGTTTCTTGACCTTCTATAAACCCTTGCACCAAGCTCTAGGGTATTGAGATTGTTTGCAGAGTTATATTTGGTAAAGATGCAGATCCTGCCGAATATGGCATATTATGCTTTTGAGTCCAGGTTTGGACTAGAGCAAGAATACACTTTGCTATAGAAAGACATCAAGTGGCCTCTTGGTTGGCCAAAGGGAGGATACCCTGGACCTCAGGTGAAGTGAACCCCTTCTTGTACACCTCCATTTTCATGGCCTGGCATGTAATCTTGGGTCTTATGCAGAGTTTTAGAGCAGAAATAGTGTCTGAGGCTGTACTAATTTTCTTACTATCTCAAATGGGCAATTTGCATCTGTCCTTCTTTGCAGTAAAATTACAGAATCTTTGACAAATGTGTAGTGCTCCAGCAAGTCACAAACTTTGCTTTGGATAAGTCTCTTAGGTCCAAATTCTATTATCATCTCTGGCCTTGAAAAATGCATCCAACTTCAATTAGCAAATATTATTATTCATTGTGGTTTATTATTAGGCCATTTGTTTTCCATTACTGTCAGGCACGAGGATTGGTGGTACTACGGATTTAAATGTTGTTGCATTTTTCTAATATGCCAGCCCTTGCATGCCCACAGGGACCCTATTATTGTGGAACTGGAGCTGACAAAGCCTGGGGCCGTGATATTGTGAATGCCCATTACAAAGCATGCCTCTATGTTGGCATTCAAATTAGTGGTATCAATGGTGAAGTTATGCCTGGTCAGGTAAAATACATTTCCAAAACCTAGTATTGTCACTGTAATGAATGTGTGGAGGTTTTTGATAATTCTGCATTGAATTATTTTCAACTTGCTCTAGGTTTGCCTGATTAACCTTCTCTACATTATGACCAATGGGACCCTAGTTTACCGAGACTTGGAGAGAATTGTCACAACATATCATGTGTGTATGTGATGGAGCACAGCTTCACCTATTGCTCTCTTCTACATTGTTAATCATTGATATTTGTTGCATGTTCCTCATGCCACAGTGGGAGTTCCAAGTGGGACCTCCAATTGGCATTACAGCAGCAAACCAGTTATGGGCAGCTCGCTATATCCTAGAGGTACATAAATGTGCACAAATTTTGAAGTTTCTGGAATTGTATAATTTGCTAGAGTTGTGGGAAGTAATTTTTTGTTGCTCCAATTGAATACCTAATGTATTTCATTGCTTATGTTCATTGGTTTGTAATAATTTGAACAATATATTGGTGGTGGTTATTGTAGAGGATTATAGAGATTGCAGGGGTGGTCCTTTCACTGGACCCCAAGCCTATTGATGTGAGAACCCAAGCCTGTCTTTGAAAAAAATGGACCATGTTAGAATGGGTATCTTCTACTCTATTTTGTTTTTCTTTATGTTCTAAGAGTGTGTGAGAATTATGCTCATTTTTTTATGGTAAATCTGACACAGGGTGACTGGAATGGTGCGGGTTGTCACACAAATTACAGGTACATTTGCTCATGTTTCAACTAGTTGGACATCAGAGCATATTTGTTGTGAAATTGAAGCCCACTGGACTGATTTGATTCTTGTGATGTGACAGACAGCTGAGAGTCTGCATCTAGATTTCTTTCATGCACAAGGTTCATATAACATGCTTCAGATGCACCTACTTTTTTTTTAACAGAAAGGGGGGTTTACTATCTGCTTGTATGACAGCACAAAGACCATGCATGCTTAGGTCACATGCGAGCCACTGGGGAGGGATTTGGTACTCTAGGACTTGGAGACAAAATGAACTTGATTCAAATGATGCTTGATTGTGCTGAGACCATGACTGCTGTGCTTGATAATGTTACAGATATGGGTATCAATGTGAACACCCTCAGATTTTTTGCTTGTGTTTGTACTTTTGTTGCATTGTTCATTGCGTTGGCAGTGGGTAGTCATGGCAGCTTGTCAATGTTATTTGTGATGAAGGTGATGGTCTGACACTTTGCAAGTGAGTGACCCCTCATAATAAGTTACGAGTGCACTCATTTCAGTTACCTCCAAATTGTTGTTGTTGTGGAGATTTCTCTGCAATTTCATAATTATGCCTGTTAGTATTGGTTAGTGATGTTGTGTGAAGTTCTCCTCTTGGGAAGCAACTAGTCTAAATTCTCATGTTGTGCTTTTGAAATGTTGCAGGGCAACGGGAGGTTGGGCAAGTAGAGCTACGCAAGGAGGAGTTTGATATCCTTACAATTGTGAGATTCTTGTCCTGGGGCTTGAAGGATTTATTGGAGTAAAAGCATATTACTTTCAACATGACTATTGATGACATGACAAATAAGCTTCCCCAATGAACCCATGTGGGCTGTTCAAATGCTTGGAATAGTTCATGTGTAATTAGACCGATGAGTGCAAGAACTTGCAACCCATTGCCATAGTAATAAAATCTATCCTAGTTTTGGTGGGAGGCCAAGCAAATTGGCATGTCAAGCTTAAACTACCAAATTCTTATGTAATTTTACCTTGAGTGCTTAAATTTTTGGGATTGTAGGCAATTTATAAATGCTCCTACCATTGGGTTTCAAAACTCAACTGAAGTATATATTGTGTTTATTATAAATATTAGGCAAAGCCATAAATGCTTAGGATCTACTGTGTGCAACATGAAATTGGACGACAAAAAAAATCATGCATTATCTGTAAATAAATGCATTATTTAAAAATAAAATAAAAAACTAATTGCCACATGTCATAATCGCCATGAGTAAAATCGAACGGTCCATATATACTGTAATTATTTAATAATAGAGTAAATACCATATTAAAAGCCACATGTCATAATCCTAGTGCTTGGATCAGATGGTTAGTATTATTAAACTAATTGCCACATGTCATAATCATTATGAGTAAAATCGAACGGTCCATATATATTGTAACTATTTAATAATAAATTAAATACCATATTAAAAGCCACGTGTCATAATCCTAGTGCTTGAATCAGATGGTTAGTTTTATTAAACTAATTGCCACATGTCACAATCGTTATGAGTAAAATCGAACGGTCCATATATATTGTAATTATTTAATAATAGAATAAATACCATATTAAAAACCACGTGTCATAGTCCTAGTGCTTGAATCGGACGGGTAATATTATTAAATTAATTGCCACATATCATAATCGTTATGAGTAAAATCGAACGGTCCATATATATTGTAATTATTTAATAATAGAGTAAATACCATATTAAAAGCCACATGTCATAATCCTAGTGCTTGAATCGGACGGGTAGTATTATTAGATGTCATGAAGAATTTTTAAATCAAATATCCAATATACCACGTGGTCTCTATGCATTGGTGAAAAATAATAACCAAAATAATTGTTGAATACTGGCACCACATATGTATACTCGTATTTTGTCATGAACTGGTATTTGTACGCTGAACAGTTTCCATCCACCCCGTTGTCGCCTACGACTAAGGACGCCTGCGACTTGTCCAAGGCGACTACACAAACTTTTAGTCGTAGATGTCGCCTGCGACTAGAAAACAGTCACAAAGACAAGTCGAAAAAGGCAACTTTCCTTCTAGTGTTGGGAAATAAAAGGTGGTGGAGAACTTTGATAGCCTTGAGTTTGGTGATGCATGGACCCAATTATTTTGGATTTATTATTACCAACTTGGTACATAATTAGTTCATTAAAAACCCTTGTGCCAACATTTTTTAATTTGTGGATGTAGTATGAATTATTTCAATTTTTTACATCTATAAGATCTAAACCATGGCAATGTGCATGCATGTCCATGTAGAGTTGTGGATGTTTGGCCTTCATTAAATGCTACATTTGAATCAAGATACCCAAGCTAGCACAAAATCTTACCATGGGGCCTTGAAGCATTGGTTATTTTTCAAAACAAAAGGTTTTAAGGGGTGTTTGTATTGATTAATTGATGTGGAGGTTAACTACAATTGTGGCATGACATTATTTGCACTAGGCAAACATTAAAAAATGGGGGTTCGTGAAGAATAAGATTGTGGCATAACTTGTGGCAACAAGTGTGGACTTGGCATTGTTGATCCCACACATTGATGTGATTCAACCTACTTTGGAAGGTGAAAACAATGTTAATGTTTAGATGGTGCAAAGCCAACCCCATTTTGACGTTGTTTGCAATTTTCACGCCCCTTTCACCAAATATGCATCTTGCACATGTGAATAATCATTGCATGGGAATTTTTGCAATCACCAAGTTGTTATCCTAGCATGCATTAACCTCATTAAAGATGATATCATCAACTATTTGTGGCACATGGTATGGGATTAGTTGTGATGGTTTTAAAGCCATGTTCATGGACCTAAAATATTTCGGGGTTAGTGATGGTTCATTAGAAAATGAAGGTTACAAACATGACACATTGTTGAAAAGACTAATGTCATAAACATTGGAAGGATCCTTTGCATAAATGATAAGGGCCTTTTTGCTTATGATGGTGTCCACATTAATGAACTCGAGGGCTCATCTACCACCATGAAATGAACCATATTTTACTTACAAAATACAATGGTTGATATCACACTCGAATGTAAAGTGGGTGTCAATTTCCAACTTTGTGACCATCCAACATTGTTTTTTATTAATGGTTGCATTGGACATCCAAGCCATTGGTGTGACACAAGCCGATGAATCAATGCACCTAGGAATGATTTTTAATTGAACATGGAAGATGGCTTAGGAAATTCAGTAACCAATTAAAAAATTATCACGAAACTTTATTGCAACATGCAAAGTTTTGTAGCAAAAGGACTTCAAAGCAATATCCACATCAATAAGAACATATAATCTCTTCACAAATAAAATTATTTTGGTAACATATTGTTGGTATTTCCTTTTAACAAAATAATTCGAGTGCATATGCAATATCTTGATTCCTTTAAAAGCTATGTAAATACAGTATTTTAGACTTCACCTCTAGGTAATGCATTTCCACAAAGGCTTGTGTATTACCTTGATGAAGGTATTGCATCTCTGAATTGAAATTATATATGGTATCTTAAGTTTGCCTTATGGGTATTGCAATTCCACAAAAAAAAATTGCACAACTTATGTATTACCCTAATAAGGGTGAAATGAATATCTAAATTAGGATAGAAGTGGTGTTTCCAATCTATTTAACAAGTATTGCAATTCCATATAAAAATTTCATTTTTATATGTTACCCTGATAAGGGTATTGCATTCATATGGCCACAAAGAACAATGATGCAATGTAAAGTTCAATACCATTTTGAAAGTATACCCACATCAATGTAACAAATCACCATTCCAAGGGAGGAATCCAATGCTTGTGTGTAACCCCCAATGCGGGTATGGCATTGGTAAAGACCACAAACAATGCTAGAAAAATGTGATGTAAATATTAAAAATTACATGCATATCTAGATTAATTTCACTTCAACACATTTTCGAATTTACTATGAAATACATGCATCCGAAAAAAAAAAATCATCACAAAACAACAAGTCCAAAAGTTCAATGCTTGTGTAATACCCTAATGAAAGTATTGTTGTTATGGTTTAAATGACCACTGCTTGTGCTAAACACTAACAAAGGTATTGGTTTTAATGTTGTAGGGTCTAATGCTTGATGTGTAGTTTAACGAGGGCATTTTGGTTATAAAGGCTTGCATCCATGGAATAATGTTTTATTTGAACACACATTTAAAAATTCAACAAGGAACATTTTATACATTTAGTTTGGTTAGCCATGGGTTCATGTTCAATTTAACATGGAACAAAAATTAATGTGTCATGGAAAATACATGAATGCCAATAATCATTTGGTAATACAAAAGGGTAACAAATCCAAAAATAAGTGTCATGTTAAAGTTAGTAATCTATGCATGGACAAGATGATCTTCTATCTAGTCACTTTCATAATCATTTTCATTCCCACCCATGTTTTCATTATCCTTTTCACCAAATGGATCGGATGACATCCCTTTGGCCCTTTGATAACCCGTTGCAGCATCATGTGTATTTTGCACATGGTGATGCATGAACAATTGTTGTATTCAATATCATTATATATGTGAATTTTTTGAATTAAAATCCATTCAACTTGAGTATATTCCTACAACCTTTATATCAATGGATATATTCATTAAAAGTTTATTTCAAGGCCCAATACCATACTTGCATGAAATTACTTGGGTAGATCCTTCCTTTGATCATATTGGAGGACAACTCAAATACAAAGCAAAACAATTTTAATGTCTTTTGCCCATGCTATGGTCACATAATTTCACACAATTCATGGTGAACATGTTCAACAACTATACCCAACAATTTTTTGTCATCATGCCTAGCTTTAGCCATTTTCATTGTATGGCAAATCATGGGCTTGGAAACAATAAAAATGAAATATAAATACTCAAACATACGTTTATGGCACTTTGAGTTGTTTTAAAGTTCCGCATGTTAAGACATGAAGACGTGCATGCTTATGGACAATGACAATCAAGTTAGTATTTGGTATATGTATTGGAAGTGTGGAAAATGGCCCAACTCATTCATAATCAACAAAAATTTGAGGTATATAATGCAATAAAAGTGTGGAAAGTGACTCAACTTTTTCACAATCAAAATAGTTCCAATGTATAGTATGTAACAAAAGTGTGGAAAATGACCTAAATCTCTCGCATTTTTTAAAAGGAAATTAAGTGATGTTTTATATAACATTTGTTTTCATATGGTTAATTGAGGATCCAACTTATTTCAATGAGTTCAAAATTTGATTCAACACAACAATGATTACAATCATAAAAAATAATCAAAAAAACTAAAACCAAGCTACATAACTAAAAATTAAATTTATATGTAGAGGTTGAACCTTATGTATTAAGGTGAATGCTACAAAACATTAATTTGTAGGGTTTAAAGTGACAAGTAATTGATAAGTACAAAAATGAAAAACCATGTTTCCAACAAACATTACAATTTTTTTAGGATTTCTTTCCTTTCTTACAAATATACATTATTTATGTATTTTCTATTACACTTGAATTAACACCATGAAAAAATGGGGTGATTTGCAATTACCCTTGCAACTAGGTTTCTGAGTTGCAATGATCATTTACATCTCATTGCAATTTAATGTATTTATATGAGCATGAGTGTTATTAAATAAGTCGCATGAATTGCAATGGATGCAACACATCATATGTGAAATTGTATACATATGCAATTTAGTTACAACTATGTAGGAACAACTAGTATGTAATTCTAATGCAACTAATTTGTAACTACAATGGTGACATCATGTTGAAGGATCTTTTATTGATCCATCAAAATCTGACACATGGCATTATGGGGACATTTGGATTTTTTTTAAAATATATATATTGATTTTCACCATCCATTATTACAGTTCATTTTATACGGTCTTACATTCTAACACGTGGTGTAGTAGAAAGTTGCCATGTGGCATATTAATTAAATTTTGAAAAAATTGAAATTTTTTAAGTAACTAAGTAGGTTGATACATAAGCATAGGTAGGTAGGTTGGATGTAAGTCTAACCTACCAACCTACCTAGGTACGTAAGTAAAATTAGGTAGGTAGGACATACCTACATACATTGCTACATACCTATTTACTTACATAGGTAAGTAAAGAAGACTTACTTACTTATTTACCTAAATAAGCAAGTACTAAAATAGGAAAGTAAAAAGGTAGGGTGAACTACAAAATAGCCATGTAAATATTTTTATTTATTTTTATGTTTTGTTTTCAGGGTTAAATTTTGTTTAGCTCATTCCAAATTGACACATGCATTTAAGTGTGAGCACACAAGAAAATACACCTTCTTTATATAGTTTATGAGAGGAAATTCAAGGACAAAAGATACATGTTAAATCTTTTAGTTGTAAATTGGGTTGCAATAGAAAAATAAATTCCCACATTATTTGTATTCCTTTTTAATTTTGTAAAATACTCAACTTAATAGGTAACTATACGATAATTACATATGTGAATTAATTATGAATAAATCATAATTTGAAATCGTAATTTGATTTTTTTGGGAATAAATCAGTCTAATTCAAATAATTACTCATTTATTATCTTCTATAAATCAACTAATGAACTAATAATTTAAACTAGGAAAATTAATTCATATTAATATTTAATTATCAGCCTAATTAATTAGTTCATAATGATGAAATAAGTTACATATTAATTAATAGTTAATAGTTTAAAAATTATTGAAAAACATTCATTATTAAAAATTAAAAATTACACATGAATATGGGAGGAAGACATAGTTATCAAATAATTATATAAATTAATTTGTTCAATTTATCTAATTTTTTAAATTATTTTCTCTAAAAAATTAATTATTTGACTCCAAATAATTTATTATCAAACAAGTAATTATTTGAGTATAGATATCCAATCATTTATATTTGAATATATATTTTATTAAGTATATGAATTTCAAATAATTAATTATTTAAGAATTGGAATTGATAATTATTCATTTGAACTAAATATTTTTATTAATAAAATATAATTTAGAATTTTATTTAGGTATTTAGTTACTTATAAATAAATTATTTGATTCAATTAACAAACTAATTGTTTAGATTAAATCGATTAGTTTAGAATAATTTTTAATTGTTTGGTTTAACTAATTAATTCATAGTAAAATAAATATTTATAAATATTTATTAATTAGTAAATTATTGAAAATAATTATAATTTAAATACTAAATAATAAGGATTAAATATGATTTTTAATTATTGATTTATTAAAAATTGAAAATTTATTAACATTACAATTCCCTGATTCTCTAGCATAGCTTTTTATTATTAATTATTCATGTTTCCATGTTCTAATTGTGATGTGGTTGTATATTAATTGTTTTGGAACTTTAGTTGCATGATAGTGTGGTTCTAGCAAACAAAAATTTTCATCATGTAAAAATCTACACCGATTTCCGTAATTAATGTTACTCACATTATTTGCGAACAATGTTTTTACACATCACTTTCCGTTATTAATGTTAATAACCTTAATAGCGCGTTAACATTAATACAGGCGTAATCTAAATAATGTTAATAACATTATTTAAATCGATACCTAATTAATGTTAATAAGAGAAAACTGTATTTTGGCAACTACGAAATTGCTACAGTTTTACATTAATATTTATTGTTGTGATGTTACGGAGGATGAAGTGCCTGATCACGCGAAACGCGACGAAGGTAGTCTGCTGAGGTTTAATCGCGCAACGAGGCGTTGTCATCATGCGGATCCAGATCCGATATAGTAAGACCTTCGAAATGTTGACGATGTTTTTCAATGATGATTTGAAGATCGCGATTGAGTTGTTTTTCATGCCATTATCCTATGATGTCGAGGGACAGCCTGCAGCGAATCATCACCTTATGGGCGTAAATCAGGCCGGTTTGATTGCGCTGCTCGTTTACCCAACGAATCGCTTCGGCAGCCATGTGCAAAAAAAACGATTTTCCGAGATTTTGCAGCGCGCTAGATCTTTCACGCCAGAGGCCATCCTTGATGGCTTTGAACTTATAGTCGTCCCAGATTTCCATCCAGGCATCCTTGATCTTCGAGATCACGAACGAATCGCACGGCTGAATCTTATCGGTCGCGGCAGCCACCAAGTAGCGAAGAGTGGCATTGCTCGACTCCAATGCTACGTGCATGTTCCCATTACCGTCATCGTGATGGCCGTTGAAGTTGTCCACAAATATCACTCTCTACTTGGACCGATCGGTTGCATGTCTACGGTAGTGAGCACGTGGTTCTTGGAGGTATTGCGCCTAGAGCTTCTGCGTGATGAAACCCTTCTTGGTCGTCCTGTAGTAGACTCCAGGGACGTCATCAGGTACTCCGCGAATAGGATAGCTTTCGTTGGCGTTTTGGAAAATGACACATGGATTACAGATTCTTGCATGTGGCCCGCCCGTTAGCCAAATCATCAGCGTCATTCCCATGCTACCAGATATTACATCAGCGTACTTGACATCATTGTCACCGCGAAATCCCAGTGTCTTACCGTTGTCCAAGTTGACCTTGCAATGTGTTTCATCGATGTTCTCAACCAGGTTCTCATCGAGCGTACCAGCGTAAAATTCTCTCGCAAGCTGTCCGAGATGGAATGCGATTTGCTTGTCAATATGTTGCTGACGAGTAGGGCTCAGCATCAACTTGCCAGTTTGAACTCAACCGACGATATTGTTGACCGTCTGAAAACGTTGAATCCATCTTATATCGATGCGATCAATGATAGTGGTGCCCTTGTGCTGTAGGTTGGGAGGGAAATCAGGATGATTCATCTCTACCAGGATGTCCTTCGCGAAGCAAACTAGTAGCTTCGGACTGAACTTCACACCCATTTTGCGATAGCGGTCAAATTCGTTGACAATGAGAGGATACAACCAGTCGACCCATGGAGCCCGCTTTGGTCCTCAACCAGGGGTAGCTTTTGTGAGCACCTTCTTGGCTTTCCCCGGCTGCGCAGAGTTGCAGGATACCATGTTGTCACGATCGTCACGGATCTGCAGAATAGTAGCGCGTTTTTCCCACCAGCGTGACGACTTCATGATCGTCACGGATGTCGTCCCTCGAAAATGCTCGGGGAACGCCTTGACGGTTCGTGCGTGCAGTCCTTTCTCCCCGTTCGCTTCGTTGTCATTGATCATCCACTCAACAACTCTAATGTGAGTTTGCTGAGTTGTGACTGCGGTAGGACGCTTTCTCTTTCCCAGAGCATGAGGATTGTCGACGAGCTGTTCGCCAACGATGATGCGATCATTGTTCGCGACAATTATCACATCATTGGCTGCGCCATTCGAGTCCAATGGTTCGGGTGGCTCCTTTTCGTCATCGGCAGCCTGACGTTGACGAGCAAATGCACGAACAATGGGAGACGGGGAAAACATCGACAAACGTACTGCTCCACGTTGTATATCCCGTGAAAATTGAGAGTTCGACGGTGTAGACATGGCGAAGAGAACGCTTTCGGAACGAGAAGGAGCTGGGGAAGCAACAGAGGTATGGGATTATCGTTGAAGAAGAAGTGTTCGAAAATATCTGAACATACGTCAGTGCTAGCTGGTGCCATTCTGCAGTTTGCAACCCTTTCAGTGAGTTGTAGCAGTGCAGCTGCCTTCTTGTCCCAAGATCCCCCATTCCTCCATTAATGTTAATAACATTAAATGGGAACTAACATTAATTTGGTATTAACATTAATTACGGAAACCGGTGTACATTTTTTTTCTCTCCTTTGTGTTTTTCTCAAGCCCCACCACTAAATTACATGATATATTATAGGGGGCAGGGTGGTCTCTCCTCTTGAATATAATTTGTGTGAATGTAGTGAATCCAAAACATGTTGGTTCCATTTGTTATAAATGACTTATCTATGAGGTGCCCATGATTATTGTATCATCTTAGTACCATCTTAAATCTCTTGTACACCCATCTTTTTGCAATGCAAAAAACCATGGCACATGCCCCCATTTTTCCTTCTTTTTTCCTTATTTCCATTATTGTCACTTTGAGGGTATTCCCCATACCTTGGGATGAACTAAAGGGTTTTTCTTTGTTTCATCTCGAAATTTCATAGAATTTAACCATCCATGAGAGTTTTATCATTCATCCATGAAATTTCATTCACAAAAGTCCATGAATGATATTTTGTATGGATGGATGAATTGTCATGGAATTTGGAAATTAAAATATTTGAAATTATGATTTCTTCTATATTAAAATGAATTCCAATCTTTCAAGTTTTGGTTCAATCTATATTTTGCTTCAATTCCTATAAGGGGCTTTAAGTCGTTGGGGTTGGTTGGTTGAAGCAATTCAACCACATTTCCAAGCTTTGTGCAATAATCCTTATGGAGAGTGGATTATGTCATGTGCAAATCCAAAAGAATGAAAAATTAATAACCTATTAAAAGAAAATCTTGCAACCTTATCAATTAAAAAACCACAACAACTAAACCCAACATTTTCTATGTGCCATTATGCATTTATTGCATTAGGTTTTTTAATAATACTAATTCTTTTCAGTCAATTCCATTTCAAGATTTATAGTTAATTTTGCTTTCTATAAAAGACTTTATTTGTGTATCTTATTTTGTACATTGAAGTTTAAGGTGGCAAAATACATTTTGTTTTCTTGACCATATATGATATCATATTTGATGATGTGGACAAATGATGATACATTCATGTTGGGTGTGTTGTGAAAAGGGGGTTCAATGTGTTATTGAAACTTATGATTAAACAACTACATATTGAGGTCCTTAGTTCTATTATTATGAATCTCCACAAGAATGCCATTTCATATGGCATGTATTTGTGTTGCATCTAATTAACATCATGCCTAGATCTTTCAACTTGAGTCATGAAAATCATTAACAACTTCCAAAAAACAAATGTTTCACAAAGTTCAAAAAAGGAAGTAAACATATTACTTTTCAATTTAATGATGTGTTTATAAGGTAATGATTTTGTAAATGACATGAACACATGGATTACATAAGAAATGATATGAGCTTTGGTGAACATGGGTTTTATTCGAGAATTTTATAAGTTTGCATACTCAATTGTGTTCATTACTTGTCTTTTTATAGGTTTTACACATAAGGACATGACATACATAGAATATTACCATGTTTCAATGATGTTGGTTGTGAAGCATTCATGTGTTATTATAATAAGACAATTGAAACCATCTTCTAAGGTCAAGCATTTTTGGCCCATGGCAATTTTTGAATGGTGGTTTTGACATAATTAAATTAAAACCACATGAATGTAGGTGATTCAATTTTTTACTTGCAATTTTCAAGTCTCTATCGAGGTTGATTACCATTTAATTAGCTATCATGATCATAGTATTAATATTACAAATGTTTGGAAGTTTGTTTTTGAATTAATCTTGGTACATTGACTTTTTTTAGTAACAACCATCACATATACAAATTTATGTTCCAAGTTGGTTGAAAATGAATATTAGGCCAAAAGTGAATTTATAAAACCTTGGAAATGGATGTATTAGGATAATGAATTGAACCTTCTTGCAAAAAGAAGATGCAATAAATTAAATTTTTTGTTCCATTTCAAAATAGTGTTAAAAAGAAAGCAAGTATTCCTTGTATATTGCTAGACTATCAAAGATGAGATTCACTAAACTATAAATCATTTGAAAACTCTAAACACACAATGTTCTAAAACAAAATTTGTGCATGTAAAGTCCCATGACTTATGAGCACAATAAAAATGCAACACGCATAGGAGCAAGAGACTTTCTTACTTCCACATGTTGAAAAATGTGTATATTTTGAAATAAAATGAATGAAATGGGGTGACAAATTTACATCAATTCATTAATAAATGAAAAAAATTGGATGTAACACATGTTAAGGGTTTATTTTGGAAATGTTTAATCACTTGACTAAAAACTAAATGGAATTATGAAAAAAAATTGGGTTTTAGTGCAAATTGAATAATTTTGCTAAAATTTTGAAAAACATTGCCAAAATTTTGAAACCACAAAACTGAAAACAAAATGTGATTACACGCCTATATAGTCATTTATCACTTATTAAATTTGTTTGAATTAGTTTACATACGTGGACAATAATATGAAACTTTTATTATCATTTTGCTTCATCAACCCATTTATGGGAAATTCAATTACATTGATTTATCAACTATATAGAAATATCAAGCCTAGTTGTGCCACATTGAGACCATGTATTCAAGCCAATTCGAAATTGGAACGATGCATCATTTTGAAGGAAACATCTGGTTACAAGGCTCATGTTTCTAAAATTTGTTTTGGTCCCCACCTACTCTTGGCTTTATGTTGTGTTTGTTATGTTCATTGCATGTTATTGTGGTAGGACTTGTTTCAAGAACAAGATTTAAGGAAGTTAGGTGGGCCCACATAGGTAAGGCCACATTAATTAATGGGTAGTAGATATGTAGGTAGTTAATAAATAATAGGTTAGTAATTAATATGTAGAAGGTAGGTATTTAGTAACTAGGTAGTCAACACGTAGTAGGCTAGTAGGTACATTAATATTAAGAATGTACAAATAGGTAAAACATTACATAGACTATTGATACATTCAAATTTGGAATTGTGGCCGTCAGTAAAAGAACAACTAATTAACTCTATTTAGACTTGTCATAACTTGTGAATACATAGTTGAATTGGTTATTAATGTGGCACTAACATCAACATTAATATTTTGTATTAGACAAAATTAAAGCAAACATTGACATGATTAAAATCTTCATAAAATGAACAATTTATTCCTTAAAACCTTGTTGTTAAACTAATTCTTGATAAAGTCGTGTGATATTTTATTGACATCCATGATTTCCATATGCAATTTGCCATTTTCTCTTGTGTAGTCAACTTCTTTTGAGAGTTTCATAACTTTTACACCACAAATCTTGAACAACATAAAGCTTTCACCATAAAACTTCCAAAGAGCTTCCATAGAGCTTCAACACCTCTTGATTCACACCACAAAGTTTTTATGCTTGTAACATTTTAAAAACAAAAAAAAAGGGAAACAAGGATATCTTTCAAAGCCAAGGAAAGAAAATTGGTGGCATACACAGTTCAATGGTGTGCAACAAAACAAATGCAAAATCACAAAAACTTGGTGTCACACAACAAATGACAATTGGAAGGAACATTTGAAAAGGCTTACTAAGTGGAAGACAATCTTCAAGTGCCACATGACAAAAAAACTAAACTGAAATTCTGAAGTAACTCTAAGAATGAAACATAGAAAAAGCCAAGTTTCTTTTTAAGATTAGACGAAAGAAATGTAACAAAAACTTGCAAAAAAAAGAATGAATAAGATATTTCCGATGAGCAAGGATAAGACAAGTGCAATGGAGAAAAGGGCAAAAAAAAGTGTGGAAGAAATGTGCAATCAAAACTTGTAAAGAGACACACCAACAAAACGTGTTAAGAGACACACAACAAATAGAACATGATTAGAGAGTTGGAAATAGGAGAGAGAAGCATGTGCAAACACAAACTGTGGTGGTTAGCTAGAGGAGAAGAAGCCAATTGAAAAAAACCCTATCTAGCCAACATCCATCCAAATTGGTGTGTTAACAATTGTTGGTTCATTGGTGTGTTTGTGGGTGTTGGGCTATGCCATTGTGCTAGGTGAGGTACTTACACCATGAGGGATGAATGATAAGTAATCAAAAGACAATTTTCTGTTGAAGTTTAGTTCCTTACCTAACCATGGTGGTTAGCTCAGTTCCTTTTTTTACTACCTACCTACTAACAACCTGAGTGTGGCTAACTCAATTGAGGTTCATCCACAACTGAGTCATAATGGGCATCCAATGGATGGCTGGTTGCTCCTCCAGTCTGTGGCTGCCTGTCTGTGGCACACTTGATTACAGTAATAATTTTGATTTGTATAATATAGTCATGTGGATTTTACGCAATGATCATGTAGATTTACATGAATAATCATGTGGATTTTGCAGAATGGTCATGTAGATTCACATAATGGTCATGTGGATTTTTGCAGAATGGTCATGTAGGTTCACATAATGTCATGTGGATTTGGCAGAATACTCATGTAGGTTCATATAATGGTCATGTGGATTTGGCAGGATGGTCATGTAGATTCACATAATGGTCATGTGGATTTTCGCAGAATGGTCATGTAGATTCACATAATGGTCATGTGGATTTTTGCAGAATGGTCATGTAGATTCACATAATGGTCATATGGATTTTGCAGAATCGACATGTAGATTTACATACTGGTCATGTGGATTTTGCAAAATGGTCATGTAAATTTGGCAGAATGGTCTTGTAGGTTATAGGTCTTGGCACCTGCGTGCCCAAGTTTAGGTCTAGGACCCCTCCATTTGGCCTTGCAATAATAAGGGAACTAAAAAGAGACCACATGAAAACCATTAGGCATATCCATGCAACAAGGCAAATGGGGCGAGGATCCTTAAACCCTAAACCCCGAGCCCCAACGCTTGGGCGTCTTTTTCTCTCGCTTCAAGAAAACCTTTAATGAGTTGTTGCGTCCGCTCTTCTGTTGTTGCAAAGACTCTTCGTTGCTGCTCTGGCTGTGGCTCTGCTTGCCCCAAGTTGGCGCTTTTCGCATGTCTTCTATCTGCCCGTCTCTGTCATATTTGTGGTTTTGTTTTTCGCACTAGACTTTTTAGGGTTTATATTTTCTCTTGTTGCTCGGTGTGGAGTCTCTTCTCCACGGGTGGGTGTTCCCTCTTTGTAAAGCTTGCAAAAGTACATATTCCCATGAGTAAGCTCATGCGGTCTCGACGACTATTGTCATCTCTCCTCCTCCGTCGTTGTTTTCACGGTCAAAGAGCTTCTCCCATTCATCTGCAGCAGCAGCAGAATATTTCGAGTGCCGCGGCGACGAGGGGGGAAATTGATGATGCGCAGCAACAAGATGTGCAGCGGTTATGGAGTCGTGCTACATTCTCGAGGTCTAAGTTCGCCAGCGGGTATACGGCGCTGACGCCCAAGTCGCTGGATTCTATCATGAAGATAGATACTGTGAGATATACGTCTCCTCAAGAGATCATCGCCATCTGGAACGATGTACGAAAAACACGGCCTTTCTCTTTCATTTCTCTCTTGTTGCTTTTATACATAGGACCGTGCCAGACTGGAGTAGACAGACAGTTTTTCAAAGACAATCATTTATCAAGTCTGATTGAGCAAGGCATGCATGAATTGATCACGATCTTGTGCAACCCTGCACCCTAAATCATTTTTTGGATCAGAATTCAGAGAGTTTGCAGGTCGATTCCTGACCTGTTTCTGTCTCTGAGCAGTTTGTTGTCACCTTGAAAGTAGGGTGGAGAGGCATGGGTGAGAGTGTTTCTGCAGGAGCATATGTATTAGGTCAAGGGCCAAGTCTCACAGACTTGAACCCTAAGGCCTAAACCCTGTGTGCAATCTTTCCAAGTAAAATAGAGAAATTGCCAATGTGCTTGCAGTACAGCTCCATTTAGTAATGGTACTAGTGAGCAATTTGTTGCTAGATCAGATCCATAACACCAAGTGGTGAGTTACTGCCATTGTCATCGCCAGGCGAACCTTGTTCTGCACCCAAAAAATGCAGTGGCAGTTACAATCAATTTGAGGAATATCAAATGTTGTTTGTTGATTACTCACATGATTCGCAAGAACTCTCTGTTTATTGAATGTGCATCTTGCATGAGAACAAAGTTGGATGGTATAAAGAGCATGCATTTTAGTTTAGTTTGGTCTGGAAAATGTATAATGGGAATAGATTGGGTTTTTTCTGAAGATTTGGGTTTTTGTTGTTTCTTTGAGGATCAGTATCATATTGGAAGGGGCCATATCAGTGCTGGCATGGGCCGTGATCTTTACAAACTCTTGCAACAGCGAGCAAACCAATGGTATTCTCTTGCATTTCCAGACTTTTTTCGTGTAGCAAGAGACAAAGAGGATTGGCATTGTTACTTACACCAGAAGAAGCTGCAGTCATTCCTTTCCTCACAGTTTCATCTCACTGATTTGGACAATGCTGATGGGTGCAGTCCACTGTTTGTTTTGCCCTTGCGGAAAGGAAATGGCTTTGTGTCAATCCTTGTTCAAGGTATGGGTTTTCAGTTAGTATATGAGCAATCTTTCTGTAAATATCTGTCATCTGTCTTACCAGGGCTTGCTGTATTTGCACACTCCAGAATCTATGAGGTTCTGAGGGTAGGTGAGGGCATAGTTACAACCATGGCCAATGCAGTCAAAGTCACCATACAAATGAGGATGAACAGAATGTGATTGGAAAAGAAAAAGTATGATGATCAGTCTGGGGATACTTGGTGATCCCTACTGCTGCATGTTGGAATATTTTGGATGTTGTGTTTACAGCCCAGATGCCACACATGCTTTTTACGTCTCTGGATGATTATAGAGCAAGGGGAAGTGCAGCCTCACCATACTTCACAGTGACCCATTACACAGACTTGATGGATAGCAAAGGAGTTGTGTTAGTGCGGGGTGACATTGTCTTCACCAGCAGACTCAGTGATGAGGAGGTACTGTTTCTGCCTGGATTCCTTGTTGGTCTTTTCATACATGACCCAAGAAAGTATTTGGTTCTAGAGATACAGGAGACAGAATATTGTGTGATTTCCTACAATGTGGCCAATTTATGGTTATGCAGGCAAAAACTTTGCTGGAGACAGCACATTCATTTTACCTAGATGACTCACGATACAAGAAAGTGTGGCGCTTCAACAAGGAAAGCGAGGATTTTGATTTTAAGGAGGTCCTGCAAGAACTTAACATGCCTACAGGGTCTTAAGGATTGATGCCTTCCCTTCTCTGGTAAAATTCTCATTTAACTGCTGAAACTGTTGATTGTACAGCATGAGGTTTTTTTTCCCTTGCTGGGTTGTTCTGTTTGAGATCTTTTTGAGTTTCAAGTTAATGTCTGCAGGAGTATTGTATGTTCATCATTTGGATAGTTCTCATTAGTTTGGAGGACCTGATCAGTACTTGAAAACTCTCAGCACCTACATTGGAACTTTCCATGATACATACACCTGTGGATAAGAGGTCTCCAGTATGATGCTTTGGGTTTTGTGATTGCATGAAAGCAAAAGTTTTTTTGTTGATTGGAGGGGGAAGCACTGTCTTTCATCCGCCCCTTAGTCCGGCTGTGCCACACACCTGTATAGTTAAAAAAACTGTCACCAGCTCCCCATGAAAAAGCTACAGGTTGTTGCAGAATTGTGATGTTCTCGTCCATCTTAGTAGAATGTTTTGACAAGGTTATAGCTGCTATAACCATCCATAAAAGAATACATTTCATGTCCAGCCACAAAATTTAGAATTGAATCTAGGAAGGGTAACGGAAACAAATCTTCTTGGTTTGAACATTTAACTTGTGATAATCTACACGTTCATAATTTTCCATTTTTCTTAGGAACAATAACAAAAGGAACTAACCATTGTGTAGTCTCAATAAGATAGAAAAATCTAGCATCAGCTAATTTATCTAAATCTTCCTTCACTTTTAATGCATAATTTGGGTTCATTCTATACTGTCTCTGTTTAATCGGTTTGGCATTTGCCATAAGTTGACTTTTTTGTTCACAAATCTCTTTAGGAATTCCTTTCAATTCTTTATAACTCCATGCAAAAACATCTTTACAAGTTTACAGGTAACAAGTTTTTCACTTGTAATTAAAATGCAGTGGGTAAAATTGCACTAACTAAAACATCTCAGGGTTCCTCTTGAGTTCCCAAATTCAATTTTACAACTTGTTTTTCTACTGTTATAGTTCAGCTAGTAATTTTTGATCTTTGATTGTTATGTCTGCAATTTCATCAAATGTTAATGATTCTCCCGGTTCATGTTTGTAAAAATGTAGATGATGATCATTTTACTCCTCTGTTTGTATCATACCACAATTGATCTGATGTAAGACCTGTAGTTATTCTGGTACCACTTCTATAGGCCATAACTCTGATACTACTTTGTATAATTGTTCTTCTTCTTGTTCAAAAAGCCCTTCTTCCCAATCATTTAATTATCCAAATTCTTGGGTCATTGTGATGACTTAATATTCACTTGTTTAATTATATTAAGTGTCAGTATTATTTTTTCTAAAATGATTAAAAGGGTACTATCACCCCAGTTATGATGAGCCTTTGCTTGTTTTAACCATGGCCTTTCAAGAAACATAGAGTATGCTTCAATTCCATTTTCCATCTTCAATACAATAATTAAAATTTTGTATACATAAATTGTTAGATTGATTTTCAAATTTTGAATTAACCCCATAGCCTGAACCTTGTGTTGATCAACCATGCATATTATAAATGAAGTTGGTTGAGACTTCCTCAACCTGAGTTTCTTTTTTAAACTCTTTGAATTAATGTTTACACCGAATCCTCCATCCAGCAACACATCTTTGACTTCAAATTGCCAACCCGAACTTGAACTATTAGTATAGCCTCATCAAAATCTTCAACCTTTATTGTGTTGACTTTACACACATCCGTCAATTGATTTATTTTTGTCTTCATCAAAGACTTCTCCATCATCTTCATTAGTTGTGGACAAATTCTAATAAGTTGTCCCAATTTGATTTCTAATTTCAAAGCATCATTTTAAGTAATACATCATCAACTTTTAACAAGCTATTATCTTCAACTTTATTTGTTGTTATGCCCTCTCCTATCATATCCACATACGTTGTTGGTATGACTTTTCATCATATCGACTTCTTTAGTGATTGGCCATCCCCACTCACATCAACTTCCATTTTCAACTTGACACTCCTTGTCATGTCCATAGGCCATGTCGATATGCCAAATATGTTATGTTGGCTTGTCTTGTCGACTTGTCTTCTATATTAATTGACTTTCCAAACTATGTTGGTTTGTCACTATTTATTATTTTGTCTTCATTGTTACTCATAACATTTGGCAAACTGACTTCAGAATAAGTCGTTTCCAATGGTAATTTTTCTTCTAGTCCCTTTGAATGATACTTGTTTAACTTTAAGTCAACATATTTCCCCATCTCCAACGGCTAGTCTTCAAACTCTTGAAGCCTTTGTAGTCCCGTAACTACATCCCAATGAACCAACTTCTCTTTCTCCCATTTGGTTCACCGTCTTCTTGTAGCATTCACTTCCCTCTCATGAGATCCCTTTTTTTTTGGTCATCCTAGCCTTCTAACCCTTGGTGGTCACAAGTACATCCCATACTAATTGATCCCAATCAACCATAACTACACATTAACTTCCACCTTTGGTGTGGAGTTTTTAGCTTCATCCTTCAGAATTTTCTTCCATATAGGACAGTCCTTTTTAACATGTCCTTCCTTATGGCAACAAAAACTAGTAAATACAAAATTTCTAATTCTATATTTTGGTCTAAAATTTGACTTGAAATGCAATAAAACTGATATTAACAAAATTTCATCATTCATATCTAGTTAGAACTAGTTTCAAATTTAAAATCTAGTAATCAAATTATGATTAAAAAGCATCAAAACAATAAATTATGGCTACGAAAACAAAATTTTCCAAAAATCAAAGTATATTTCTATCATACTCCATTAAAGCTCCATGTTTTACATTGATACAATGGTTCTCATATCTTCCTCTCCTCCCAAGATATTCCTTTTAAAAAAACAATCCTATGTTCTATTCAAATTCAAATGGTGATAAAAACTATGTAATCTAGTTAGTAATTTCTAAAACAGTAACTAGGTAAATAGAAATATACTAACTAATACCTACCACAAGTAACTACTCCCTTAACATTACCCCACCTGTACTTTTAATTACATCTCAGAACTTTGGATCAAAAATGTGTTAAGAAAGTTAAATGTTTTGTTGTTTTTGATCTTGTGATTCAAAAATATGATTTGTTTGTACAATAATTTACTATGTCTCTCCTACAGTTTACTTTGCTTATACTTCACATTGAAGCATTGTTTGATTTTCTATTGTATACATGGTATATTGTTGCTCTTTTGATGCATCTATTGACAATTGTACAATTATTTGTTGATAAGTTGCTCTCTATTTTTGTGACTACAACTCTGTTGTCACTTGTAGCTATTGTTGTAACTCCAGATCTAATGTGATCTAATTTTGACCTTATTGTTGTAACTTTGATACAACTTATAATTATTGATTTGATCGCAATTTTGATGTAATCTGAATTTGATTGTATTATTGCAACTTTGACACAAACTCAATTTGACCCTGCTAATTTTCCTAAATTATATGTTCCTCATGTTGTATATGTTCCCTTATTTATGTGGTTGTAGATGTATATTCTTGAGAATTAACTTCGTGCAAAACAAAATTTTCTTGTTTCAGAATTTGTTCATTAGCCTCCTTTTTAGGGCTATCCTTTCTTCCTTCGAGGTTTCCTAACTCCTATGCCACTCTTGTACTTGATGGTCTTGCCCCATTTGTATCCCTTCTATTTTCTTCCTCATTTGAAGTCTTTGGTTATGGAGACAAAACTAAAGGCTCATACTCAAATGATGGCATAACTTTTTCCATCTAAAAAATCTCATGTATGTACAACCTTTCATTCTTCTCATACTTTCTATAAACCTTCCCAATATCCTTCTGAACAATGTCCTAAACTGCACCCCACCATAAGTTTGCATCTTTTTCCTCCATTGATAGTGCCTTGAGCTTTACCTAAAGCAAAATATTTTGCTTATTGAATTCCCTATTTTCTCCAAAAATAATATCATAATTGAAGGTTTTTTCTTTTGAGTATCCTTAAGAAGTTTGTTTAACTTTTCATTAAAGGCCATTTGCTTTTGCAATTTTTTGTCCATATGTGCATGCCTCTGATTAGCTTGCCTTTGTATCTCATTTTTAATTTGATATGCATTGGCATTATCCATTTTTAGCCTATCCACCTCCTTTCGCTGCTTCAAAATATTTTCCTCCATGTTCTTGTAATCTTTCTGAAGTTTGTTATGTTTTATACTTAGAGTATCCTTCTTTGCATTTAAGTAATTGGCATCTATCTCTTTTAAAGTTGCTTGCAAGGAATCCCTTTTTATTTTGATGTTGTCCAAATCCTTGTTTTGTTTGTCCATGTTATTTATCTTTTGTCAGGCTACTTGGAGTTTTGCCAATACCTAATTATTCTCACTATTCCTATCCTGCAACTATACTTTGAACTTTTGTTCCTTCTCCAAAGCTCCTTGCAGATTTTGAACAAATCTATCCTCTTCCTTTATAATTTGCTTGTTCTTGATATCCAAATTAGAAAGTTTAAGCAAAATATTTGTCATCTATACACTGTATTTTGCTATTTGTTGAAACATAGTAGTAGCTCTTCTATGCTCATCCAATTTCGGTTATATCTCTTGCATAAACCCTAGTGTATGAAACCTAGGAGTTTGACCCCTGGAACTAGTACCTAAAAAACCTAGATTTCTACGTGTAGTCCAGACTTCTCTAAATACATTCATGCCTATTGCAAAAAATGGTCTTGAAGGTAGCATAACTTCATTATTTTATGGTGATGGAACATATTGTACTTTTAGTCGATCCTGGTCAAAATCTTACATATGTTCTTTTACTAATTGCTTAACTTGAGACTTTGGCTCCTTCTTGGGCCATTTATGATATTCCTACCCATCTAACCTCCACTATTGTTTAAGAAAAATGGGTAGTATTGGATCATATTTAGGAGATGTGAATTTCTCTTTGTCTCTAATTTTGTTATTGTTGCTTAACAATTATGTTGTTTGTTGAGGATCAATATTGCCTCTCATTACAATATCCTCCTATCTTCTCTACTTATTATGTAAAATCTATTTTTCCTCATCATCATTAGATTGAAACATCAAAATTGCTTTTCTGGTTGTCCTGATCTCTGGCTATTTTTCCTTTTTAGGGGAGATGTGTGTAGGGTTCAAAGGTATTTTGTTTTTAATGAACCTCTCCTTCATACTCTCTCTTCTTCTTTTGTCCTTTTAAGGCCGGTCTACCTATTTCTTCTTCTCCTTCTAATGGAAACCACTTCTAAAACAAAACTTATAGGATTATGGCAAAATGGCATACATCCTTTTTTGGTTCTCTTTTGGTTGTTCCCTCAATCATATTTTTCTAACACTTCTCTCATCTGATCAATTCCTTGACCAATTGAGAATACATGATTGTAGCCCAATTAACAAACTCTCCATGATTTTTTCTAAAGATCATTATAGAAAACTTATTGTTAAAATACTACACCTTATCCTTCTAGTAAATAATTGGTAAAATGGCAACAATTCTATTAGCATACTTTGACCTCATCTTTTTTACAACCCACCCTTCATTGGTGTTGTAAATGTCAAGGACTCTATTTACTATATTTGCCAATGTTATTCTGGCATCAAACATTTTTGCTTGGTCTACTTATATCTCTCATGTATGGCAAATTCTAAGAATTTCTACCAAGACATGTTTATCTATTTTTTTTGCTCATCCCCCAACATAACTTTGATTTTGTTATGTTCAAGATCCAACTTCCAATTGTTCATAAATTCAACCAGAATGTTACGGTGAGGTGTCTTCCACTCAATCTCAAATAGGCCTACTAATCCAACTTTATTTGCCTAGGCTCCCCTTTCCTCTCCAAAGCTTGTCCAAAGTAAAATGTTCTTCAAATTGTTATTGTAATTCTACTTTGTTGGAGTAAAGACATACCTAATCTCATCATCCTGATAAGTACACATTTTCTTCACACGCAAATTTGCAACCATTGTTTGCCAACTTGTTCTTTTCGTGTGCTTCTTATTGGGAATATGAACTTTCTTTATAATCTGCTCCTGAATATACTCCTCTTGATGTAATGGTGCTTGTTGTTGTTGTTGCAAATTGTCCTTTTGTTTATCTTCCTCAAAATCTAAAATAAAAATAGGATCAACTTATTCACTAAGATTTGCTTATGTTTTGGGCTTTTTGAAGCTATATATCCTAAATGTTTCCTTACAATCTTTCTTGATTTTTTTTATTATTCCAAAATCTCTCTCAAATTTGGATATTGGAAAGGAATTTTTTTTTTTAAAAAAAAAACCAAAGAAAAAAAAGGCAAACCTCTTTTGGAGACCTAAACTATGAAGACAAAATGTTTGCAAATTTTTGTTGTTAATCTTTCTTACTCCTCTTTCAACTTTTGCAACTTCTTTTTAGACTATTTTTGCAATTTCTCTGTAAGACTTTCTTTGTCACTCATTCTAGAGACAAAAAGATTGAAACATACTTATAGAAACGAAAACAAGGAGTTGTTCTGATGTTGTCGCCTTTTTCAAACAACATCACCTCGTTTCATGAAGTGACATTTCACATTTCATTTTGGGGCCAATATTTAATTATTTGTATTTTTTTCAGCTTGTTTGACATTTGTCACCTCCTACTTAAATTCATACTAACATCAACATGGGCTACAATTAACACATGTTGACCAAAGAATTTTGTGGATGTGGCACTGAGTAATTTTGATGACATTCCTGGATCTAATGACTTGGTATAGTCCACACTACAAATTCCCTCTAACCTATGTTAAGTCATCATATCGACAAAAACTTGTTCTAACATTGATGACTTGTCTACCCCACAATCCAATAATTATGAAATTGTATAACCATGGTCTGGATATTTGTTCATAACTCGCCGACTTATTGTATTTACTACAGCTTTTTCTGATACTATAGTCTGATTAGTCACAATGGTCTTTGTTTGTCTTTGATCTTTTGAATTTTCACTAGATGTTTCTTCCATGTGGTTTTTATTTTTGGACTTTAAAGACTTCTAATCCTTTGAACTATGAATCCCCTTCAATGTTTGATCCACATATGTGTATGGTTTCAACTTATTAACATTAACCAATATTGGGTTTGGTTCAAAATTATTAATAGAAACAATAATATAATTATTATTGGGTAAGCAATATTATACCTTGAATGAACCAAACATCTTTTCTTGGATTTGCCTAAAGGTGTTTTTTTTCACATAAGACATAATCTCCAAATTGGAACTCGTTCTTAATATTTTTTAGTTGATTCCACATAAAAAAAATTCTGCTAGTTGGTTCCCACATTGTTACGAGCTTCCAATCTATTCTCTTATAACTTTTCCAATCATGTAGTTCTGGTTGTTAACATTTTGGTTGGTTTTGCATCTTTGTGGTCCCCACTAATAGTCGATATAACATATTTTGTTAGCATTAGAAGATGCAAACCATAAACTAATTAGTAGGTTGTATAACATGTTGCCACCTTATAAGTAGTCCTATATGAAAACAAAATTGTAGACATATGTTCATCTTTAAAAAAATTCTCATTAACCAACTTGGTCAATAATCTACCAATGGCTTTAGTAGTAGATTTTACTTGTCCATTTCCTTGTGGATACTATGTAGTAGAATTAACATGTTTTAACAAAAATTGTTATATTCAATGTTTTATTGGGTCATTGATGAAATATACTCCCTGATTTGTAACTATGGTCGATGGACATCCAAATTTGGTCATATAGAAATCTAGTTGTAACTACTATAGTATTAGTGTTGAGTGTTTTTGCCTCTACCCACTTGGTTGCATAATCTGTAGTTACCACAATGTATTTGTTTATTGTTAGTCTTCCTGCTAGTTTGATTGGATTTATAAAATCTAGACCCCACTTCATAAAAGGTTCCTTTGGAAATGTTGTTACCAAATTGGCCATTTTGTTTTGAGTCTTCTAATTTTTTGATAGTCATCACAACTTTTGCAAAATTCGTGAATATCCTTGAACAAAGTTGGCCATTAATATCTTGCATCCATAATTTTTTTTATAGTGATATCTGCAACAAAATGTCTCCCAATCACTTTTCATGTAACTCCTTCAGAATAATCTATGTTTATGAGGTGGTCAAACATCTATGCATTCTATTGTCTTGTCCCACTCTATACATAATTCGCTCTTTCAAAATGAAAGGTTTTGCCATTTTGGCCAACTTTTGTTTTTGAACTAGATTCAAAGTTTCTAACATCTAACATGTTTCTAAATAGGTTTTTTCCTTCCTACATCCATAAAGGTTCTACAAATGATGCATCCACAATTTGATTTGGGACACCCAATGGTTTTTGAATTGTTTTGCAATTTGGATAAAACATCAACAATTACATGTGTCTTACTAAGTTTGTAAACTATTGTGAATTCATGTTCTAAGAATAACAACCATCTTGTTATCCTTCTTGACATTTATGGTTTGTTGACCAAGTACACCAAAACCATATGGTCTACATTAAAAAAAATGTTTCCCAATAAAAAAATGTTTGAACTTATGCAAAGCATAAACCATTACTAAGGCTTCTCTTTCTGTAGTAGTATAATTTTCATCTACCTTATTGAACAAGCTAGAAGCATATACTATAGGTTGATCATACTTTCCAATTGGGTTTTGTGCCAACATTGCACCTATTGCCAACAATGATGCATTTGTGTGCACATGAAACTATAATTGCCATTGGAGGTATTAAAATTGGTGCTTCCATGTACTTATGCTTGACTTGATCCCAAGCTTTTTAACATTTTGTGTTCCAAATAAAAGGTTTTATTTTCTTCATCAACTTGGTAATTGGTGCCATGATAAAGGCAAAATTCTTAATCAAACATCTATAAAATTGAGCCATACCATTAAAAACCTAAATCTAATGTGGATTGGTAGGTATTGGCATGTTTGTTATTGCCTGAACCTTCTTAGGGTTTGGTATTTTTCCTTCCTTGGAAATTACGAACCCTAAAATCACTCTTGAAAAATACCATAAAGGCACATTCCTCTAGGTTATGATAGATTTTATATTCTCTGCACTTTTGAAAGCAAAGTTTGAACTTCATCAAATTATTCTCCATATCATTTTAAATTGTGAAGTCATCTAAAAAATCTTCATGAATTGGTTTAAATAATTTTTGAAGGCTTTGCTAACTACTACTTTTGGAAAGTTGGTGGCCCATTTTTGACACAAAATGGCATCACCATCCAAACAAAAGTTTCCAATTTGTTACAAAAGCCATTTTGGATTTATCCTTAGGGGTTATAGAAATATGATGGTAACCTAAATATCCATCTAGAAATGAATAGGCTTCATACATTGCTACAATGTTTAATACCTCATTAGAAAATTGTAAAGGATAAGGATCCTTTTTGGTTGCCTTATTGAACTTCTTAAAATCCACTATCACAACCTTAACATTGGGTTCATGACTAAGTGTGAAGTGCAAGGGCCCATGAGGCCAAGAGAGTGTGTTTAGGTGTGAAACACACTCTCACAAATGGGGAGGAGTGCAAGGGATGAAGCCGAATGACTCCCAAGTGCACTTTCACTTTGGGAATTGCATTCTTACAAGAGTTACAAATGTTCAAACCCCTAGTTGAAAAGGCAAACAAGCACCAAATTTGGCCCCCATGATGCCATTAGAAAGATCTTGAATCTTAGATGCATAAAGTGCCCTCACATTCTTCTTTTAAACCTGATTTGCATGAGTTGTGATCAAAAGAAGGGGCGGGAATCAAATTGGGAATTTGACTCCCGACCACAAACCCCTTGAAGGTAAAGGTCAATTGAGCTCTGATTGGGGCGTGTTATACACCATTGAAAAATTATTTTTGAAGCTATAAGATATTGTCCTCGCATTTTCAAAAAATACTTTAGTTGAAAAAAATATAAGCATGCAAAATTTTGGAACAATGAGAGGGACTCTCACTTGGGAATCTCGAGGGAAAATGACATTTGGATGCAGTCCCCATAAAGAAGCACAAAGTATATTATGGGGAGGGGAGTGGTGCCTCCTCCCAGAGGTGAAAGCTGTGTAAAATTTGTGCTTGAAATTGTCCTTACAACGTCCGTTGCACCACTTTTATTGAACTTGCATTAACCGCCTTTTTTTCTTAGTTACGCAAGTTGACCTCATCTTGAACTCTCGCTTGTGAATTTGTTCTAGTCCCATCCCATAGCTCCAACATGCCCTCCTACCCCTAAAGTGTTGCGAGTTAGGGAGCGTGCCCCAACTTTTTTTTTCTTATGTTATTTCATTTCAAGACCCACCTTTGGGTTATTCGAGGAGTTTGGGAGCGCGTCATCCACACAAATTCTCAATTTGCCACTCTTCTTAAGCACTACCACTATGTGTGATAACCATGTAACCTCTTCTACTAGTTGCATAAATCTAGTTGTTAATAGGTTGTTCATGTCTTGTTTAACAACTGCAACATAATTAAAGTTCAATTTGTACCTTGCTTGATGTGCTAGTGGAATTGAGGTATTTAATTCAATTATATGTTGAACCAATGTTAGAAGTATGCCTTTCAGATCTTTGTAAATCGAAAAAAACATATCCTTGAACTCCTTAAGTAACATCTGAAGCTCTTCAATCTTCTCCTTGTTAATTGTGAATAACCTTGATGACTGTGGATTTTCCTTTGTGCCAAGATTCAACTTAACAAGTTGTTTTTCAATCAAAGTCCAATTTGATATCTGAAGATTTTGTACCTATATTTTCATTGGTGTTTCATCCACTTGAATATCACCCTGGTTGTGATGGTAATAGCTTTTTGGATAAACCTTATCTTTTAGTGAAACCTTTGGTTTAACACAAAAGTCTTTTAACTTCACTATGAAGGCACCACTTTTGCAACTATTTCATATGATATCCATTGCTCTGGATCAGATTTTTCAATGCTTCTAATTTCTAACACTCTAACATTCAACAACAAAACCATTTCTTCTAAGAATGTGATTGTGCCAATTGAGAACAATTATGGTTTTGTCTCAAAGGTCATATCTTCCTCTTCATCTCTTAACCCCTCCATCAGGTCATAACAAACAAGTATTTGCGGTCTTCTAGTTACTACTCTTAATTTCTTGCTAATTGATATTTTTTTGATTATTCCATTACCTTGAACAATAATGACATTGTTACTTTAGTCATGTGTAACCTTTACATCTCAAAAATATCTTGGAGGTTCTGGTGGTCTTGATGGATTTGAGCCGCCTCCTCCTAGATCTAACAGTTGACTAGCAAAATCTTTGTTCACCTTTCTCAATATATCTTCATGCAAACTCACAATTTTGTTCCCTTTAGAATTTGTGATCTGGATTTGACACCATCAATAGTATGGACAGGTGTTGATACAAACACAACTTCAGCAACTATAATCATAAATTAGGGCATTGCCACAAAATATAATGGCACAAATCTTACTAGTTGCATTCTGAAATTTGAAGTTTTTGCATAGGTAATTCCAATATTGTTTTGATGTAATAGACTTCGTATAAGAACTACAAAAATAGGTACTACATTTACCACAGTTTCAACTTTCATTTCCATTATTTTTTCTCTCCAGAGCTATTCTTTGAGTTTATTTGAAAACTTGACCTTGTCATGGTTCAGATGTTTTAGTTCAACATTTCCATGATTCCCTACTTTTATAGGTTCGGGATTTAGATTTGGAAATGTTTAGCAAATCCTTGCTTCACATTATCTTTAATAAATGGACATTCATTGATCTAATGTCCAATCTAATGGCAGTATGTGCAATGTGGATAATTTGGTTTTGGAACTCTATTCACATTATCAATCCCTCTACTCCAATCCCTTGGAACTATTCTAATTATGCTTCCATTATGTTGATTAAATATGGGTTCATTGTACCTCACTCTTATAGCCACATGAACATGTTCTATTACTATTGGTTCTACCTTTGGTAAGACTATAGTTTTTTGTTTAGTTACAAATACCGGCTCAACTCTTTTGGACATTCTAATACCCTGAGTTGTGGCTTCTTATTCAATCATGTAATGAATCAAAGGTTCAAAATTTTAAGTTCATCGTTCAAACTTTTCGTTTTTGTGACTATTTCAACAATAAGGAGGTGAAGTAGATATGTACCTTAGTACTACTTCCTCCCTTTTGGATTTGTTGAGTCATTGTTTTTTTTTTGAATCAAAGTATCGGAGTTATGTTGATGCATTAGATTTGCTAATTCCAACACAATTTTTGTTGAGGTTCAAATTCCTGACTCTTTCGTCTAAACTCAACTTGTGAGTCTACATTTTTAAACCGACATTCTTCCTTCTTGGAATTTTGCAACAAACTATTGGTGTGCCTCTGTGCTTCACCATTTTGCACTTCACAAGGAATAATCTGTGCTGCTTGAAGCATTTTATTGCTTGTAGGTTTCTTTTTTATCCACGAATCTTTTTTTTATGTTTGATAAACTCTTCTAGGTGTTTAAAACTGGTAATCTACCTAATTTGCACCATTTTCCGCTCGTTCATGTAATACAATGTGATTTAATTATCTCCTCAAACTTCTAACTACGATTCTATTTTCCATCTTTCCACATCCTAATTCAAATATGAATAACCTTATACATTAAAACAAAATCCTCACATTTAGCTACTCTACTTATATCAAAGCTTTCAAGAAATCAAAATATATTTATCTCATATTCCATTAAAGCTCCATGTTCTACAATGATATAATGGTTATCATTTCTTCCTCTTCTCCCAAGTTATTCCTAAAAAAATAACATTTTATGTTTTATTCAAATTCAAATGGTGATAAAAAACTATGTAATCTAGCTAGTAATTCCTATAATAGTAACTAGGTAAATAGAAATATACTAACTAATAATTACCACAAATAACTACTCCCTTAACAAAAACACCTCATGTCGTTTTGCCGAAATCCATTGCTTTGGTTATATCTCCATTAATTAAACCAATTATTCAGATAATGTTGATTATCTCGATTTCCTTATCAATTTTGATTATTTGGCCTTGAATTATACGATTGATTTCCATGTCCCTTTTTGTTATTAGATATTTCACAATTTTGTTATTTATTCTCGTAAATTATAGGTGCCTTGACTTGCACCACATGCACTAGTACAATCTCTCTGGTTGGACATCTTCCATCCGTCGACTTGTTGCAACATTGATCATTATTATGATTATCACTTTTACAATTTGACAAAATTTTATCAAAAGTTTACATTCCTTTGTAAAATGTCCCTTGTTATAACAATTCTAACAATATACACCTTTTCTATATGTCTCAAACCGAACTTTTTGCTCCCTTTTTTTTTGGGTTTAACTTGTTTTTCATCATCCAACTCATCATATTCATCACTATTGGAATCTTGATGATATCTTACCATATTCTTCTATGGCTATTACTAATTTTGCCATTTCAACCAAAGTTCTTCGTGGCATACCAATATTTGCCATCTTCACTTTAGTTCTCAATCCTTCTTTAAAAGTTTCTCCAATATATATATCATTAGGTCATTGTGGAATTATTGCACATACTTCTAGAAATTTGTCATAATAATTTTTTACTAATTCATATTTCTTCTACTTTGCATAATGCAAAATGGCAATTGTTTGCTCTTCACTTTGAACTTCACTAACTATTGATATAAAAGCTTGTTGTACCTCATCCCAAGTTGTTGCTAGCTAAGTTGTCTCAACTTGGCAAACCAATTAACAACTTTTCCTTTCGACGAATTTGGAAAATATTGCAACTTATGATTAGGAATATTTTTTCCATTTGTAACACATACTTTGGTTAATTGTCGGAGGTGAGACATTAGATCATCATTATCATGGTATTTGGGTAATTGGATACACAACACATTCATAGTTGGCAAAGCCATGATAGGTGGAACAAACATAATCAGTGTAATAATTGATGTGGTCACTATTGTTTCTTTAGTTGGAGAATAAATCAGTATGGCTAAAAATACTAAATTATAGTCAAATGTATTTCTATTGTTACTGCTTTCACCAATTTATAGGGTTCGTTTACCGTTTTTTTTCTTCCTGAAAGGACTAACCATCCTTCTTTAGTAATCGATTCAAGAGTTCCAAACGCTGGAACAATCGGTAACGGTGTTCTAAAATTCAAATTATTTTCAACCCATTTTTCATCTTCTATATTCGGTGAACTAGATTGAGTAATTTGTCTAATTCCTTCACTTGAGGTTTGCGATACTTAGTTCCTACCACAATAGCTTGTGATGTTGTCACCACATCTTCACTTTGTAATGGGGCAAATATTTGACAATTAATCAATGGGTTCAAATAACAACTCAATCCTTTCCATAATTTTGGTGTTTCAATTCTTGGTGTTTCAATTGGTTGAGATGAAATAGTTGCTTCTTTAAATTTTTCATGGATTTGTTGTCTCCAATCTTGTAATCTTTTTTTTTTTTTCTTGTTCTTTATTTGTTATAGACTCAATACAACATTCTCCATATAACTATTATAGATATTACATTCATTCACAAATTTTCATAAGGATTTTGTAACAAAAATTTTCTTTTTTCAATTCTTTCATAATGATACTCCTCATTACCTCTCAATCTAATGGTATATTCAGACCCTAGAACTCTAGGTGTCCAAAACATATCACAAGGTATCCATTTTTCTACTAAAACATTGATGTCGGGCTTAGTATATTCATGCCTATCCTAAAATACTACTTTGTAGTGTGTTGCAACAATTTTGTTGATTTTTGCCAATGTCAGCAAACAAACCAATACTGGCAACCATCTTTAGTATTTTGTTAATTTTGTAGTGTCAATAATGAATGTGCAAAGTTGTATACACCAAACTTTAAAGATGTTTTTTCTTTAAGGATTAATTCTTGTATGTTTTCTGGCATATTTTTAATCGTGTCAACAAAACAATTCCATTTATCAAGTTTTGGTGTGTTTCTAGGTGTATGCAAATAGTCCACAAAAGACCATTCATAGCTATGTCACTATTCACTATGTGATTACATCTTGATTTGCTCTGGTAAGTCAATTTGTACTACTCACTATGTCATTACATCTCGATTTGTTTACATCCTTACTGTTTTGTCAAGTCAATTTGTAATAATGCCTAGTCTTATCAAATTGTTTTGTTTATTACATACCGATTTGCTAAGTAAGAAATTTTCTTTTCCTAACAATGTGTGTAAATAATTTTAACTACCAATTCCATGTTACACTTGCTTGTACTTACATTGATTTCATTTCAATGTTGGCCTCCTCTATTGTAAAGAAAGGAAAATATGTCATGTGCAAACATTTGTATTTCATCTTTGCCAAGAGAATGAGTTGTGATCCAAAGGTTGATTTCTTCTTCCACAAACCAACATTGAATTGGAATGAAGTTTACATACATAACATAAAGATAGAGTGTGAGCTCATCAATCAACATTTCATGAGCTTTTTCTTGGAATAGACCATATAACAAGAAATCATTTATATACATTTCTAGCTATAACTTTTGTTTTGTACCTTATCAGTATAACCCATATAAGTTGGCAAATGATTTGATTTCAAAGGCGTAATATGCTTTTTCTTTTCATATCATGAATGGGATCATACACATGTGTATGATCAAATGATGATGGATAAATTGATTATGAAGGAATGGATGAATGTAACAATTGGATGTACATGAACATAACGGACGAATGTGGATGACATCGTACCAATTTATAAGCATGTGTTTACAATGTTGCTCATGACTCACCGCTCAGAACTCATGACCTAGCTGCTCTTGTCTCAAGAGTGCTTTTATTTGCTCACTCTGGCATCAATGCTTTGATTAGCCGTGACTTACTTGGACGGCCCAAATAAAGGCAACTTTTGGACTGTTCATTTAAAAGCTGGACAGAACAGACAGAACAAGGGAGACAGAACTAATATATAAATATATTATCTGTATTTGAATTGAACCCCTGGTGAATGATTTCTGATATACTTTTACCGTTCAGGCTATAATTCGATTATTTTCAGAAAATGCCAATCTTTTCCAACATCATTTGCCCACAATACCAGAAATACTAAAAATCCAGTTCCTACCTTAGTATACAGGTTCATTTGGCTTTTACAAGATTTGCATGTGGGTCTTTGAAAGTGCCCAAATAACATAGCACTACTCCTGACAATGAAAACACATTTCTTTACCGGACATCTCCTGCCAAAATCCAACCATTTTTGTTTCAATGAGGTCAGGGGGAGGGCTCAAGATAATGAATACACATGGTGTTTTGCAGAGGTAAAAAAACTGGGAGCAAAAAGACTTGAAAATGCTTCCACCACTAGGATTAGCTTCAAAAGCAAGCGAAGTCCACGGCGTGCATGCCAAAACCGAGGACTAATGATAAACAGATAAACAAGCAAGACACGTCAGGAAAAACAAAAGCCCCTCATGGTATTCACATTCACATGATTTGCATGGAAAGCTCTGGGATGGCTGACCAGCGAAAGGGTCCTCTTTTCATGTCACGTCACAGCAGTGTTATTACACAATACGTAGTTATGTTCTACAGCTGGCCAGAGTCCGCGATGGTCACAGTCTTGGAAGTCTTGCCACTGCTCGATCCCACCTTCTCCACGGCTTTCACCACATCCATACCCTCGATAACTTGTCCGAACACTACATGCTTGCCATCCAGCCAGGGGGTTGGTACAGTGCACAGGAAGAACTGAGAACCGTTGGTGCCAGGGCCTGCGTTAGCCATGGACAAGACCCCGGGCCCAGTGTGCTTCCTCACAAAGTTCTCATCTGCAAACTTGGCTCCGTAGATGGACTCGCCTCCGGTACCATTTCCGTTAGTGAAATCACCACCCTGGCACATGAAATCAGGAATGACACGGTGAAAGTTAGAGCCCTTGAAGTGGAGGGGCTTCCTCATCTTTCCGATTCCTTTCTCACCAGTGCACAAGGCCCTGAAGTTTTCAGCCGTCTTCGGAGTTGTGTCGGCGTATAGCTCCATGACGATCCTTCCAGCCTTGTTTCCCCCGATAGTGATGTCGAAGAACACCTTAGGATTAACCATGATTACTGCGGAGAAAGAATGAAGACAGCAGAAAGTTCAAAGACGGCATCAACAACTCCCTGACAACGGCGAACACAAAAAGAAACCAGAAAGCTCAAGAAACAACGCTATTATGATGACTACATGTTCTCAAAACTGGTGCAAAATGAAAAAAAAGAAACCAAAGCTAATCACGTCGACTCTTTCCACAACAGATATGTCTACCACACTACAACACAATAATAAGCAAAAGCCACAGTCCAAACTAAGAAATGCACATGTAAAACTTGCGCTATCCGTACAGGAAGGAACGAAAGACACTCCAAATTCCGCAAAACCAACAAAGCACTTCCTCCCCGACCGTAGCACACACAGCACGCAGCACAAACGCGAAAAAAAATTCCGAAAAACATCCAAAAACTTCCCCCAAAAAAACCCTGGCACCAACCACGCACCTGGCGACAATAAACTCTAAGGATCGGGAAGACGGAACACAATCAGAGAGGAAAATCCACAGCAAAGCTCCTCCTCCTTCTCCGAACGTCGTCACCGCGCCTCTGAAGAATACGACTCCCTTAGTTCGTGCGTGCGAGAAGCTTCGACAACGACAACGAGGCTGAAGTAGGTGTAGAACATATACGACGCGTTTTAATTACGCACTCTCTTTCTTACTTATTTACCACCAGGTTTAACCTAGCCCCGCTCTAATGTGATTGGCTGGGCACCAAAAAAATTGGCACGTGGCTTCCACCCATTCAATGGAGTTTTTACTCGTGACTAATTTTATCTCAACGTGGCGACAGGAGATTGTGTCATTTTTATTATTTAATTTAGTAATATTTTTTTCTTTCTTTCTGTTTTTTTTTGGGGGGTTCTTTTATTTATTTAAATTGGAAGAAATTTGAGGGGGCGTAGCGGTAAGCGAATGCTATGCGTACAAACTGCAGACGGTTACCGTCGGATTAAAGTTTGGTCTAATCCGACGACGTGTACAAGTTAGGGTACTTTTAGGGTTTGGGTGGTAAGTAAGAAGTAGTAGCAAACGCTGGCCGCCAATTCTGGTGCTAAAAATATCTGAGGGGCGAGGTAATTTCGGGCAGGGCCGGGAGCCACTAAAAATGAGCGCATGACACTCGTCGGGATGCAGATATGTACTTATATTTCTTTCAAAATTCGAATGAGGCCATATCTTAGGCTCGTTTTACACTATGGGCCAACTCATAATGGAGTATTCTTATTGCCTGAATGCTCAAAATTTGGGCCCAAGTGGCATTTACACAGGCGCCCAATCCCCAAGAGCCCAAGAATGACATGGCTGCTTACATGGCACATGATGGTTTGAAAGCCTAAGGGCCTAGGGACAGTAGGCCATTGAAAGTATGTCCTTGGGTTGATTGGTTAGTTAGTTGAGCCCGGGTTGTCAGACCTTAGGTCACAAAAGATTTATTCCAATACAAAAAGAAGTTTTGGCTTCAGTATTTTAGGTTAGGGTTGGTGTATTTTTGAGCATTTCGATTTATTATTAGAAGCTTTCTTTGAATGATTTGATTGGATTTCATCATGGGGTATGCTTGTTTTTAAAGGAGGGAGAATGGTCGCTTTTAATTTTGCCTTTGTGTTGAAATCTTTGCATACAGATTCGGAATTGGATTGGATTTCATCATGGGGTGTGGTTTTTAAAAGAATAGGGAGGTGATGGTGGCTTTTGTTTTTCCCATTGGGTTTAAATCTTTGCATACAAATGGTATGGGGGAGATGACAACGCTCCAATTGAAGGATATTTTGGCTGAGGCTTGCAATGTTCTACGCCGAAATTTGTGAAAGCGTCATCATCGCTGTGCTTAATGTTTGTTTACATTAATTTAATTCTTAGCTTATTAAGATTTTTGCGTATAGTTCCATGTTTCTTTGCTAGCTCTTGAGGTTGTTGTAGGCAAGTTATTTCTAAAGTTTTTTTTTATTGTTATTTTTAGGTTTTCTTCTAGTGGTTTGGAAGACTGTTGAAGTGGTTTTTTTTGAGAGGAGTGTTGGTTCTTTTCTCAACAAATTCCCAAAAGTTTTTAGGTATTTCACATTTCTAGCAAGGTCGAAATTTTAAGTTTTTTAATTTGTAGGCTTCATTTTGTCAAGTCTTTTTCTTAGGTTTTTTTTTAATTAATTATTATTTATTTATATAGGGGTGTTTTCAAAAATCTTTTCTTATTTTCGTTGTTTTTTCTTGTCTTGTAACCTTAGTGTTCTTCTAGTATGGATGGCATTGGGTCATATGTAGAAGTAGTTTCCACACCAAAACACGAAGTTGCAAAGGTAGTTAGGGGGCCAAACTTATGTGTAAGTGCAGCAACCAATGAAGATTAATACGCTTGACACCAAAATATTAGAAAATAACATTTTAAGGCTTGACTCATTTTGACCAAATAAAGGCAAGATCCTTTTCCAAGTTACATTCATAACTATCACAACCTTTTCATTCGTGAATGTGATATTTCAAATATTGGTAGGAAGGTTGTGATAAAAGAGGCAAAGTTTTGCCACAACTATTATGTAATTGTGAAGTTTATAAGATCGAAACCCCACCTTAATATTGTTGATTGGGTTGTGGATGTTAATAAAAAAGTCCAAACAATAAATATTTCCTTGAAAATGGACTTGTCTAGGGGGTTTTTCATGTTCAAAACGAATGGCCCATTGCCAACAAAAAAAGGTCCTCATGTTTACCCTCCACAAAGGAGATTGGGGAATGTGCATCTACCATGAATGGATTCTTAAAATTGATCCAAACAACCCATCAGGGATGAAAATACCACATGGTTTTGCTTCACAAGTTGCTTTTCAAATATCGACTAATTGGTAGTCTCATCTTGAGTAGACAAGTTAGCACTATGTTAGGGTTTGATGAAAACAACCATGTTAACCTAACTCCAAGGTTATGTGTTTTAATGGAAGTTGATAAAGGCAAGGCGACCACATTGATGATTGGGGCTATCAAACATCAATGGTTTACCATTACTCTTCATCATGAATTCAACCCAATTAGGTGTAAATCTTGTATGAATTTGCACTATAAAGTTTTGGAAGGTTCATAGCTACACAAAAGGAAAGTCATTAAGATCAAGAAGGATGGAACTATGGAAGAACATTCTTAAAAGAAAAAAATTCAAATAAAAAGATGCTCAAAACACAAAAACCTTACATCATGTCCAAGGAAAACAACTAGTTGTTGACAACAAAAATAAAATCGATGAAAATGGTTCTAAACTATGAAGAGAAAAAAAATTCATACCTTCAATAGGGGAGGCCATTGAGGTTCATTTTGAAAGGCACATGGTGTGACTCATGGAGGAATTGGAGGAAAAGGAAGCACACTAATGTGGGAAAAGAATAGTAAATGCAACAACAAATTCCAACACCTTGTTTTTGCACCTTTCAATGAAGATGGTCACAGTGAAAATTGAATTGCAACTAAACAACCACAAGTAGCGCCAACATCAATTATGACACCTCCTATGGTGACTCCTCCTATTGCAACACAAGGTTCACCAAAAGTTGTTGTAAAAGCTAACATGGAATGGTCATCAACTAAACTAATTGGGGCCAAAAGAATTTTGCAAGCAATTTTTTCAAATGAAAGTTCATTGAAATCAAAAACACATTGTGAAAATGATGAGGTGTCAATTGATCATCCAAAAATTATACGTGATTTGTAAAAGTTTCAATCACATGTGCCAACATCAATTAACATCATTCCTTCCTCCAATGTGTGTCAAGTGCTAATGACATTTCAAAAAATAGCCATAGGCCGCAACCAACAACCAAATTCAAGTACCCCGTGTGAATGGCATTGTTGGAGTTCCTCCATCCCCTATAAACAAGGAATTAGATGTGGTTAAGGAAACATAGGATGTTTCAAAAGCACCAACCACAAAGAATTCCATAGGTTAGGCATTTCATTAACCACAAACTACAATTAAGGCTATGGAGCAATCACAATCCTATTTGCACTTGCCCCTAAGTCAACGAGACAACATGAAGGTGACACGAGTTGTAACAAATGTTCAAAGAAAGAATTTTCATAAAAAAATGTTAACAAACATTAGGGTTGCAAATTACATTCGAAAAGATGAAGACGCCTTGAAAATGTAACAAATAATAAACTTATCGACTTACCCCCCAGTCCAAATGCCAAGCACATGGGGAGGATTCCTCTTAAAATTTTCAATGGAATAATTGCACGCACAAGTTCAATAGCAGGATCCTAGCTTGTTGTCCCAAATTCACAAGGCCTTTAATAATCAATGCCCAACCATATTCAAACTATGGATGAAAACATAGTTTGAGTGGTCAAGGTTTTGACTATAATTAAATGCATTCTTACCACTAAGGAGAATACTCCACACTCAAGCATGGATTTGTTTGACTCATGGAGAAGCTCCAAGTAAAATTATCCTCTAAGACAAGGATAAAATAATAGTTGTTTCACTTTTGTCTATGTTGACCCATGAAAGTTAAGATCCTAATTTATAACATTTAAGGGCTCAATGACTTGAATGCAATAGCTATAGTCAAGAATTATATCAAGTACTGTAACCCAACTATTCATTTCCTTTTGATTCAAGAACATAAGCTTAGGGGTGACTTGGCTAAATAATTTCAATCTAAACTATGGCCATGGGCTATGGCCATGGGCTTTAAGTTAAACTATGAAGCTTACATAGGGTACAATAATGATAATGTTCCCAATGGAGTTGGTAGAAGAAGAGTTAGCATTTTTAATCATAATAAATGGAAAAAAATTAATTAATGACTTTGGTTTCTTTCAAGATAATTAAACGGTTTGGGTTCAATTATAGAGGTTTGGGTTTGATTAAAGAAACTTCCATGAGGAGATATTGGATTAGCTAATGCTTATGCCCCTAACAATTCGTAGGAGCATTGCACATTATGGAGGGAGATGCTTTATGAACTCCTTTTAAGGCTACATGTGGATTTTCTCTTATACTTGAACATGGTAGAGAATGCAATGGGCAAGTCCTCTACTTGTGATCAATTAACGCCTTTTTATGAAAGATAACTTTGGGATGAAGTTAAGGAAACATTTATAGTGGAAGACAATTTTTACAAAATATAACGTCTTATTTATTCTTGGGACAATCTTTTAAATGATGGGCAAAGAGTCTTGGCTTGCCTAAACATGATTCCACACCAAAGAAACAACCTTTACTATCTAACATCCAACTATCAAAATACAAGATTTATGGAGATGGCTCAAGATCTAACCATAATCTTGTCTCAAATATTAATGATAATGGTTCAAAGAGGAAAGGAGGGGCTAGTTGGAAAATGAACATGAAATGGTTGGATTAAGCTATATATTGAGATAGGAATTTTTGATTAAATATTTATGGGAAGCATCAAATGCATGAATTATAAAGTAAAAAACTAATGGATTTAAAAAATGATTCCCTTAAATGATGGCACCACAATAGTGACATGATCTTTTCATTGAATTGCAATTTTTTAAATACCTCATTTTCAATATTTCAAAGTATGTATAATATATGGAATTTGCTTATAAATATTTTAATACATTTTTGGGGTTTGACACTTGGTTTATGAATATTTATTTTAGTTTTTGCATGGGTTTTGGTTTGAGTATAATATATCCATTTTGTCGTGATAACACGTTGGTTAGGTGGGAGATTTGTAAGTTGTCAAGCATCATTCTTGTAAATGGATTTGATTTCATCATCCATTGTTGCTCTCAAACCATCATTGGAATAGTTTGTTGGTTTGATGTGGGTTCTTGAAGCTTGATTTAACCAACACAATAGTCACCAACATGATCAAATGGGAGAAGAGGTTGACTAGATCAAAAACTTGGGCATCATGCTTCCATTGCAATGAAGTGGTGGGATTATGTTTTACTGAATTTAGAATATGTGTTGAGGGGCACATGGGAGAAGCCACAAAAACAGTTGAACCAATATGTGGAGCATCCAAAGGCGTGTTTAAAGGAGTTGTAAGAATTGAATAAAGTCCAAACAAGGGAAAATTTATTGAATATGATAAATATTAGTGAAAATTTTATAGAATCTAATTTTTGGGAAAAAAAAATCATTAAATTTGACATCTTTGAACATGATTATTTTTCTAGTTTGTTAGGGATGTAAAAACATAACCTTTGGGTTGATGAACATATCTTATAAAGTTCCAATTATAGATCTATTGTCCAACATTCTTTTTGAAAATTTACATGAACATAAAAAACGTATTTAACATGTTGACATTAGGTTTATCATTAGTCAAAATATGCTACAGAATAAAACCTATATTTGAACATTCAAAAAACTTGGAACATGTTGAAAACACCATTTTTCTCTTTTAAAAATGAACCCACCCATAATGAAAAAAATCATTAATGAATGTGAAAAAATGTTCCAATGATAGATGATTGAGACAAAGGACCACATATGTCATTGTGGATTATTTCCAATGAAGTTTTGAACCAATGAAAACTTTGGCATGAGGCTCTTTCTTGAACTTGTTTGCTAATGATAAATGCCTCACAAACTTTGTCTAAAGGTTCAATTTTCAATGAACTAATGGTACTATGATGTTTTGATATTATAATCATATTTTTTGGTGGGCGTGACCAAGGCATTTGTGCCAAGTTTGTTCAAATCCATTGAACTTGGAGTTGTGACTAAATGAACATGATTTAAACATGAATTATTTGAGAAGGTATATGACCCAATTGAATTTTTTTTCGCACCATGACCAATGATTAAAAATATTATTTATTTTATTTTTGTTAAACAAAATTGGTAGAATCCCATAACTGATAGAATTTCTTTCAAACTTCATGCGCGCGCACACACACACACACACACATATATATATTCATCAAAAGTTGAACAACACATGTTCTTTTTAAACAAGAGTTTGATTTCACCCACCAATTGTTTTGGGGTAATTACAAACTAGAGTGTCCATAAAATCATGTACAAGGGCAAATGTTTTTGCACCCCTTCAAGTTCAAATGCCTAGATGATAAATTAGTGCACACAAATATTTAAAAATGACCCAATTTCAATACTTTGAATAAATATAGTTATTACACACACACACACACACACAATCTTTAGGGGACTTTTTCATCTATAAAACTAGAAATGAACAACAAGGTCAAAACACATAACTAGGAGCCAAAAAAGATGTAAGATGTTAAACATAATCAATTAAAATCAAACATTTATTTATTTATTACCATTTAAAACTATAATAAGCATGATAAGTTTGTCTTTTTTCCCTCATATGAATGTTAAGGAACTTAGAATAAAAATTGATTTGATCCAATTTTAAGTTTTGGTTTTGATTTAGGATATTTGAAAATGTACACTTATGGCATCGAATGGAGTCAATTTTGCAAAGGACTATCAAAAGGACTCATATAATCAAAGGATTTTCATTGAAAAAAATATAGATGATAAGAACATATTAGTCACACTAAAAAAACACTCGTACTTTTTTAAATGTGGAATTCTATGACTTTGAAAATTGAAAGAATGTTTCAAAATTGCTTCAAAATTTCAGAGCTTCAAAAGTCTTTTACCACATATAAATTGGTTATAATGTATATGATGTATGAAGAAAAATTATAACTGAGAATAATAAAACTAAAAAATGTGAAATTTTAATTTTTAGTGATGATTTAAATTTTTGATCATTTTTCAAAATGAAACATTTAATTTGTAAAGAATTTGCACACTTTTGAAACATTCATATCTATTCAATAACAGCTAATAAAAAAAATGTGATGCATTGAGGAACATTTAAATAATTTTTAGAACAAGTTACAAAAAAATTCATTCAAAAATTCATTTGCATGTAAAAGTTTTTTCGAGGAAAAAGGACATGCATTCCTTTTCCAAAGTAATCCCTTTGGCTCCTAGTTACAAGTTTTGACCCAACATTAATTTATATTTTTCACAAAATTCAATGACATTTTGATGAACAATAAATGTAAGGTTCCAAATCATTTCATAACATGATTTATATAGTTTAATGGACTTTTGAAAGTCACAAAAGGCACTAGTTCTATAAAGTCCATTTTGACATGAAAATGAAATTGGTTTTAATTAATTTTCATGAACAATGATTACATACATAAGCAAAATAGTGGCCCTAGGTCAGTGTTTCAAAATCAAATGTGTTTTAGGCATGGACAACAATGTCACATTTGTCATTAATAAAATACAATACAAAAATGTACTTTTATGGAATCTTATCATGTCATTTTTGGTTCACTCTAGCTTGCAATTACCCTTTGATGATTTTCTTGGATGCTACATTTTATTATTATGTCCAATGCATTTTGACCACTTCATTAAACCACCTTACTTTTGCAACATAATTTACTTGCACAATTCTTTTGCTAATTCATGACATTCACACATGTTACAATGATTTGCCACGTGACCATGTTGATGGGTGCTTTGATTTCCATCAAACTACCAAGCTAGAAATTTGCATTGGGATTGTGTTGGTTTTGGGCCTTTGTTGCAATTGCCATGGAAATGACCATGCCCATAGGGCTTTTATGGGCATTAATTGTTTCATTTGCTATAATGATTGACATTTAGACCTTCATGCTAAACTTTTTGAGTGTCTAATTTGACGATGCAACTCTTGTTAAAACATCATTGCTATTAATTCAATAAAATAAAACATTGGAACTATGTTTTAGACTATTAACAAGGACTTCTCGACTATCTAGAAATGTGGAAAAAAATTGAGTGATTAATTCACCGTCTACCATTGTCATGCTAATGTTGGTTAATTGATATATATATGTAATACCCCTTGTATCTCATCAAGGTAATCACAAATCAATTTGTCTTCTTCTAAGTGAAAATTATTCAACTTGCTTTTCAAAAGAATTATCCTTGTTGTGTTATTGTTTTCTTGAACACATTATCTTATATAGAAGTCTCCAACAAATTAATGGTTCTTAAACATTAATAATGTGAACAACCAATGAATCACCTATAAATAAGTTGATGATTGCTAATGCCATTTTTTTGCCTAAATGAGTCAAATGTTGTTGATTGATTAACTTGAATAACAAGACTACCTTTTACGTTGGTCTAACAAAAATAATTGCATCAATCTCAACCAATTCCACAAATAATCCTTTTGCAAAATATTTTTAATTCTAAATTGCCAAACAATGTAGTTTGAAACTCTTATCAATTTTTTAGTTTCAAACATACCACTATTTGGTTGAAGTGCCATAATTTTAAATTTCACAAAAAAAATTGAAAGATATGATTACTAGAATTTGGTTCACATTTAATCAAAACTATCGATCATGAAGCTATTATGATCTACCATAAATATTGTTTTACTTGATGCAAAAGCAAGTAGTGAAACTTGACCTAATCGCATAAATGAAGTAGTAGCCATACATACAATTCTACATAACCAGCACTTAAATTCATATGCATGAATCAAGATTTGATTCCATATTAATAAGGTGGTACCCCCAACAACGTCCTAAATATATTATAATTTATTTATTACATTAATTGATCATGATCATGATCAATAATACATGCATTACATAGCCTACTGCTTGTAGATGGATGCATGTTTCCAACAATTTCAAACAATGATTTGTGGAATGGCTAACCTATTAGACATTGGATTAGTGGAATCTTGATGACCACGTGGGTTTCACAAGGATTAACAATAAATTAATCCAAATGTTAAAATGTATACTTCATTGATTTCTAAATAAAATAAGCTCCAAATTTACTATTTAATTCAAAATGAATTTAAATATATATTTTCTTTCCTTATGCAAAAGAATATTGAAAACCAAATTATTTTATTAAAATATGATTAAATTTATTATACCTTCATATAAATCTTATATCTACACACAAATTTTTGGTTGTAGATACATTATGATGAATTTGATGAATTCATATCAAATTTTTGAATTCATTATGATAGGCTTTCTTGTTGGGTTTGATATTTTAACCAACATGCAAAGTAGAACATATCTTGAATTTCAACAAACTTTCATGTGCAATTCCATGCATCTACTTCCTTCCTTGTTATTTCACATATTATGGAACAAATAAAACCTCAAGAATATGGTTGTGGGACTTGGTATTTTGGCCAAGATGTGAAGAAAATCATATGTTAACATTGAAAACCCCTCATCTTTAGCTTCGTGCAACTATATATTTCCCTCCATGTTATGTCACATATCACATTGAAATGTATATCAAATAAATGTTCTTTTTATACCCTTCAAGTAATTTGACCACAATCAATAATAGTAACAATTTTTTTGACATTTCCACTATTGGAACCAATGGCCTCCATGGCTTTCAACACATCATATCCTTCATGTACCTGCCCAAACACAACACGCTTGCCGTCCAACCATGGAGTGGCCACCAAACACAAGAAAAATTGTGACCCATTAGTGTTTGGGCCAGAGTTTGCCATTGATAAGATGCCCGGCCCCAAGTGTTTCCTAATAAAATTTTCGTCTTCAAATGATTTACCAAATATGGATATTCCATCACTATTATCTTTTGCAACATTGAGATCACCTCCTTGGCACATGAATTTTGGGATGATCCGATGAAATTTTGTGTTCTTGTAGTGGAGTTGTGTTCCTGATTTTGTTACTTTTTCACCTGTGCAAACTGCACGAAAGTTTTCTGCACTCTTGGGTGTGCTATCCTTATATAACTCCATAATAATCTTGCCTATAGCTTGGCCCCCTATGTTGATATCAAAAAACACTTTTGGATTTTTTGGGTTTGGAATTTTGCTATCACATGCAAAAGGACAAATGTGTTAGGTTATGCAACAAAATATGAAAAGTTTATATAAAGAAAAACCATGGAGTTTAGCTCCCCATATCTTTTATGAGAATGTTGTTGTCATATTGTTGAACTTTCAAGTTTAATTTTTAGCCATGTTAGTATATGGACAAGGATTAAAGTAATTAGGTAAAAAAGATGGGTCCAAATATCACTTGGGTTTACATAATAGTCTTGTTCCTAGGTGTACTAATTTGAAAAAAACATGACCAATGTAATTGTTTGAATTGGTCCCTTGAATTGTATTGAAGAGTTGCCTTAATGAACTAGTACTTAAATTTTTCATGTTGTTAATATGTGGCCCATGCAGAAGATGCATAAAATACAAGGAATTTGGAACTTTGACACATTCTTTTGATTTTAATGACTTAGGGATGTGCAAACCTTGACATTTATGTATAAACTTTATACCTTGCAACTTATGAGCCTCATACTAATGTACAAGGTTTTAATATATTATTTGTGTTCATTATTTTAAAAAGCTCCCTCTAAATAATTGTGTTAGCTAGAGCTTAAAAATTTTCAAAGGAGAACATATGTTCACACACAGTTGACTATTACCAGTGATTGTTAATAGGAATTGAAGAGCTCAAAATTACTTCGAAAGAATGAAAGTAGGTTAATTATTCTTTTGTTTCAAAGCAATTGTTTGATCATAGATAGATTTGACCCCTAGGCTTGGATATAAACCCAAGAATTCATATATTATGGTATAATGAACTATAAGATTTTTATGGGTACTCAATACATTTTGTCTACCAATATTCTTACACAAATGAAATAAATATATAATTTTATAAGGAGGACCTTGCATGTTGAATTGAACCCCACTTACTTATTTTCAAAATATTGTTGTTTGGGTGTTAAAGATATGGGGGGAATTGAAATCTTGTTAGGGCGTAGCATGCGAGACTTCATAGCCCTTGATTTTAATTCATCCAACCTTGTTTTCCTTGGGCCTTTTTGCACAACATTTTCTTTTGTATTAACAACAGGGGCACCATTGATTGATATTTTGCTTGTTTGACAACCCTTCCCCTTTCCCATTATCCTTTAACATACTTCTTTCACATTCTCCTTTAGCCATTCATCCGGTTTCATGTTTGAACAGAAACTTTGCACTTGTTGAATCTTCTTAATTTTCTTAAATTGATAGAACAATATATGCTAAAATGAAACCTCCCACAAGCACAATGGTTTAATTTTTTCATTTTTGCATTGTGTAACCATCAACAATAAATGTCAAACTATTAGATATTTGAGCAAAAGGATAATAAAAAACAAGCAATTCATTGTGTAAATGGTTATGCCTCTTACAACAAGTTCAAACATCATCAATAGGAAATATTTTATGAATTTCCCAAAAGATGAACAAGCATAGTTGAATCACAATAACATTTGGTAAATTTGCTCAAAATGTGGAACCAAATGAAAACTACGTTGTGGTTTTTTTTACAAGAAAAACCAACAAAAGAAAAGCCTATTTCAAAGTTTTACTTTCAAATCATGTTGTACAACCATTCAAAGTTAATATGTTGACTTTTCACACAATTTAATACATGAAAAAACAAAGTGTCCCAACTTCCAATTTTTATTTTGATTGAATCAACACACAAAAAAGCTGTTTTCAAAGGGCTATGAAATTGGAAGGAGAGGGGTTTACATAAATGAACTTGATGTTATAACTACCAAAAATACATCAATGATTAAACTTTTACATTATGTCCAATTTACCACCTGCACCTATGACCCATATGAGGAAGACAATTGTTGCAACAATAATTGTCATCCACATTTTGTATGTTGAACTTGGATGTAATCCTTAGTAGTTGTCCTTATGTCTACTATTATTCATCATTAAATAACAAAATATGAATTTTATTACAATAATAGACCATGTGTGAGGTAAATTTTGTGGTTTCATCCTTTACAATATAAAATATTTGGTGTTTATTGAGACACATGTTATACTAATGTAATAATTTGATGAAACATGTGGAGTTGACATTTCAACAAAGAATTCATTCCCATTTTGAGAGGTGGAAAGCCAAGGCATAAGGGAGGATTGACATGTATTATGTAAAGGAGGCAACATCCCATGTTTGTTAAAAGAATCACACAAATCAATGAATGTTGATTTCGAATTTGGCAAAGATGATTCCTCCTTTCTAGTTGAATCATTCAATTTTTGCTTCACCTTGATACCATGTGAGGTTTTGTTATCAATAAATAGTAGTCCCTATTGTGAGGATGGTATCATGGGAATGTTTTTGGAAGTTCTTGCCAATAATTCTATACTTGCCAATATTGACCATCTAATGAATTATGTGTGTTTTAAAGAAAGGAACTTGATATATGAAATTCATAATTGTAGCATAAGAAACATCTTTGGAGACATCCACATAACCAAGTCAGAACCCAAACATGGCACAAAAACATTTTTTTGTCACATGAGAAACTCTTAAATTAAGATGGTGAGTTCAAACTTTCCTTCTACATGAAAATTTGCTTTGAGCTTTGGAAAACAAGGCAATGGATAAAAATGAAACCAAACAAAAAGATATCATGAAACATAATTTGAAAAATCTGAGTCTGATGGCATTTGCGAAGGAGCTATGAGCATCCAATGATGAATATTGTTCCATAGTCTACAAACACCCATAATTGCAGCAAATGAGGTTGGTGGCAATGTGAAAATCTAAGAATCTTGAGGTGGATTTTGCACTGGAGTTGAATGGAAAGCGATGACAAAATACAAACAACAAGAAGGTTCGAGAAATATGGTCCAGCAAAAATGCCTGCAAGAACTTAATCCATAGCAAACACAATATGAAAGTGGGAATTTGCAGGCAAGGACATCTTGTTTGATGTCTAGTTCAGTAGTATGTAGGGACAATATGCCAATTGTCATAGTTCAAAGATATGTGAGGATTTTTGGCAAGGATCTCTAATGCCAAGTGGTTGGTCATAATGAAGACCAAAAAGAATACAATAAAATTAATGAAGGTTAACAAGGATTGCAAATATTTGATTCCAAGGTCTGATTTAAGATAGTAAAGTTACCCATATAGTCACTCTCTTTCACCCCCAGCCCCCTATCCTCTCTTTGAGTGGTATCGCCAAAGTAAGGAAATCTTATTAAATCTCTGGATGAAATGTTGAAACTCAGCATTAATGCACAAGGTTCGAGAGTAATGTCGTACAGCGAAAATATATGTAGCAGCAGTGGAGACCCTCAGGACAAAAGAAAGAGGGGATGAAACTCAGTTTACCACCAAAATTGGTGGAAAAACTAGTTTGGGTCCCAGTTAATTTGTTTTGTAAAATTTCATTCCCGGTTACACATTTGATGCCTTACTATTGTGCCGAAAGTGGCCATCCTCGCCCCCTAATTGCCTGACTTTATTGATAACTTTATTCTGTATTAAAACATGCATGTGTCAACATATACTGAGATGGTTTTGGTTGTTTAACACCTTGAGAATGTAGTGCCAGGCAAAAGTTCAGAACCAAACATATTGAGAAATGGGAATTTTGGAGTTAAGGACATAATGATCATGGGAGGAGGATGACAAAACAAGCTGGGTGCAAGACCAAACATGTAATATAAAGAGATATTTGGTGAGAAGAAATCGATTCCCTTGCAATAGATGCCATAGCCCTGTTCCAACTGTCCAAAGCTTGTATCAATATTTTATTATGTTTCCCAAACGAAATATGGTCATCAGAAATGAAAAATATATTAAACTTGGGTTTTATCAGGAATAACTAATAATACTACATAAATTTAATTATCATGAATCACAATAATAATAGAAGAGTAGGAAATAACATTTATAAGTTTGTTGGGACAACTCTGCAAAACTAAATAACCCTTAAAATATAGGATATTTTAGGTTGGATTTTGCATCCAAGCTGCTTTCACAAAGATAAAAATACATTTGAATATTTATGCGCAGTTTGAGAAGAGAAGTGTAGAAAAAGTATGTCTTAAAAACACTTTATGTGGAGGCGCATAAATGCTCCAAAAATATTACAAGGAAAAGCCAACCCAAGGCTCACATGATTGAGATGGTGAGAAAATTGTGATTTATGATAGAAACTGCCAAGATGCCATCTGAGAAGGCAAAGATGCATTCTGAGAAGGGCAAGATGTGCCTTATTGAAGAAGACAAGAGGGATACTGACAAACATGAACTTCTTGGAAGGCCAAAAAGCTAATGATGAATGACATCCAGTTAACGGATCGTCCACTTGCAGGTGGGAAAACTTGATAACAATCTATCAACTGCAGTGTTATAAATTTCCCCAATTTTGGCTATAGAAAATACATGAAATTAGAAATTTTTAATTTTTAAAAACATTTTGGCTATGTGTGTTGAAAGCTTGGAATCTATTAAAAAAAATTGGGAACCTTTTTTTTTAAATCCCAAATCTGGCAGATTAGGGCTATGTTTTTAACAAAAAAAACCTTTCTATGTGTTTTAGTGTCACATTTTTCAGGTTGAAAATGTGAAATTCATCGCACATTAATTTTTTCAAAGATATATTGATTGGTAATTGAAGTCTGTGTTGATCAAAATTTATGCTTAGAAAGAATACAGAGATGCAATCTATCCATACATTTGAATTTTCATAAAATAACATAAAATCTTTATGAATACATGTAGAGAATACACAATGTCCATTCCATAATATTACATATTTAATTCTACTTAGTTTTGAACATAATTTATTTTAGATTACCTCATTTATGTTATACATAACAATTTGTATTCCTTAACACAAAATTTTAAATGCAACAAAACAAGAATTGAACAAAATAAAATGCGATGCATATCCATAGAGTAGATTTTTGAAATGAGTGGAATATCAAATCATTTGCCTCTCATTACCCATTAAAATCAACAAACCCCACAAAATCGGTCCATACTAGCACATGATATTCACCTATGATCACAAGCGATGACCCCTGGCCAGCCAACCAGCCTGCCCACCCTCCTTGGTGGTGAGCACTTATGGATCGCCCTTCAAGTTTTAAAAATTCCTGCATCTAATTTCACCAATTGAATTTTAAAACATGGATGAACTTGAACCATGTTATTGGCATGAATGAAATGCAAACATGCAAATGTATTTGGGACAAAATAGACATGAATGAAATTCGCCACATGGAATGTCATGGCCAATGATGATTATTAAACAACATGGATTTAATTTATGACCTTCATGATATTGATTACATATGTGATATGGGTACAAGAGGTGCACTTGATGACATGAATGAAATTGACTATATACTTGCATCTCATGACATGAATGATATTGAAGACACATGTGATGTTATCATGTATTCAATTGGAACACATGGATGAGAGTATGAAGTAAAAATTGACAACAAATGAGATAAATGACACGGAGGAAATAGGACTATATGGATTGCACAAATCAAACCCTAATGTATGGATGCAATTTGATTATTTTAATGGATGAAATTGACCAAATGCTAATTGATTGTTGATGGAATTTGTCCATGTAGACAAATGTCACTTTCATCTTTTGGTCAATTCAATCACAAGCACTCCACAAAGAAGGCGACGGCAGTTGTCGTCACCTTCTTCTCCTGCTGTGGAGCTGCGTTGCAGCGCAGCTCCACGAAGAAGGCAATGGCAACTACCATTGCCTTCTTCTATTTGCTGCGGAGCCGCCCTGTAGCGCAGCTCCACGAAGAAGGCGATGACATTCTTTTTTTTTTTCTTTTTTTCTTGCTATTACGCTACAGAGTTGTTGTCACCTTCATCTTTTGGTTTTGTTGCGTTGCAATTTGATATTGAAGAAGAAGATGACGACAGTTGTCGCCACCTTCTTTGATGGCTTTACTATAAGGAAGTGGTGTCTTCCGCCTTTCTTTTATGGTTTTGCTACGAAGAAGGTGACGATAACATTGTCGTCACCTTCCTCTATGGTGGTGATTTTTTTTTTCTTTGTTGTTGTTTATGCTTTAGTTCATTAGAATTAACAATTGGTAATAATTGGTGGTTTTTGGTTTAGGGTTGGAGGTTGTAATGGGTAGGAGAAGAAAACTAAGGAAAAGCGATGGTGGGGAGTTGGAAATCAATAGGTAAGATTTAGCTGCGTCGGATGAGGCAATTCTTTTGCCAAATGTTGTTGTTTCAGATGAAGCGATTCTTCTTCCATATGTTGCTGGAAGAGATGAGGCAAGTGCTGAGCCACATGTTGCTGCATTAGATGTGGCAATTGTTCAGCAAAATATTGTTGCATCAGATGCGGAAATTGCTCAACAAAATGTTGTTGCATCAGATGCGAGAATTGCGCAGCAAAATGTTACTGCATCAGATGCGGGAGGTGCCCAACAAAATGTTGTTCCATCAGATGCGGGAGGTGCCCAACAAAATGTTGCTGCATCAGATGCAACAATTGCTCAGCATAATGTTGCTACATCAAATGAAGCAACTGATGATCGAAGTGTTGCTGCATCAAATGAAGCAACTGGTGACCAAAGTGTTGTTACATCAGATCAGGAAATTGGTGAGCATAATTGTGCTCTATCACAATTGAAACACAAGGATAACATTGGTATAGATTGTTTTAGAATTCGTGGACATTAGAAGATAGGACATTAGATTAATTACAGATTTATAAAATTGTACAAGTTTCTTGAAGTTTAATTGTATCCATAGCTTCCATCATTTGTTGGAAGGTGAGGGAATTTTTTTGTCAAATTGTTTTTACTACAATACCTTAGAACAATTCATGTTTATAGGAGTAGTATGTAATTTTGTGATTTGATGTTTTGCAATACCTGCATTCTGTTTTTTGAACTTTCATTTTTTGGGTTTAGGTCCAGAATTAGAAACTGAGCAAACTTCTCAACAACTTGCACTTCTTTGTCCACCTAATTTGGCTCGGAAGGATAAGGAATGGACAAAGGTTGGGTCCAAATGGAAGTGCAAAGTCCACAATTGCATTGTCGCATATTGTGCGAAATGGCTATTGACCAAACATTTGAAGGAGGTGCACGGCTTAGTGGCAGAAAAGTCCAAACCTGGGAGGCCTTCAACTGCTGCAGGAGGTCCTCGGCATCAAGACCATGCCAAGATGAACACTTGCATTTTTGGAAATGTAATGGCTATGCAAAGGAAAAATGATCATAAATTTGCTAGTTGTGTTCGTGCCAAAGCAGAATGCGAATGGAATCACTTGGTAACTCTTGCAAAACAGTGTCCACCACTCCCAAAACCACCTTTGGTCAGATTAGCTTCAAAGCAATTGTTGAAGGTGTTGGGCCTTAATGCCTGGGGCGTGGGTAGTGTGCCTCGAGATGCAACATCCCGGATGGAAAAGGATGAAGATTTACAAGGGATGATCCGATCCACCCGTTGTGTATATGCACGACAATTGAAGACGACATTGGATGTCAAATATTGGGATCGAAAGTCCAATGAAACCAGTCGAACAAAACAATTGTTAGATGTTTTGGATTTTCATGAATCTATAATGATTCATGGAAGGTAAGAAACAATAATAAATAATGTTTATTATTTTTTTATTATATTTCATCCAAGGTGTGTTATGGTTTAATTTGGTGATTTTTGGGTGTTTATAAGGTTCAGGTCCAAACAAAGGCCCAGTTTGTTGCAAATGCAATTTAGGATGAGATGCAATGTCGCCATCTTTACACTACTCATCATGCATCAAAGGTTGCAAATGCAACAGCTGCATATCGAGCTAAACACGGGATTGTAGATACTGATATGGGTTAAGGTTTCATTTTATATAATTAGTAAGGTTTTGTAACCCTTTTATTTTTTGGACTACCCAATTTTGAACTTTGATCTTTTGATATGTTATAGAGATTTTTATTTTTTTTCATTGGGTTTTCTAGTAATTTTCCATGCACCCATTTTTGTACATCTTTTATTAATATAATATTATCTTCTACTCACACTTGTTTTATGTGTATCTGGTTAATCATATATGTTTTATTTGTCATAATTTTGTCAGTACTTGAGATGTAAGAATCAAACCAAAGATGAAAATGAACATTATACAATACTTACATCTAAGTTAATAGGTGTCACATCATCTGAAGACTTTAAAAATAATCCACACATTTTAAACATATAATACCCACATCATTTTCTATTATGAACTCCATAAGACCATTTTCTAATATGCAATACCTGCATATAAGTCCAAAAATAACCATAAGCATTTTGCATTAATTGCAATACTCGCATATAAGTCCCATAATAGGCGCTAGCCTTTTACATTCCTTGCAATACCTGCATATGAGTCCCATAATAGCCACTGGCATTTTGCATTCCTTGCAATACCCGCATATAGGGCACAAATAATCGTTGACATTTTTCATTCGTTGCAATACTCGCATATAGTTCCCATAATAGCCGTTGGTTTTTTTGGCATCTCTTGCAATACCCGCATATAGGTCTCATAATAGTTGCTGGTTTATTTTTTATCTCAACAAACTTTGTATTGCATTCAGGGTTGGGTTTTCACATAAGGTTTGTTTCTTACCTTTGTGTGATAACTCCAACCTAATTTTATCAATCTCTTTGAAGAAAATATAAAATGAGATTGTATTGTTTCACAAATGTCTAAACCCAAAAATTTCCCCCCAATTTAATATAAAATATTTCTGATAATTAATTTATTATCAAGAAATTTCGTCATATAATTAAATAATTAATAGACCATTATTTCAGATAATTTAGACGAATATTTATCAAGAATTAGATAATCATTTATTTATTTGGAATAATCAACTAATCATTTGGCTTAACTTTATTTACTTGGATAATAAAAAGTTGGATCCAAAAATCAGATTGATTAATTTGATATTTGATTAATTAACTTAAGTATATTTTTGTTTTAATAAGTTATTGAAATCACTATTTAAAATAATTATTCCATGTTATAGATTGTAAGTTCAGTTTTTTCATGAAAAATTCCTACACCAAGATAAGCTTGATCACAATTGTCATTGTATTATTTGATCCACAAACAATACAACCTCTTTTCAAATTCATGAAACGAAGTAAGAATCATGGAACTCCTAATCAACAACCCTAACCTCTATACATATCTTTGTTAGCATATTAATTTGAAATTAACTAATTATTTTTGTGTGCCCCAAAATGCAGATATTGCATTTAGGGTAGGATCTTCATATAAAGAAGCTTAAACCCTACATGCGTCCTTTCGGAGTGGCCCAAAATGCAGGTATTGCATTTAGGGTAGGATCTTCGTATAAAGATGCTTAAACCCCACATGCGTATTTTTTGTGTGCCCCAAAATGCAGGTATTGCATTTAGGGTAAGATCTTCATATAAAGAATCTTAAACCCTACATGCGTCCTTTTGGAGTGGCCTAAATTGCAGGTATTACATTTAGGGTTGGGTTATTTCAAAATGATTTTGCATGTGCATATTGTGTTTAGGGCTAGGTCTTTACTTAAAGGCAACCATTTAGATGGGCTTTTTTTAAACGTGGGTATTGCATTTAGGCTTCTTTTTTCATTTTAACTTGAAATACCCAAACTTATATTTACCTCTACCAACTGGAATTTTGGGGTTTCATTGTAATACCTACACTCGTACTTACTTTTACCAACTGGAATTTTGGGGTATTACTTGCACTTGTATTTACTTTTACCAATTGGGATTTTGGGGCCTAATTATAATACTTGCATTTAACACTAATATTATCATTATCCTTGTGTTTTTGCATTTCACACTTTTTGTGTTTATTACTTGGAAACAATAATAAGCTTTGTGCCATATTAGACTTCATGTGTGTGTTGAATACATGATGTTCAAAGAATTTGGGCTATGGTTTCCTCCATACAAAATTGATTATAAAACAAAAAATTTAGTGCCAATGGCAACAATCTTGATTAGTAATTGAGACATTTATTAAAGTAAAATATTAATTTTGAAATATATGAACCAAATTCCTATACATTAAATCATAAAGCATAACCTTACAAATCCAAATGATATTTTGACATAAGGCTTATTACAACCCTAACTATACAAACCCTGACAAAAAGAAGATTTAGTGATATATGCCCTAAACCCAAAAAACTATACAAACTACACAAATCATATAATGCAAAATAAACAAATTTAAAAGAACATAGAAAAAAGTTAGAAACCAAAATTCAAAGGTTTTAAATTATAAATATTTATTAACTGAAAGAAAATACGTTAATTTTTTAAAATAATCAAATAAATCTCGTACAAAACCAAAAAAGAAGATATGTCTTTTACCTTTGTGTGATTTTTCCAACCTAATTTTTCCACTTTTTTTTAAGAAGGTATAAAATGCAATTGTATTACTTCACATGTGTGTAAACCCTAAAAATTTCCCCCCAAATTTAACTTATTTTAAATTAATTACTATACATTTATGAAAAACGTATCAATTAATTTATGTGTCTCAACCCTAAATCTAATGGTTAAGTTAGTAGGGTATGTAATTAATAGAGTAGCTAGGTTAGTAGGGTAGGTGGTTAGTACAATAACTTGGTTAGTGGTTTGACCCAAAATGCAAGTATTGCATTTAGGGTATGATCTTCGTATAAAGATGCTTAAACCCCACATGCGTACTTTCGAAATGGCCCAAAATGCAGGTATTGCATTTAGGGTAAGATCTTTGTATAAAGAAAGCTTGAACCCCACATGCATACTTTCGAAATGGCCCTAAATGCAAGTATTGCATTTAGGGTAGGGTTTTTAGGGTAGGGTATGTAATTAATAGGGTAGTTAGGTTAGTAGGGTACGTGGTGAGTATAGTAGCTAGGTAGAAAAGTGAGGAGGGTAGCTATGTGTGAGGTCAGGTCCAGGGAAAAACGAGCAAGAACCAAAAAAAAAAAGTACAATGGTCAGCAGCAAAAAGAAATGGACTGTGATGAGCCCCATCCGGCGCCGAATGAAAAAACGCAACCCATCCAGTGGATAGAACGGCCAACTGGTGCATTGGTGGCTGTTAATTCACTCTGACCCTGGTAACCTGCACTGGAACTGGTTGCTAACTACCAGTTGACCTCCGATTAGATTAGCTTACTTGGTTTTAGTCTTTTTCTTTCTTTTTTTCAAAAAACTCAGTTTTGGTTCCAGTTTCGATTTCACACAATTCTAGGTCCAGTTCTGCCACATTAAAAAAATAAGGTCTGGTTCTAGAACCAAGACCAATGATTCTAACCCTCCAAACTGAGTAACCATTCAACACTGGTTTGAACATGCAATAAAAGGCAGATTCATTAAAGTTATCTGTAAAGTCCAGCAAACTCAGCACCAGAAGCTTGTATTGCCGGATTTATGGGTTGTAATGTCCAACTCGGCACCGAAAAGTTACAAAGGGCCCCAAGGGGGGGGGGGGGGGGGGTTGAAACTGGTTTTTCGTCATTAACTCGGCATGAAACTAGTTTCATGTCAAGTTGCTCTGCCCAGTGCATCTGGTTCTCAACCTGTTCTTTTGCTTATGTTTTTTAAGGGTTCTTTGAGGTCGAAGGCTTTAACATTGCGCAAACAAACATCGAGAAAGAACACCACGGCTGGAAAAGGGGTTGAACATTGTGGAAATAGGCGCCTAGGAGGGAAGCTGCTTGGAGAAGGGGTTTAACGTTGTGGAAACAAGCGCCGAAGGAGGGAAGCTGCTTGGAGAAAGGGTTTAACACTACAGAAGTAGGCGTTGAGGGAGGGAAGATGCTTTGGGAAGGGGTTTACCATTGTCGAAACATGTGCCAAAAGAGGAAAGTTGCATTGTAAACATCCACGGAGAAGTGCATCGTGGAAGAAGCGCGCTTTGCATTGTTGATTGTCCATCCTACATTTGACTTTGTAGCAAGAACACCAACAACTTGACCTCAATGTTTTTTCAAGTGAGGCATAGTTTTAGCTGCAACCATGATCCTTGTATCAAATAGTTATGATGAGGATGGAGTTTTTACGATTATAGCCCAAAAGTCCTCACTCTATGGTAGACATATTTGTTCTCATTGTGGTCACTTTCGGTGTTTGCTCATTTGGTTTGTGTGTTTGTTCTCAAACTTGCAAACTTCTACAAACCTTAACCTCTTCATGGCTTGCCCGATCACTAAAGAAATTTCAAGATTTGGATCCTTTAAAACTTGCATTTCATGAGCATTCTTCAACCCTAGAACATGTTGACCATGGGTTGAAACCTCCAAAATGCCAGAACTTGTAGAGCCTAACGTCCAAGAGATTTTATGTGAGAGCCATGGCCTTTTACTACCCCCTTTGAAGGATGACTTTGTTGTTAAACATATATTCACTTGGTTGCCCATGGACTTGTCCATGTTGTGGTGTCTTCATCAAGTAAACAAAACTTAGTTCAATGTTATAGGCAAAACTTCAACATGGCAAGCCACATGTAGTTTTTCATTCATTAAATTCAAATAAATTTGTGAAAGTAGTTTGCAATGTTGTTTCTAGTTTCCCATTGCATTCATGAATAATTGATTTGGAGGGTGTGACACATTCGATGTTTGTGAAAAGAAAGTTGAAAAGGAATTCACATAAATTTGATAAAGGTGTTGATACAATCAATGTACATATATGACAAATTGCCCACTTCCATCCATGCATCAAAGTTTGAATCCATTTTGCATTCCATTTGTAGTTCCCAAACCAAATGTTAATGACACCATTCATAAAAATTTGCATGCAAAAATTCCCACCTACACAACACCCTCAAAATTTCACCATGTTCCCACAATTCCACTTGGAATGGTGACTCAATTTAGGGCACTAGAAGAGGAACCCCATTTTTTGACTTGTTTTGGGTGATTAAAAATGTTTTTTACAACTAATTTTGATCAAAAATAGTTGTAAAAGACATTTTTAGTTGCTTAAAACAAGTCAAAAAATGGATTTTTTCTACTAGCGAGGTTCTTGTGGTGGGTAGTTATGTCCCATTAGATCAATGAACCTTCAAATGCAACCAATACAACAAAAATCACTTGTTGTGTTGTTTATGCAAATGGTGTTACTTGATGTTCAACATTCATAAAATGAGGGGGACCAATTATAAATACTTGCTTCCTTTACTACAACAAAAGGTGTCCCTATATGCCAAGTGATTTTGAGTGAATATAATGGTCGTAATGAATGGGACCTAGTGGGAAAACAATGAATTCACTAGTTTAGTGAATGGGGACTAATGAACTGCACCCACATTTTGTAATATTCCTTGGACAATTGTATAATTGACCCCATCCCCAAGGCCTAAAAAGTTGATTTGGTTTTGCTTTGGTAATATGGTTAGTTGTGTTGGTGGAATTTTGCCAGAATTGTAGCACAACAAACCCCCTTTCCCAATGTTTGGCTTGTTAACCTAGCCACAAATAGTATTCAAAGTGAAGTTGATGCATTAGGTCAAATAAGGTTTGTTCTTATTCAGGGCGCACCTCTTGTGACATTAATAACTAAGTTCAATGAGCTACAAATTCTTTTAGGAGTGGCCCCTAATGTTCAAAATGGATGCAAACTTTGTGTGAAACAATGTTTGCCAACGAATATGTTTAGGATGAAAGATGCTACCCACTTTGAATGCCAAGGTTGTCAATATCACTTTCATACCTCAAGGACATACTCACATCTATGAACTATTGGTTCATGAATCAATTATCAACAACTTGCCATGCACATACTTTGTCACAATTGGTGTTTCCCAAATTTTATTTGTCTAGATCTTGTTTCCAATGTAGTAAGTTTTGGACATAGTTATTTCCTATCCTTCAAGCACATGTATTACATCTATAATGTTTGTTTGAATTTGGTAGAGACTCTTGGACACACCAACCATCATTGAATCGTAATGATGTAGAAAACATTTTGAATTTTGATCGTTTTGAACCTTTTTGTGCTACATGATTGCATATTTGGGAATATAGTTTCCAATTCATGATCTGGAATTTTCCAATGCCGGTCAGCCAAGTGTTCATGGATTATTGGTTCTTGATTACTTCTTATGTAGTCCTCGTAAAAATAAAGATTATGCTTACATAATGTCTACTTATGTAATGTTGCCTACTTCTTGTGTTGACTTCGGTTCGAACATTGTAGTTTGTTGACAATACTTCAAAGATTATACACATCAACTAATGGATTGCAATTGTTGGAAAACAAAACAATGGTTTCTTTTATTTGTTTGTTGGATTTTTTGTTTTGATTTTCCATGTACATCATATGTGTGTGTAATCACTTTCCCCTAAAACTCTTTTGGTTGAATGTATTTCATCCATGGATGGATGATATTGATGAAACATTTGAATGACATCCAAATGGATGAATGTCATTCATCCATTCTTGTATTGTACTTGTCCATGCAATCTGTACAAGTATTATGGTAAAAAATATGTAAAATATTTATTTTGAAGTTTATGAGTGCCATCCACTAGGGGGATGACTTTGATTTATAGTATTACCACACAATAAATTGCCAACACAGTTGGTATAATTCAACACATTCACCAATTGCAAAATGGACGGTAGCCAAAAAACAAGGTGTGCTTTTTCCGGCCACCCATATTGTCGGTTTTTTTGGCCAAAAAACAAGGTGGGTTTTTTCACGCCACCAATACTGTTGGTTTTTTCTGCGGGGAAAGTACTTTAATTCTGCTGGGATCTCTTTTCAGTTTGAAAATAAAGGGTTCTGTAAGACACGGACGGGTTTGGGGACCGAAACTATGTGTTTTGTCACATAGTTATGGAGATCTATGCTATTGGTTGCACATCTACTTTCTCATCCACCTTTTGTCCTCACACAAACAACACCAAAACATGTCTATGCATAAGTGATGGGCTTCATCATTCTCCTACCATAAACCTCACACAATCAACACTAAAACATGAGTCTATGCGTAAGTGGTGAGCCTCAACATCCCTCAACCACAAACCTCACACAATCAACATCAAGACATGAATCTATGCGTGGGTAGTGAGCTTAACATCCTTCTACCACAAACCTCACACACTCAACATCAAAACAATCGAAACCAAAAGCCTTTCTAAACATCAAAACTTCCATAACAACTTTGTATTCAAATTGTAACTCTTTACAATGGGAGGAGGTGTGTGTTAAGGTCACAAACACCTCCTTATATACTAACCCAAAGGAAACAAGTCAAGAACCTTCCAAAGGTTATCCTACACATAATTTAAACATAAGGAAACAAAATCACATGTTTCCCATGAGATTCCATATTTAATTAATCCTAAGGAAATAACTCAAGGAACTTCCAAAAGTTATCCTCCACATAATTTATCATAAGGAAACAAAATCACATGTTTCCCCATGAGATTATACATTTAATTAATCTAAAGGAACCAAAATCACATGGTTCCCCCATGTGATTCCACATTCAATTAAAAGGAATGACATCACATAATTTTCCATGTGATTTCACCTTTAATCAAGAATGACATCACATGGTGCACATGCACCATGTCCATTCATTTACCCCTTTTGTATAATTAATTAAGTAATTAAATAATTACATCAAGTTACCTCTAACAAATTACTAAGGTAATTATGAAATTACCCATCAAGTTACAGTTCCACTGAAAGGGCAGATTCTAATCACCCCCCTTCCCTAAGTTCTGTTCGCCACATTTGTTTGCCAACAGTGCTTAGCCCTGTGAAGAGCTGGTATTTAATTAGGGACTGTCTCCCCACCTAAAGCTAAAGAAAAAAGAAAAAAATCATCGGCGTCACGAAAAAATGACTATGTCCCCAAATTTCTGCATATGCCATTAGTTCAGGCCAAAAATGGTGACCAACAGTTTTGGGAATAGAAATTTCATGCAGCCAATGGGAAGGCTCAACATGCACTCATGAACAATCCACTTTTTTCTTTGGGGGGAGGGGGGGGGGGAAACAGGGATTTCCTTGTTTTATTTCTCTTGTTCCCATCAAGTTCCCAGAGTCGTTCCTGAAGACGTTCCCAATAGCACCTGGGTTTTATTCCATATAGTTTGCCCAAAGTTCAACTCCCTTGTATATAAACTAAAAAAGTCAAATCCAGGGGTGCAAATTTGTTTTTATTTTGCAACTGGGGGTCCAAAGAGGTGCTTCTATTCAGGGCATGCCCAATGATCCAAAAAAATTGCTGATGGGCCAATGAATATGGCTCCTTTAAATTTTTAAAAAGAAGTTGTGACCCATGAACTAAGTTGTGATCACATTACGAAGTGTAATAATTTCTCCACAAAGTCACGAAAACTTTCATTTTTGACAGGGTTCTTACCTGATGGGTACCCACTGCATGCCACCAAAAACAGAAACGAATAAAAAGTGGTGGAGATTTATTATGCCTGGTGATGGGGGGGGAGAGGAGGGCATTACCAAAACAAGGGACCCCACACAAGGACCTAGTGGCAATCAAAATCAAAGTCATTGAAAGCAATGTCAACAAGCATCTTTCTTTTTCCGAAATAATTCTTGATTGAGGGAGACCCATTTTGATTTCTACTAGAATTGGTAAATACTGCCACTCGGTTATGCCAATTGACTACAATCTCCCCCTTGAATGCACAGAACCATACTCCCAATTTTGGGGCTGTATATATTTTTAAAATTTAAATCACAAATGGAATCTAGATATGAAAGTTGCTAGTGGGTGTGAGATTATTTTTGTAAAAGCACGAATGGATCTTGAAATTGCTAGTGGGCATGAGAATTTTTTTTTCAAAGCACGAATGGATCTGGAAGTTGCTAGTGGGGGTGAGGTTTTTTTTTCAAAGAACGAATGGATCTGGAAGTTGCTAGTGGGGGTGAGGTTTTTTTACAAAGCACGAATGGATCTGGAAGTTGCCAGTGGGTGTGAGATTTTTTTTCAAAGCACAAACGGGTTTGAAAGTTGCTTCCATGTTCAATCAATATTAAGGTTACAAGTTATGTGAGGTCAACCTTGAGTAGTGGGAGTTGGTGAGCCCTACATTATATGTGCACATAATTGTCATTGCAGGCAATACAAGAGTATTGCCTACCTCTTCTTTTTTCCTTGACTTGCCTTTTGCCCATCCAATATGTGTCTAGTGCTGCCCAGACATATCTTGACGCTGACATTTTGGGTCATGTTATGCAGGTTCCAAAACGTGCATAACATGGGTCCAAAGTGTCTCTGGGCATCATTCATCTTTTTGGGGGAAAAACAGAGATCAAGCCAAGGGCAAACAATATTTTTTTACTCTGCCTGCAAGAGCAACTATATGCACATATAATGTTGGGGTCTGCACGCAATTGTAAGACTTCAAGCTTACTAATAGTCAGGCGTCATTTCTACCAGCACCCACAGCAGGCAGCAGTAGACCTATGCAGAAGCTATTTTTGCAAGCTCAACAATTGGGTCACTGTGGTCACACTATCTACAATTATTCTGGCGTGATATGCAGCTCCTGCAATCGACCTACGGATGATCATCTTGCAGTAGCTTCTCTACCTTCAAGCTTGGACATTCCAGAAGACCATTGAGATCAAGGAAGTGTTCCGCCTCCTGGTATAATCATTTCTCCCCTTCCCTCCAGATCCAGCTTTCCATTATAACATACAAGAGCTTGAATGCCTCTATTGTTACTTGAGAAAGCCTATGTCTCCTCTCCTCTTAACCTTGTTGTAGCATATATGTATATTGCAGCTTACATATGCTGAGTTTGATTCAATTTTTGTTTTCTTCTTCTTCTTCTTCTTCTTCTTAGCCACAAGGTGTGATGTCCAAGGCTAACTGAGATTGTTGTGTGTCTCGCAATGTGGTGGGTTACAGTTATGTTTGTGTGTTGTCCCAGGGGCCTTAAAGTGGGTTATGGTTATGTTCTTGTGTTGTGCCAGGGGACTTAAGGTAAACAAATTGTGAGCTAGCTTTGAAGAGCCCTAACAATTTCTTCTTTTTTTAATTTGATTCAAATTGAATCTTGATAATCATTTTCACACAAATGTTGGGGAAATTTTCTATTTGAGATTATTTGGAAACAAGTTACTTTGGAGAAAAATTGCATAATGCTTTACCTACATGTGATTAGGTAGAATGAACCAAATACATAAGGTGTGTATATCTAGTAGTGGTTGTTTCATGTTTCCTAATGAACTTTTCATATTGTCGACATGAACCTTCATATGCCCACCAAATTACCCTGAATGGATAATTGGAGACCCATCAACACAACCATATGTCTTTCCTTCATGTCTCAAAGCTAGTAATCTACGTCTACATAAGTTAAAAGCCTTGACCTTGTTTTGATCCCTTGTTGGTTCCATCTAATGAACAAGTGTAAAAAACTTGGATAGTTGAAATGAGGATCATATGGTTGGAATATCTCAACTCAATGTAAATATCTCAACAATTTGAATATATTGAGCTTAGCAACTTGTGTTTATTCATACAAGCACCTTCCCACCTCCTTTTACTTCAACCTTAGTCTTACTTCAAAGTTGTAAACTAGAAATTGTTGGTCATCAATGCAACAAATGAAATATTGGTCCACAAATCATAAAATTTCTATTTCCTTCAACCAATATATATTGGTAAAATATAATCTCTATTTCTTTTACCTTGAAATGCTTGTAAAAAAGACTATATTTGTAAATTAAAATGAAATCCATTTTAGACATAAGATTTATTATCTTTGGGGGAAAACATTATAAGAGAAATTCCAAAAATATATTGACATATTTACTTGAATGAAAATGGCATGCAGAATGTTCAATTGATTATCTTGGTTAAAAAGGTTTTTTTTTTAAATGCTTGGATATGATTTACATTGTATTAACATGAATTTAGTTAGGTGAATAATTTGGGATATGGACAATATAATTGTATTAGAAATTGGTCAACTTCATGTATCATTTTTTAAAGAATATCGTTAGAATTTAATTCATAGTTAGAATATTGCACATTCTTTGTTTTTAATTAATTGGGGTTAACATAAATTATGATTACATTGAATATTGATCAAATGGACTAAAAATTTGACTTGGAAATTACGTGTGATGTTGATTTTTTTATTCTTTGGCTTGGGTGTATAAATCAAGAAAAATATCAACATGGTAACAACTGAGTTTTACAACAACACCACAACAACTATAGAGTTGTCAAAGAATAATATGGCAGCTTATTATCCAATGGCAATTTTGAAACCACAAGAGACTCACGTTGTTAACCTTGGTCCCCATGGGACATATCAAGAATTTTTTGTGGAAATAAAAGAAGGGGGTGCTACCAACCTTCAAGGGATTGGTGCCAATAGAGTGGATTCAGATGAATGCCTATCTATTAGTAAAGTCACCATTCAAGGAGAAGCGGGCAAGATTACCCTTAAAAAGAAAATGCGATTGCGAGGATCAAAGGACTCAAAGAATAATGTGGGTTCAAATGGTGGAAGAAGAGAGGAAACAATTCAGGAAGAAGCTCCAATTCCTAACATCACTTCAACCTCGACTAAATCTTTGGTGGTGAAAAAAACTAAACAATTTTCATGTAAAGTAATGTGATTCATCATGAATCATGTATGGTATTTTTGTGATGATGTAATTCAATACGTTGGAAGATAATAACATGTTTTACATAACAAGTTTAGATGCAAGTCCCCAAGTGACTTGTAAAGGATTGAACACTAGAAGGCTATTGAATTTTGAAATCCAAGTGCAATAGTTATTTTTGTTTTAACTATGATTTATGGAAAATCATTAACCTTGTCAAAAGTTAAATATAGGTTAAACTTATTGAGTCTACATATGTGTACATATATACCTATGTAAAATATAAATCCTTCCAAGGACAAATTAATTTGGAAATTTTGTCACTATAAGGTAATCATGTTTTAGTATGCCCTATAATATTGAAATGCCAAGTTAAAGCCTTTTTTTATGGAATGCAAAAAAGCCAGGAGTTACAAGGAAATGTACCAAATGTAAGCATATGCGGGCAATTTGCAAATATATTGTTGCAACTATGCATTCTATGGTGAAACAATGTATTATCAATCAAATCAAAGGTTACATGTTACTTTCTAATGCCTTAAATGTTGCAATTTTTATAAGTATGTTCGTGCACAATGTTCAATTGAAAGTTAATTTCATGTGTTGATAAAAAGGGGTTTTTGATTATGAGTTGCAACCTATGCACATATATGTGATGGGAGAAGGTATGGTTTTGTTGGCTCCCTTTTATCATTTGCAAAGTTATGTATAATGCCTTGAGGACTCATAACATGCTAAAGTTAATGTTAAACCCACACTTCAAAAGCCTTGACATGGTGATGACTTTGTAAGGTCCAAGTTCAAAGGCCTTTGACATGGTGTCAAATATGACAACACTTGACACTCATGCCACTTTCTTCATTTCTTCAATCCTAATGATGTTAGTTTTTTCGAATATATATAGTCTCGAATTTGGAAGGCTCAATTCTTGGGGTAATGGTCCATGGAATGAAAATATTTTTCCACGGATGTTTATAAAAATTGAGATGTACTTGCAATTTCACCACCTTCATATGGGGAACCCAAGAATATGAATTGGCTTTGAATTTGTGGAAGATAAATGAAAATAAGTTTTCAAATGTATCATTTGTTGCACATCAAAATTTTGGTATCCCAAGTTGACAAATTGAAACAATACACATCTCCAACATAATTACAATGCTAACAAGCTAGGTGCAAACAAAATAATAAGAATCAACCTTGCCAATGTGACTTTATTACAACAAGTTGCTTTTGAATGCTTGAAAATGTAGTGGGAGTATTCACCAAAATGATGTGACAAATTACAATTGATTACATAAGGTGATGGATAGGAAATCCATGATTTTTATAATGGCTAAAAATATTAATTTATTTGGTTGTGAAATATCATATTATTATGTAAAGGCGTGGATAATTATTGTACACGATTATGTCATTTTGAAAGTATTTCAAGTTTCTTTTAAATAAAAATAGTGAAAGCATAGGTTATTGTGTTATATGCATGTTTTATGTAGTTTATATTCATTAGATTCAATCCAAATTATCAAATGTTTCCATATTATTATTATTATGTTAATTCATATAAATTTAAAAAATAAACTTGCAACAATTTAGTATAATTTTTTACACTGAAACATGAAAAACCAAACATTGGTTACACTTGATGTGGCTCCCTTTACTATTATTGTACCTATGGAAGTTTAACCATAGGTTGGAAGTTGGAAACCTATACGATTTAAGCATGATCTTGAAAATTTGGCTAGATGATGCAAGGGTAGATTATGTAACAAAAGGGTAGTCCCTTGATGACTTCCTCGATCAATGAAAAAGTTGATATTGTTGATGATATTGTGTTTGTATTCTAGACTCAGTAGGGAGTTTTGATTATTGGGAGCTAGAATGAAATTTGGTTTTTTTTTTCTATTGCCATGTACAATTCAATTTTAAAATTTTGGTTAGACATGTAATATAGATTTGATGAGATTTAACACAAGTTTTGATTGAACTTTTCAATGGTCATCATTGAACCATTAGCCTAATGTTTGCATGCAAACATGTGTGATTTTAGGTTTTGGACTTACATCACAAACTTCTTGGGCCATAATTTGGCAATAATATATGTTTTCCATAAATTCGTTACTATTTAGACACAAATGTTGTACATATATTCATATTTTCTAAACTTTAATATGAATGTTGTGTGTACTTTCTAAACACATATGTTGTATGTCTATTTGTAGTGTCTATACATGAATTTCATGTGCACGACATTTTTATCTAAATAATAATGTCATTTGTATGTAGACAATACAAACCTATGAAAAATTTGATTTCACACAACTACTATTGCCAAATCGTGGCCTAGGAAGTTTGTGATGTAGTTTTGATTCTTGTTTCAAGTTGCTTAATTTACAATCAACATTTTTTATTTTATAGTGTTAATGACTACAAACTCTTAGGTTTTGCCATTGAATTTGGTGATAAATTACATTTCATGATTATTATTACTTGGGCTTTGTGCTACTTCAAACATTGTGACGATCAACTATTTATGTTTATTATAATAATGTTGGACATAGATTGGGATATGGCTCATGATAAAGATATTTTATGCTTGAAGAAAGATATAGTTGAAGGAAATTTTTAAATGTTGAGCTAATTGTTCTAGTACATATCAAAAGTATTGTGTTGATAATCATATTTCCTTTGCTAAAGAAGAAACATATTAATGACCGTGTCAATGTATGGATAACTCAAGCATTTGCTTCCAAAGAAGTAGAATACAATTAATGAACAAATGAATTTTCTAGATGGTGGTGGGTTGCATGTGTTTGTTTCATCAAACTTCTTCAACATGCACCATGTGAGGTGATAATAAGGAATTCAACCACTTTTTTTTGTAGCATTCAAGTGTGTCGTTATGTCGAAGTAATATAGTAAAACCTAAACATTTATTTGGTTTTTTTTTTTACAATCCTATTAAAGACCAAAAACTTGGTCATTGTTCACCCAAAATTTCATACATATGGTTCTAGTTCACAAAAATTACATACAATGTAAAATGAATTGTTGTCATTCATTTTATGCAACACAATTACTAGAAACTTGACAACAATTTGGCCATAAATATGTAGAATTCAAACTAAAAGGGAAAAATTTCAATGCAAATTCCAAGATTTAATTCACATATTTTGTCAATAATTCCTATTCAACTCAATGCAAATCCACATAGCCATTGTTTCATAAGGTTTGACAAGGGGAAAGCAAATCCATCCTATTGATTTTTCTATATTAACTTTTGGATTGTGATATGTTGATGTGATGTTATTAAAAACTTGGAGTTCGAAATTGCATTAGAAACAAGGATGGTGGCAAAGTTTCATGTTGTCACATTCACCTACATATCACACCACATAACTAGATTTTTGTTAAGGATTTTAAAGTTTTCAAAGGAATTTTAAACATAGATTGAATGTCAAGTACAAACATCCTGCAACTTTTGAAACATATTAAGCTATGAAAATGCCTTATAATAATTAACCGTGTTCTAGCCCATACTTCAACAACAAGTCATGACAACCTATAAACAACAACACATTTTTAAAGATGATGTTTGCAATTACCTTGACATAGCCATTCGTGTCAACAACAATCTCAAATGACAAGGATTTGCCTAGAGTTTCGAACAGAGGATATGTCTAGGGTTATTAATGTTGGCCTTGTAAGGTCATGTCAATCATGTTAATTTTGACAGTGACATAACCTCACGTCACATTTATTTAGGGAACCAAGGTCAAAATAGTAAAAAACTTGTAGGGGTAAAATTATTTACCTCAATGGTGATTGAAATTTAGTCAACACATTTTTTTGAAAACATGGATCATGGCTTGAACTTGGGTTTCAATCCATATGGTGATTGCAATCAATCCCATCAATTGAACATCTAGTTGTAAAAAAAATTTGATTTTTGAAATGTGGTGATTAAATTTTAGTTGCCACATCTCAATGGTCCAAAAACATCTATCAATTTTTTTTTTTTTTTTTTTTTTTGTGACTAAAATTTAGTTGCACTGTGGATAGGGGTGGACTTAATCCACCTTCATTGCAAACCTTGGTACAATTTTTACAACAATAAAAATATTGTCCACATAAACAAATAAATAATCTTAACCATTGAGATGTGGTGATTAAATTTTGATCATCATCTCAAAAATCAAATTTTTACAAGTTTTTTTTTGAAAATTGCAATTGAAATTCAATTGTTTTATGGATAGGGATGGACAAAGCCCACCTTAGATATAATCCTTGGTCACATTCCTATGGTGACTAGAATTTTTTTTAAAAAAAGGTCTAGATCATCAAGATGTGATAATTAAATATCAATTGATATCTCAACAATCAACTTTTTTTTCACTTAAAAAGAATTGCAAATGAAATTTGGTCACCTTGTGGATAGGGGTGGACTTGGTCCACCTTAATTGTTAACCTCAAAATTTCTATTGCAATTATCAAAATCCTATATAAAATATTGATGATAATAATAATCTTGATTACCAAGATGTGGTGATTAAATTTTGGCTATCACCGCAATGTTCAAGATTTTTATTTTTATTTTCAAATTTGGACTATGAAAAAATTGTGACCAAATTTTAGTCACCAATTTTATGGTCAAGATTTTTTATTGTTTTTCTTCAAATTGAAATCCAATCCCAATTGAGTTGGATCTATTTTTGGTCCAATCAAGTTTATGTTCGAATGTTCTATAGTCCACCCATGTTCAAATTATGATTGAAATTTAATCACAACTTTGAATAATGGATTTTCAAACTTGGGATTTTTTTTCATAAATTGTTTTCCAACATGTGACCAAAATGTGTAAAGCCTCACAAGGTTGTTCCATGGACTTGGGGCCCATGGGTGTTCCATGGTCCAGTTAGCACCCTTGTTGAGATTGTGACCAAATTTTAGGTGCAACCTACACATGGGCACTCCATGGACTAGGCCCATGAGTGTTCATGGTCCATGGAACACTTTTGTCTAGGTTGTGGTCAAATTTTAGTTGTAATTTTGAGAATGGATTTTAAAACTTGGATTATTTTTTTTAAATCATTTTTTAATGATACGATCGAATTTCAATCACAACCTATGCAATGGTGTTCTGCATTTTAAATGGCCGAAAATCCTACTACACCTCCTCCTGAGACTTTCAACTCATGCCCCCCACCCTTTCGGCGCTTTAACTCATACCCTTTTGCCCTAATGCCTTTTGTTCACCCAACTATTGCTAGGTATGTTAACAAATAGGAGATTAAATCAAGTGTAAACATAAATATTTATTGAAAGGAAATTAAAACATGATGCTCACAACATGGAACATAACATCAAGAACTCCTTAAGGTTTTTGTCACATAAAACACACAAACTTGTGCAATGAAGAAAAAAAAACTAAACCATCAACACCAAGGTATTTAATTAAAAGACCAAACCATAAATAACCAGACTAATATAAGTAAAGAAAGTAATTCAACCCTGTGAAAGTAACATAGTTACTTTGTTACTCCATTAACTAATGAAACATAATTAGTTGAGCTTGAATTCTCAACACTCCCCTTTAAGCTCAAATCCATTTCTAATACACCAAGCATTTTTCTAAACCTCTTTAGCTTGTTTGTACTTAAAGTCTTTGTGAAAATGTTAACAACTTGATTTTCAATATTGACATGAATAAGGTTAATTTCTTTTGCTAGAACTTTTTCTCTAATAAAGTGGTAGTGTACCTCAATGTGCTTTGTCCTAGCATGATAGACCGGGTTGTTAGCAAGTAGTATACTACTAATGTTATCACAATAAATGACAACAAGAGCATCCACTAACTGTCCCAAATCTAAAAGTAGTTTTTGTAACCAAACTACTTCACATGCAACAATTGTTGCACCTTTATATTTTGCCTCCGTGCTTGATAGTGCAATTGTTGATTATTTTTTATTGCTCCAACTAACAACACCACTTCCAAAAGAAAACATGAAACCATTGGTTGATATTATATTTGAAACATTGTCAACCTAATTAGCATCTGTGTACACATGTACTTGTAACTAGTTTTTGGCTTCATAAAAATTCCACATTGCAAAGTGTGTTTTATGTACCTCAATATGCGCCTCATTACATCCAAATGTGGCTTTCATGGTGTTTGCATGAATTGATTCACCACTCCAACTACATAATTCAAATTTGGCCTTGTGATGGTCATGCAAATTAAACTCCCCACCATGCGTATGTACATAGTGGTATCATCCACAAGGTCTCCTTCATCTGCACTTAACTTCACATTTTGCTCCAATGGAATTGAAATGGGTTTGCACCTCGTTATCCGATATTCAGACAATTTGTTTAAGGCATATTGCCTTTATAGTAACCATATCCTTTTAGGGGACTGGATTAACTTAATGCTAAAGAAGTAACGCAACTCTCCCAAATCCTTCATCTCAAACTTTTACTTCAAAAGCTTCTTCAAATCAAAGAGGTTTACATCATTATTTCTTGTGATAATCAAGTCATCAACATAGATGATTATGAATACAATCCCATGATCTGTCTTTTTCACATATAGTGAAAAATTTGCATTGGATGTTTAAAATCCACTTGTGATAAGATACTGATCTATCTTGTTTGACCAAACTTTAGGCACTTGCTTCAAACTACACAAAGCTTTCTTCAACCTATGAACCAAATTAGGATGTGTTTAGTCCACATAACTTAATGGTTGTTCCATGTACACTTCTTCCTGTAAATATCTATGATGAAAAACATTATTTACATCCATTTGATGTAAAGACCATCCTTTTGCTATTGCCATAACAATGATTGTTTTTACAATTGTCATTTTGGCAATTGGATTATAGGACCCTCATAGTCTATGTCATAAGTTTGGGCATAACCTTGGCAACCAATCTTGCTTTGTATTTGTTCACAGATCCATCTGCATTGTGTTTGACTTTGTACACCCATTTGCACCCAATTGCTTGCTTGTCCTTTGGTAAAACTACTAATTCCCAAGTAGCAATAGCATCTAACGCCGCCATCTTTTCATCCATGGCATTGTCCTACTTAGGGTTTCCAACCACCTGTTCAAAACAAGTGGGTCCAACCTCTTGTATAACTCTCACCATGTATGTGTAATGATGAGCTACAAATCCATCACATGTGAATTTCTGTACAAGGTATTTGATTCATGTGGATTTTCGTATTCCATTGTTGTTGTTAGGTGTTTTCAAAGGTTTTTTAGCCATTCGAACTTCAGGAGTAGTAACTGAAGGGACTCTTGATTCTTCACCCACACTCTTCTATGAATCACTTGATTCACCATCTACATGAGAATTTCTAAATGATGTTTGAAAACTACCATGTCCAATGTTTAAAGATCTTAATATTCTTTTCCTTGGAGTGCTACTGGACCCACTAATTGAAAACTCTTGTGGTCCATTAATTAATTGTGATTATTGTTCCACATTTGATGAAACATCACAATTTTTAGCTTCTCCATCTTTTGTTATCTTCGGTGGTGAGTTTCAACTAATCATCTCATCAAACACAACATCTCTATTCATTTGTAACTTTTGAGTGGAAGGGTTGAAGCATCTATATCCTTTTTGTTATAAGGAATATCCAATGAAGATACATTTATCAGCTTTTGGGTCTAGTTTTGATCTCTTCTATCAGGAACATGCACATATGCAATGCAACCAAACACTCCAAGGTGTGAGACATTTGGTTTCTTGCTTGTGAATTTTTTTTAGATGTCATGCCATGACCTGCCGTTGTGGGTGTTCAATTCATGATATTGACTGTAGTTGCTACCGCTTCAACCCAAAAATAATTTGGCAAATTCTTCTCATTCAACATGGCATGTGCTATTTTTACAATGTGCTTCTTCTTCCTTTCATAAACTCCATTCTATTGTGGGGAATAATTACATGAATATTTCCTTTAAATTCCATGTTCCTTCAAGTATTCACTAAATTCATTTGAAAAATGCTCTCCCCCTCCATCGAACTGTAAGCATTTGATGTTCACACCCTTCTCCTTCTCCACCAATGCTTTGAAATTCAAAAAATGTCGAAATACTTCACCTTTGTGTTTCATGAAATAGACCCACACCTTCCTTATGTGGTCATCAATGAAACTCACACGGTACCTGCATCTTCCAATGGATTTTGTCTTTGTGGTCCACACATCTAAGTGGATCATTTCCAAAGGTTTGGAACTTACATGAATTATTTGAGTTGGGAATGGATGCGTAGCTTGCTTCCCTAATTGGCTGCTTCACAAACTTTTGACATCACCTCTTTTGTTCCAAATTTGAAAAGACTTTCAACAAAATTTTGTTTCTCCATCAACTTAAGGCATTGGAGATTAACATGGCCAACCTGCCAAATTCCAACTCTAGCTCCTTTTCCATGTGTGAATAACATGGAATTCACCTTAGGCATGTTCACATTCAAGGTGAACATTTGTCCATTCCTTTCCCCTTTTGCTATAAATTTGCTTTGGTTCTTCATGTTTTCCACAAAACATCCATTAGGGTTGAATGTCACCTATAAACCTTGTTCCACCATTTGGCCTATCAAGATTAATTTTTTTGTTATGGTTGGAAAATAGAGGAAATTGAAGTGTGTTTTATATCTTTTTGTGTAACAATTTTTCAATTTTATTTTGAAGCAAACATGATTTTTTAAAAATGTTCTGGATTTAATCTTTTTCAAATGTTTGTCTTTGTATTTTGCTTGTGAAATTGTATTTGTTTAATGTTTGCATGTTAGAAAATTTTGAATGTTTTATTGAAATTTTAGTTGTTTTCCATAATCCATTGTGAATATTTGTTAGTTAATGTTGCAGAATTGAAATGTTATTTTTTTGTTTTTATTTTCTTAAAGTTCAAACATTTGAGATTTTACCAAGTGGCCTTAACAATAGTGACATCCTATCTTTCCCAAAAAAGAACCATTTTCCCTACCTAAACAACACTTTCATAATCTTCAAAATTCATAATCATAAAAAAAATCCATAATCATAAGTCATCCCCCAAGACACATACACAAAATACATCAAATAAGCAAAAGGTCTTTATTGCAAACAATATGGTGCACAATAGGTCCCAAAGTTTAGAACATGCAACACCAATATGTGTCTGGCCATCTTTAGAGACATCTTGAACGGGCAAATGGGTAGCTAAGGAAAAAAAGAAATAACAATAAGGACCTTTTGATTATTTAAGGTCTTCCCAAATAGACCCACACATACAAATGCATGGCCACCAAAAACAAAACTTTAAAATTAATAACATAGCGACCACAAGTCACTAATTTCATAATTTGAATTGATGAGCAACATGAGACATAAGAATACCAAATCCAATTGACCCAATTATCACTTACAACTCAATCATCTAACTTATAAAATTTCCCACATAGGATGGAGGTTAATAATCCATTGAATGTCATAAACAATTATTCACATTTTATTTTGATAGCAATTCGAAATTCCTTTTTGAATGGTGGGAGGAAGTTTGGGATGGGACGGGGTAACCAAGGGTTTAGATAAAACTCTTGGAATTGAATTGATGCAATTAATGAGGTGGTATATTGCAAGTTCTCATTCAATAATTGGATGAACCCCATCAAAGGATTGGGACATGCCAAGAGACAAGCCACTTCAAAAGTGATGCAACCATAGGTAAGGCTTAGTGTAATATGAAAAACAAAGGAAAAAAAATAAAAGGGAAAAAACATTGTTGAAATCTCATGGATGAAAATAATCACACAAATGGTCAAAACCCATACACTAGGACCGTTCCAAGACATATATAATGCACACGATTGAAAGTCCATTTTGATGATTTGGAAAAAGCTCAAGATTTTGATGGAGCTCATAATTTCTTGTACCCTAAAAATAGTGTCAGATGTTTTTTGTGGATGAAGGCTACAAACCCTAATTCAACTTGGTGGTTGAACTACTAGCGGCACGGTGATTCAACGATGCCAAAAAAATTGTTTTAGATGTGTTTTTGTTTTTGGTGTGTTTTGTTACTTTGCAAGTCATGACAAAGGGAGCTTGGTGAGTTAGTTTTGGTGATGGAATGCAATCCATGCTGCTCAATGAAAACTTTTTTGGAAATTTGTGAAACACGCTTCTACAAGGAGATTGGCAAAAAGATTTCTGCACAACAAAAGGATGAGGTTATGAGGAGCATATTTGATGCAAGCTAGGAAAATAGAGGGGGCTTTTTGGTGATGAAGAAAAACCAAGTGGCTAGACTTTCAGAAAACTAGAAGTGTACGTAGGATTTTGATTTTGGGGTAATAAGGATGTAGAAGGATATTACTCCTTTAGAATGGTTAGATCAAAAGAACCCTTACACTTGAAATTCCATTGCACCAAGAGTCAAGATAAGGTCTAGAGGTCTAATATGTTTTTCTATAGGGACCAACACAAGGGAGAGGATGATTGTGTCAAGGATTTCTGGAGTGGTTGTGTGGCAACTCATGTGTGATAACTTTGGGAATTTTGAGATGATGAAGGAGCAATTTGTTTCATCCTAAGGAGAAAGTTACTGCTGTAGTTGTGGGAGCTCCAGGGTTTTTAGGAAGGGGATATTGGAGAATAGAATATGTTACCTTGACTGATCCTGCCTTGAATCCCTTTCAAATTTTTGAGAGGAATCATGTGAAGTTGTTGAGATGGTTTTTGTGAGGTTTTGTTGTTACGTATGAGCTGCCACTCTTGTGAAACAATTTGTTGATTCATAGAGAGGAAATTAAGAGCAAAATTGATCCTTTGTGGTCCATAGAAATAAGTCGATGGAATGTAGATGTTTGCCAGTGTTTTGATGAAGTAATACTTGAAGCAGATTTGTCCATCTTTGTGAAATTTCAGTAATATGCATTAATCTCTGTATGCTCAGTTGGGATTTATATAATGAAGAAAGTGTTTCCCCTTTCTTTTGGTGACACTCTCACAAACCTAAAAAGAAGAATTAGAATGAATGTGTTTAAAGAACCAAAATGGTGTCAAAGAAAAAGAGGTCAAGGGAAAAAAAGGCCAATGATGACACATGCAACAATAGAATGCCATTGGATCATTTGATTTTGCCTTTTTCTTCCTTCTAAAATCTAAAATTAAAACCTTAAATCCTGAACCTAAACCTAAACTCTCGAACCCTAAACGCTGAACACTTAACCCTCGAGCTCGCCCTTAAGTCCGACAGCGTTCGTTGGAGACATCCGATCCATTCAAAAATTCTAGTGAGTACAAAACAAAAAAGGAAATTTGCAAGATTGCCAAAAGATTTGCGTCTCAAACAAGCAAAATGGTTGAAGAACTTTGCTGATCAGTGTCCCGATTGTTGACAAATCCATCCGAATTTTCTTGGCGATGAGTGGTCATAACCCCTATGCAATCTGGTTTCGTTGAAGCACCGGCCAGCCATGGTTGTGGTGGCGGCGGCCATATCTCTCTCTTCTGCCATGGCCGTGTCGTCGTGTCTTAGTCGTCGTTGTTTTTACAGTCTCCATCTGTTTCCCCGCCGTTGCTCCTCGCTTCCTTCTTCTCTGCTGTCTGATTCTCGTCGTACATTCAGTACAGCAGCAGCATTGCGTCTCCAAATCCCAAGAGACAGCAGACGGGTGTGTAGCAGCAGCACGCGTAGTGAGTACAACAGGGTGGTGGTGGAAGCGGCGAGGGAGGAGCCTGAGGAAGGAGTTGTTCACATTCAGTTTGATTCGGAAATTGGAGCTTCGAATACTGCTGTGGAGCAACCGAGGTCGCCGCCCCAGTCCAGGTCATTTTTCCCCAAGAAAGGTCAGGATTTGGAGCTTGAGTGTGAGAGCTTGGCGTACAAGGGTCTGGGAGTTTGCAAAGTTGTGGAGACGGGGTTTGTTGTGTTCTGTGAGAGAGCTCTTCCTGGAGAACGCCTCGTAGCTCGCATTGTCAAGAAGCGAAAAGGTTTTGCAGAGGTACAGCAGGAACAATTTTTTTTCTTTTGTAAATCTGGCTCTGCATTGACGCTCCTCCATTAGGAAAAAGCACAGCAGGGACATGTGTCTATCTGTCTTTCAGATGTCAGATCTATGTGTAGCCATCCCTGATCCAGGAAACAAATAAATCCACTTCCAGATCTCCTCAGATGGAAGCTCTGCATTCAAAAGTAGCCATCCCTGATCCAGGAAACCAAAAAAATCCACTTGCTAATCTCCTTGGATGGCTCGTATTATAATGCAATTGATCCATGCCTTCAAATCACACTCCCTCTGCAACAAAGTTTACCCAAACTTCCAGCATGAGAGCAGAGCAGAATTGCATGCAAAATTGTACAACCTCTTTGATGTTGTTGGTGCATGCAAAATTGTAAAACCCTAAACCCTACCCTTTGGTAGTTTTTCACATCCTTACATATATCATGTGCTGCAGCTTTTTGTGAACTGTAGTGAAAGCAAGGTGTGCCATTTTTGTTGTTGTGCAGGCATATAAGCTGAAGACATTGTCGGTGCACAATAATGCAGTGACGGCACCATGTAAATATTTTGGAGAGTGTGGAGGATGCAAGGCACAGAATTTGGCATATGAGGCACAATTGCAGGCCAAGGAACAACAAGTTCATGATCTGGTGGCAAGGGTTGGCAAGTTTGGGAGAAGTGCTCCAGTGGATCATCCTGACAGTTATATGATGCCCATTGTGCCATGCTTGTCTCAATACCACTACCGAAATAAGGTCATGTTTTGCATCTCCTGTGCTGCTAAGAAATTCCATGCAGATACTGGAAGGCAAGGCAAGATTTAAAATGCTGCTGATTTGTCGAGTTTTCAGGTGCTAGTCCTCTCTAGGAAGCTCTCTTAAGGATAATGAAAATTAGTGTGTGATTGTCATGCTTTTGGCTGCTAATTGTGTGTTTTGACTTCTGTAGTTGATTGCTTTGGATTTATTGATAATGTCTTCAGGTTACATGAACCTGTAAGGACTGAATGATGCTGAGACTGGTAAGGATGTGTATGATCACTGAGCCACAGATGGAGTTCTCTTATGGGACAAAGAAATGGAGGCCTGTTGGGGAGTACATGATTGCAAGTAAGGAAGCAGAGAATGTAGATCCAAAAGTGATGGAGTTTGCTTTAGGGCTTCATGCGCCGGGTAGATTTGATAAGGTCTTGCCCATTGACCACTGCTTATTGCAGCATGATATATCTAATCAGGTGAAGCTCTCCTTACATTCTCCCCATTGCTTTGTGCAGCAAGTCATCTGTCAGGTGCAAGTTTTCCTTACAGACTAGTCTAAGCATTTTTGTGGGTTTACAGGCTCAGCCCATTTACACTGCAATCACTGAACCTAGGTCCTCAATGAGCTAACACTTAAAATCCACAAGCCCTAATCCTGTAAAGTCTATGAGACTTACCTCTTACCCTAATCTGTGACCTAAGTGCCATATCTTCAATGATGAACGTTTCTTTTCTTCACCTAATATTTTGTCTGTAATGTGCAACAGAGACAGTTGTTGTGGGTTTCTCAAAAAAGCTTTCAAGCTGGACTTTCTGCCATGGTCTTCTTTTGTTGTGGATTCCTTAGTATGTCTTTTGACCAAAGTTTACTTTCATTTTTGCAGGTCTTAGCAATGATACAGGAATTTGGAGAAAAGAATGTGCACCAGTTGCCACCATATGACGTGCGAACGTATGAGGGGTTTTTGAAACATCTTACCATCCGCTCTGGCAGGTGATATACAAGTGAATTTGCTGTCTTCATATTTTGTAGGTATCTTATGTCCTCTTATGTCCGCTACAAGAAATGAATGGTTTGAGGGGGCAACCATATAGTGCTTGCATCTGCGACATAATTATGAAGAAAATATGAATGTAGATGGAAAATGAAATGTGTTATTGAAGACAAACTCTGACCATAGCTGTCAGATAATATTGTGTATTATTGTTATCATTGTGTTTCTAGGTGGACTGAGATTCTGAAGCTTTTTGTGGTGCTGCTCTTCAAAATTTGAGCTTGCAGGGATTGCAACACAGGAGAGTTGCAACTGATGGTAAATTTTGTGACAAAAGATGACAAGCCTGAGCTTCTCCAACCTCTTGTGGACCATATCTCAGCTTCCTTCCCCCAATTGGTATGTTCAATGGATCGCTGGTGGCAGATTAGCACATGCCAAAGACATTGCTTTTGTTTTTTTTCTGTTTTCTCAAATTTTGGAGCTATAAGTTTCCCTCTCTTTGCATTTGGCTTGACATAGGTATGAAGTTTTGGGCAATGACTGTCAAACAAAGGGGAGTGGGTCATGTAGGTGAGCATTGTGAACAATGTAAATACATCAATAGGACCTTCATCGGTGGGTGAAAAGGAGCATGTGCTGCATGGTGTGGGGTTCATCACTGAGCATTTGCGTGGCCTTGTCTTTGAGATATCAGCAAACTCCTTTTTCCAGACCAACACGGATCAGGTTTTTACAGAAAGTGGTCAAGTGTTTATTATATTATGGGAGTGTGGAGTGTCCTCGATTCCTATCTACATTGTGATACACAACTTTCTGAACACATCATAGTTAGGCAAGAGAGGTTTTGGTTTTGAAGATATATCCTTTTGTAGACTTTGGTCAGTTGGCACTTATGGATTTATTTTTCTGTTAGAAACAGCAACGCTCCTTCTATAAAGCCATCCTGCTAGTGGCAAATGACTTGTGGGTGGCCAAGTTATGAGAACCTGATTTTTTCATTTCTGGCACTTTTTCCCTTTTTTATGTTCACCTTTTTTTTCTGATCCAAGAACCCTGAGCTACCTGTCTTTTTTGTGTCTCCTTTTCCATAAGCTAGCCACCATTATGGCTAAGTCTTCCCTTACTGTTGGGTCTCATGACCGAAATTCAGTATGTTGGTTAATGTTTGACATTAACCTGCACCCTGATGGATTTAGTGGGGGAAATGTCATGATAGATGTATGCCATATAGTTTCTGTTGAAGGTTCCTGAGCATGTTTTCAATTTTGTTCTGTGGTCTGGTTTACTCTTTTCTTCAAGAAGGGGTTTCCTCTTTTGAATGCTCTCTGATTATTGCCGGTCTTTGGTCAAACCTGAAATATCCATTTCCTTGTAATTATAGGGTCATCCCTCAATTCTTTTCATCTTAACTAAAATTGAAACTGTTGAGGAAGTTTCAGTACTTATGAAGGTATTCTATTAGATACAGGTATGGGTATTAGGGGAAAGTCATTGAGTCACTGGGAGAGTATTTTATTGATTTGATTTGCAATGTTAGGCACTATTGTGGGATTATCTGAATGGAAAGTAGTGGATGATTCTGTATTTCTCAAGATTTTTCTGAGGATATGTGTGATTTTTTGGGCAGGCGGAGGTGCTATACCAATGTGTGGAAGAACAGTGCAAGTTAAAAGGAGATTCCAGTGAAATTGTTCTGGACCTCTTCTGTGGCACTGGGAGCATTGGGCTGAGTATAGCTTCAAGGTATCCTCTTTCCTAGCATAGCAACAGGAATTCGAACAGATTCGATTCTTTGTAACCTGAATTCAAGAGCATTTCTCTCTGGGTTTTAAATCTTTCTCATCGTGGTGTTGGGAAGAGCAAGCAAAATTGCAGACAACCCTGTGGGAGAAGCTCATGTGACAAACCAGTTCTCAGTTACTCGACCGTGATTTTGATTCATCAGCTTTTTGGTTGTTGACTTGAACCACTAGGGTAAAGCATGTGTATGGTTATGAGCTGGTACCTGAAGCTGTGGCAGACGCTCGACGTAATGCGGATAGGAATGGTATACTGAATGCCACCTTCATACAAGGTGACCTCAACAAACTGACTGGAGACTTTGGGAAGGATTTCCCAAAACCAGACATTGTAATCACAGGTAGGATTATCCTTTCTTCATAGATTGTGCAATGGGGGATATTTTCATACCTGCAACAGAGTGATTGGTTCTGGACATCTTACATCTTTGGTGTGTCTGTTCTTCTTTGGTTTCTTTTGCTGCAGATCCCAATCGACCGGGTATGCATCTAAAGCTGATTAGCTACTTGTTGAAGCTGAAGGCACGCCGTATAGTTTATGTCTCTTGCAACCCTGCTACTTGTGCTCGAGATCTTGATCTCCTCTGTCATAGTCAGGTGACATGAATTCTGACCATCTTTACAATGCACTCCACTTTTATAGAGTTCAATGTAGAGTTCAACAATTGACTCTGGGACCATGGTAACAAAAAAATGCTCTAGAGCACAGTGTTGGGAGTGATTGTCTAAGAGAGTGAATGACCCCTTGGAAATAATGCTAGTCTTTTGTTTCAGAGGAGTAAACGTCAGCAGATTCAATCTCTTAAGGAACCTCCTCAATGGATTCAATATGCTGACATTTGTGGTGGTATGCAGGGGGGGGAATTAGGAATGGAAACAAGGTACCAGCTTGTTCATGTGCAACCAGTGGACATGTTCCCTCAAACATTTCACATTGAGTGTATCTGCACTCTTGAGCTTTGCACATGACTCTTCCTCACAATGGTAGTCTCATTTTTTTCAGCCAGGTAGTCATTATGACTCTTTACTTCCCTGCATTACTAGAGTAGGCCAATTTGAAAAAGCCAAACTATGCTAATCCAAACTGTCCAGATGTTTGGATTATGCATGATGCAGATGAGCTCATTGCATCAAGTACTTCTTTGTACTTCAAAAAAAAAAGTGAAAAAAGTTTGAATATACACATCTCCATGTAGTCATTCAATATATCATCTCCAGCTAGAACTCCAAACTGAGGCTGTACCAGGTATTCCTTTCAAATGTTTACTTGACCTTTCATTCCAGATATTCAAGCAATGGGCTTAACATGCTGCCTGAGTAATATAATTAGAATTTTACTGCTTTGTAAGATGATTGATACCAACTCTTGAATTGCAGACCATAAGTACAAAATTCAAAAGCAAGATTAAATGAAATGATATTACCAGTATGATGATTGAACCTTCCCCATTTGTCTACAGAAAATGCAACCCATTGCCATATGAAATTTTAGACATAGGCTTCTCTAGGGAGACAGGGCAGTACTATTCTTTTTTATTAACATATAATAGAGAGGAGAACATTGGATGCAAAACTTAGCTTTCTGTGGCACACAGCACTAGTAACTTAAGACTGCAAATACAAACTGATTGAAAGATACTAATTGGAAGATACTAATTGAAGGATGCCCAATGGCTATTTAAATTCGACAACTAAGCTTTCCCTACGGAGCATAAGTGCATTCCAGAAACTCTTCAGTGGCTCATTAGATCTGATGGTTGAATCAGAGGCAGGAAATCACAGTTAACAGATTTTATACTTTTCTGTCATATCATTCAGGTAAACTGTCTCGCAAAAAGGAGTTGTTCTCCTGTCCAGATCTGATTTCCAGAGCGCCTTGTGCCATTACCGGAGTATTTCTTAGTAGCAACTCTCAACTCTAACTCCACATCCAAGAATCGTATTCTCCTCTGTACTTTGCTTCTGTAATGAACTCCCAAACTGAGGACATAAATTTGGAACTGGAAGCTTCTTGACCTGAAATAGCTCTAATATGATACACTGACCTTCAACATGTGTTGAATCAAGGATACTTATCCTGAGGACCTGTCCAACTTGAACTTGATTAAGCTCAAGAGCTGGAAGTCTCTGCTAATTTCTAGTCCTTACTACCACAAAAGAAAGGCAGAGGAGATCATCCAACCTAAAAAACTCTCCTGCATCTGAGTTGAGAGACAAAGACTCATCTTTGATGATTCCAGGGAGGATTTGCTGACCGCATATCATGGTATCCAGCTGTACCCCTTGGAGTTGTGAGGAGTGATGGAGACACAACACCTTGTTGAGCAGTGATATGAGCTGCTGTGGATGAAGTTCCCTGTGGGAGGTGTCCATGGTGGGGATGTGCAGAAGGTGAGAGCCCATAACCCCCAAATCCAGGTGGACCACTTTGGCCACCATTGGCAGTGCCTGCTGGTCCTCCACCACTATGTACAGAGCTCATGTGTGAATGACCTGAAACCTTTTGAGCATGAAGAGCTGCACCATGTTGCATTGCCTAAGACAATCATCCCAGCCAAAGCAAAATGGTCTTAGTAAATAGCTGTTGGTAATAAACCTTTTGCATAATGCTTCCAATACCCAGGGAGAACTAGGTTTAACTAATGCAGTTAGAACAGCACCTGCCTTTTGGCAGTAGCTGCAAAGAGCCCTGTTGCATTGCTCTCTACTATATACTGTGAATATGGGTAAACTGCCCTGTTGTGAAAGACACAGAAAACCTCCCTCCTTTGCATGCACAGAAATACAGTATTCACACACAAAGCATGATCCTTTCAAACTCTTCACAGACATGCAAGGTTTAACCTTCTTACCACATTATGTGGATATGGGCGACCTCCCAGAGCTAGTGGTGAGTTTGACAAAAAAGGAGCTGCTGCTGAAACAGAACTCCCTGCAACAGCTGCTGCTGCCACTGCACTTGGAGGAGTGCCCATTCCCTGTGTGTAATATCCCCCTCGAGCAGCTCCACCCTGAAGCCATTCGCAACAGTCATTTTCTAGTTACACTATATTGATTCCACAAAGAGGGCACCTGCACATATATGGAAGTATATTGTCTGGGGCACACAGACAAAATCCCATATCTAGAAAAGCCACTGAACTCATAAGACATTCCATTTCATAGCTGAGAAAGGGAAGGACCATACTCATAAGACCCTGCTCACCGTAGTCTGATGGATGTAGACTTCTTATCCAGATAAATTGATGCAATGTGGGGTGGGCCAGGCAACAGAGTGCTCATCAGGAGGTTTGCTCCAGTGGTGGGACTTATCTGGATACAAATGCTGAGAACAAGCTTTACAAATACCCACTACATAACTACTTACCCAAGTTCAGTTCATTATTGTGTGATTTACCTGGAAATTAAACCCAGCAAGGCTAGGACTTTTTGGTTCAGCATTCAATCAGGGCCCTACTGCTTTGGTGAGAGAGAGAGACACATATGCCTTTACCTGGGTCAAATGAGGCTGTCGACCAAGTAAAGGTGCAGGCAATAGAGACGGACCGAGAGAGGGATGGACTCCATGGCCAGAAGAATGCGATGCAGGAGTAGTCTGTACAGGAGGGCTTGGGGTTCTTGCAAAATCTAGCTCTCCCTCTTCAAGATCTGTGGACACATGGATATCAGCAGCACCTGGGTTGTGATTCTCCTGTGATGTAACTGCAGCTGATGTCAAGTTGGTCCCACCTGTCACCACCTGAACACCATTTGTATTTCCCAGTGCAGGTGGAGATGGCAACAAACCCTGTGCCTTTCTCTTTGACTCCTCTTCACTGCTCAACACCTGTAGATGCATTGAAAAACAGGATCATGAGTGAGATACAAATGACCTTCAGAGCCCAAAGAATCCTATGTTGGCAGTCCTTGAATAATCAACATTCTCTCCCATCATGGATGAGAGAAAGGGGGAAGACCAACAGCTTAATTATCAAAGCTTGAATGATGTCAGACCTGCTTCAACATCTGTACAAGACGATGCTTTTCTGCAGTCAGTTTTTTCAACTTAGCCTCCAGCTCTTCCCTCTTGGTTGCCTTTCGGTCAGCAACTGGCTCAGCAGGTGTTTCAGTAATCTTTTCGGCACTGCTGCAATCTTCCACCTGCAACAGCCAGTTCCATAACTCACCAAAAATCCATGCTTGATGACAGTATTCCAGGGGGAGACACCCAAGTACACAAACATAGCCTTGCATCCACATCTTAATGCAGTGCTCATCTTCACATTGCTAGATAAACACACCACCATGCACATAACTCTAGAAAAAGAACTTAAAAAAAGTGGGGATGTAAATGTTACAATCAGATCAATTTACTCACATGCTTTGTAGAGTTCTTCTCCCCAGAGTTTGCAGGTGGAGTAGATGGAGCTTCTACTTTGAGCAACTCTGTTTCTCTCTCTTTTTGAACCTCGCAAGATTCTCTTAACCCTGCTGCATCAGTCTCAGCACTGCCTCCCGCTCCATCTCCAGAGGCCTCATCAGCCCTCCTGACTGTTTCTTTACACTCCCTGACAAAATCGAAATCACCACATGGAGCCTGAGGCATCCCAGCATCCAGTGCCACTCCCTCAGATATTTTCTGATCGAGATCCATCTCTTCAGGATGCTCTTCTCCATCCAAGGCCATAGGCTCAGAGCTAGGTTTTGAAGTATCTGCTACTGGTTCTCCAGGAAAAGTTTCTGAATTTGCAATGCTCTTCTCTCCCTGTCCTACAACGCCTTCCTCTCTCTTTCTCTTTTTAGTCTCCCTCTTCTCCGTGTCTCCAGTTCTCTCCTCGGGCTCTCGTTCAGGCTCGCCAAAGCCGTGGTGGCCTCTCAAGTATTTAGAGTCATGTGGTCCTTGCATAATAGCGTCCCTCCCTTGATTTGGTAACGAGAGCTTTGCGATGGCGGCTTCACTCGGGCTCCCTTCCTGAACCTCTTTCGCTTCCTGACTTGGTTCTACCGCGTTTCCTCCACAAACGACATCCTCATCCATGTATTCAACCTTGCAACCGTTCTCTGCCTTCCTTTCTTCTCCATCCCTCTTCCCGTCAAGCTCGTCGACCTCGGCCTCCACTAGCTCATTAGAAGTGGAGACAACGTTGCGTGAGAGTGTGAGAGAAGAAGTACCTTCGTCTGTCATACAAGCAGAAGGAAGGCTAGACGCAAGGTTCACATTACACCGGAGCAGAGCGGCATGCCGTTTGCCGAGTGCCTGTTTGAAAGCAAGCAGCGAGATGGACGGTTTAGGGAGCGGCCATTGTCGGGGAACCCCTGAGACCTTGTGAAGCTCCCCTCTGTATAGAGATATCATCATCCCGACTTCCACTCCAAAACCCTCCAAATCATCTGAACTATTTACACCGCTCTCTCCCTTCCTACCCTAAAAAGTTTTATTAAATCCCCGCCAAACAAAATATGCAGCAGCAGCAGCAAAAGAAATCAAGGCATAACAACGGAGCAGCTAGAGCATAGTTCTATTATCTACGGTTCACCGTAACCTGACTATCAACCGTGGAGAAAAGTAGAGAAAAACAGACACGAAAACGCCATACCAAACCCTAATGCAGCAATGACATTTCTCTGTTCATGGAAGTGACGATTAAGGAGGGGGATTTTAGGGTTTCCTCACGTGACGAAATGAAGAAGATGACGTATTCTAGATGGAATTTGGTTTTTTTAATGCAGATTCTGGATTCCACGAATGCTGTTTTATACACGAAATTCCAGAAGGGATTTCTTTTTCCTCGGAATCGTCGACGCCACACTAAACACTAATCCAGCAATGACATCTCTCTGTTCACAGAAATGACGATTGAGGAGAAAGGATTTTAGGGTTTCCTCACGTGTCGAAAGGAAGAAGATGACATACCTATTCTACATGGAATATGTTTTCTAGTTGCAGATTCTCGATTCCCCGAATGCTGTTTTTATGAACGAAATTCCGGAAGGATTTCTTTTTCCCTGAATCGTCTTCAAAGGCCCCACTGAAATTATTAGCCTACCATACACCAAGGCTAGGATGGTGCTTTTTCTGTATTGTAATGTGCGGTTTGTCATAGAATAGGTTTTTAAAAATGCAAATTCTAGATGCTCAGAATGCTGTCTAGATGAAATTCTGAAAGGGGTTTTGTTCCGTCTTCTGTGCTGCTGAAAATAGCCTACTATACATCTGTCACCTAGGTAAGGAGGGAAACATTTTCTGCCTTGTAATGTGCAGTTTTCAGACAGGAAGGACACACAAAGTATATTTCAGTTATATAGGTTCTGGATAACATTTTCTGCACCATAATCTGCTGTTTCTGATCAGGAAGGGCACATTGAAATAACGTTTACTACAAATTCTAGATAAGTGGATGTTGTGGAAACCAAAATTCTAGAAAAAATTTCCTCCACGTAACCGTCTTCAAGGCTACTGAAATAGCCTATTATACACCTGTCACCAACAACATGAGGGGAAATTCAAACCTTCAAAAGGGCTATAGAAGAAATTACATGAAAGATGTGATTATAGTTGGAATGAAATATTGGAATGTTTTAGACTTCCAGATGTCCTTTGTGCAAGGCCATGTAATATATATAACTCTTTTAGAATCTAATTAAGCTTTGACAAATTGAAGATAGGATATTAAAACTTCAATTAAAATTGGACAAAATAATAACATATCAATGAAACAAAATGACATATAGTGAAATCTACAACAACAACTAATTTGAAGAGACAAAATTGATTACAACAAAATTATTATGTCCACACATAATAATTTGATCATCGTCACTGGTAGTGCGGAGCCCAAGTTTTAATTAAAATTGGACAAAATTGAGTTGAAATTGTTCCAAAATTCAATATTTAGAATTCCAACTCAATCAACTTGCGTTTGGAAATGTACTGATATCTAACTAGGATTGACGTGGCCTTAGCCTTAAGAATTGACATTGACTTAGCCTCATTAAAATCCATTTGAATCTAAAATCTACCCAAGAGTAGACCTACATTTGAACTAAGAATTGACTTGTATGGATGTTAGGATGGATGTGGCCTAGAGAAATCTTTAGGAAAAAGTTGGGATTAAGTCTTGGGATAGATGTGGGAAGTAAATCTAAATTTAAACCATAAGAATTATAGTTTTGATATTTTTGATATTGTACTTTTAAGCACATGGTGCATGCTAGGGGGGGTTTTGGCTTGACCTTTAAAAAGAAAAATGATATAAAAAATTCTCATATCAAGGGATTCAAACTTTTGTAAAAATGTATGCCATTACATAAAATTTATTTTTCATGTGGAGTTTTCAATGTCAAGTGAGTTTTGAGCAATTAAATTCCAAATTGTTGTGAATGATATGTTGTAATTACATGCAAATGCAACTTAAGTAATGAACTAGTCATGCTTAATTAATTGACATATCAAGTCAAATTAATTTATATGTTATGAACATAGTTTTTTCCATGCTAATTCAAAAAGGTTATATTATAACCTTAATTTTCATGGTGCTTATTTCATATTTTTTTAATTCTTGTGAAAAATTTGCATATATGATGTCCTTCCATTGTTCAAAGTTTTTTTTGATTTTTTATTATCCCAATCAAAGGGAGTAAAGAGAATATGGAGAACTAGGATTCTACTTCCATTTGATCTCTTGTTTATCTTTAACATTAAACCCACAATCTCAATAATTTGATTTAATGCATTTGCACATAATTATGATAGTTGTCACATATAACCAAATTGTGATAAAAAATAATTATGGTTACTAACAAGCCAAATACTAAACAAGAGTAATGAATTAAATGCGACATTGGTCTCAATGCAATTATAGGACAATGTTTGGTAAGAAAAACATTTTCAAAAAATTTAGTATATATACAAACTATGATTTACATTTTAATTATATTTCTTACACAAAAATTTCCCCCTTCAACCAAATGGTACAAGGTTTGTTCCTTTTCTCAAAAAAAAATTCCATGCATGAAACTAATGAAAAAAATTAGAATACATGGGCAACTTCTTTAGGCTAGATGTCGCGGGGAGAAAAGGATTTTCCCTAGGGAAAAGGAGACAAAACCCCAACTATGTTTGTGTGTAGAAGGAAGCGACTTCCTTTGGGGAGCAACTTCGGAGGGAGAAGGGGACTAAGTTCCTTGGGGAAAAGGCCTTGTCCTTTGCGGGAAGGGGACTTGGAAAAATTGACTCCAATCTTTTCTTTTTGTCATAAATTTTAGCTAATAACTTCAAATTGAAAATACAAGATCAATTTTGATATTTACACTTTGAGAGCTTTCCAATAGTATGAAGAACATTTGATTTGGAGAATGTTTACCCCTTGCAATTTCTTCTCAAACATTTTAAAACTTGTTCCTTGAAGAACTTCTCCTAAAGAAGTTATTCCCTTTTCCCCGAAAATGGTCGGGGTTATCATTTTGTCTCCTCCCTGAGGAAAATCCTTTTTCCTTGAGGCATCTAGCTTGAAGAAGTTACCCAAAGGTTATCTGTTTTTCATCTATTTTGTCCATGGAAGAATTTTTTTTGAAGAAAGATCAATCTTACATATCCTTTGGTTGAAGGGGGAGATTTTAACCATTAAATCACCATTTTTCCTTGGAAATGTTGTGTAAAAATTAATTATAGTGTTAATCACTGTTCTTTTATAGTCCACAAATTTTTTAAATATTTTTCTTATTAGGCATTGTCTTCTAATTGCATTGACATTCGTGTCACATTTATTTCATTGATCAAGTTTAATTTTGCCTTACTAACAATAGCTTATTCATTATGGAATTGTCATTTTATTCCATTTCAATAATTTAAAGGTTCCAAGGAAATTTGATTTAATCTTGAAAATTATTTTTTCAATGTACAATGAAGTGGATAGTTGTTAACACATTACCTCTTACTAGTAGTGAAGGGAATAATGTGAAGGTTTTAATCTTATATATTTCATCACTTCAATTCTATCCTTATTAAGTTTAGGATTTTTCTTTTGTTTTGTTAGTGTTCTACTCACTTGTTTTGTTGTGGACATTCTTGTATACAATTATTCGTTTTGTTAGGGTGTTTAACACATTGCTATAGAGTCTTACACATCCATCCTTCAATTTTTTAACTTCTTTTGTTGATAAGTTATGCCAAAGGTTAAATTTTGAGATGAATATGTCCTTTACGAATAGACTAGCTTGATCTTCATGAACATATTTAAAATTGGAAAACCCTTCAAAATTGTAAGAGAGATTCACCTTATCGTTAACCAAACATTTATTGAAGCATGTTCTATTCCTATTTGATTCATTGCATATTTCAATTCTTCAACATGTGATTTTTTTTTTAAATCAGTTCAATTTACATTTGTTTATTCTTTGAAATTTTTACATTATTTATTATATACTATTGACAATGCATGTGTACATTACATGTAATAATATGAAAGCCTATGAGAAATTTGGGGAGGCACATTTTGGTAGTGGAGTTCAATAGTGATGTCATCAATGAAGGTTTCATGCATTCAATTAAAATCAAAATTCTCCATGCACAACCATCCTTTTGCATAAACTTGATCCATATTCTTTAACATAAAACCCATCTTGGGATGGTGGATGTATGATAGAGTTCCAACAAGGAAACATGAAACATTAGATGAATCTTCATGGAGCTTGGAAGCTTGAATTGGAAGGCCACATCATTGATTTGTTTTGTGACGGTGAATGGACCAAGTCTTTGGTAGTTCAATTTCTTTGAAGGCCAAGTTTTTTTTATGTATTGTTGTTGAAACCACATTTGCTCTCCAACCTTGAAATTTGGTTGATCCTTGTGATGGACATCAACATTTTCCTTGTATCATCTTTGTGCCTTCTCAAGTTGGATACAAGTTGTGCTTTTATGTTTGCCAACCACATGGCTCAATCTTTAGTTGTAGGATTCATGATGTTGTGCACACCTAAGATGTCAAAACTTGGGTGCAAACCATGATTTGCAAAGGAAGGGGTTTGTTGTGTTGATGAATGCATCACATTGTTGTATGCAAATTTTGCCATAGACAAGAAGTCTAACCAATTATCTTAATGATGATTGGTTGTACATTACAAATATGGTTCCAAGACTTGATTGACCCATTATGTTCATTCATTCATTTAAAGGTGGAAGGTTGATGATAACTTCACCTTTGCACCTAATAACTTTGGTAAATACAAAAATTTATCCTATATTTTGATCTAAATTTAGACTAAAACATATCATGAAACTAATACTAATAAAAGTTGTTCATTCATATCTACTCATATCTAGATTTAGAACTTTAATCTAGTTATGAAAGTATGAGAAAAACATCAAAACGACAAATATGGCTATGGAATTGAAACTTTTCCAGAAAACAAAATACTCTTGTTTCATACTCCCACACAAGTCAATGTTCTACAATAATGAATCTTACAATTCTTCTCTTCTTGCCAAAAATGATCATCTTAAAACAATTTTATGATCAATTCAAATTCAAATGGTGATAAAAACTATGTAAACTAGTTAGTAATTCCTAGAACAATGACTAGGTAAATAAATATATACTAACTAACTATTTCAATGAATAATTATCCTTTAACATTACCCCACCTGTACTTTGAATTACATCCTGGAATTCTGGATCAAAATATGTTTAAAAAAAAACTTAATGATGTTTCTGATGTTGTGAGCTAGAAATCAGATGCTGATTTTGCTATATTACAGTCTAATCTATTTGTACTACAATATGATTTGTATGTGTTTGCTATACTTCAAATTGAATCAATAGATGATTATTTGTTGTATTCAGAATTTATTGTTGTTTTTCTTATACTACTGCTGATAGTTGTGCACTTGTTTAATGATTTGTTGATGTCTGCTCCTATGATTGTAATTTTGATGTGACTTGTAGTTGTTGGTGTGAATGCAAATATAATGTAATCTAAGTATGCTCATATTGTTGTAGCTCTAATGTTAATTCAATTTGATCCTTCTATATTTCTTGAGTTTTATGTTTTTCACTTGTATTTGTTTTCTTATTTTTGTGGTTACAAATGCATACTCCTAGGAACTGACATCTTATAAAATACATTTGAATGGTTTTAGAATATGTTCTAATGCATATTTCATACCACCAGCCTCTTTGTGGGAACTATCCTTACCTTCTCTAAGGTATGTTGGTTCCTCCTCTTATGTTCTTATCCTTGATGGTCTTGCACTAGTAATATTTCCTTTCTATTTTTCTTCATATGGGGTTGCTAGTTCTAGAGTGAAGATTAAAGGTTCATATTGAAATGATGGTATGACCTTTTCCATGTGAGATATCTTATCCATGTAGAGCTTTTCATTTCTTTCATACATCTTATAAGCCTTTCTAATATCTTTCTAGACTATATCCTACATTGCATCCCACCATAGATCTACATCCTACCATAGATCTACATCCTTCTTTTCCATTGTCAATGCTTTAAGCTTTACTTGAAGCAAACTATGTTGCTACTTCTTGAGTTCATTGTTTTCTTTGAAGACATTGTCATAATTAAAGGGCTTGATTCCTTGGGCTACTTCAAAAACTTTTTCCAACCTTTTGTTAAAAGCCATCTGCCTTTGCAAGTTTTTGTCCATCTCTATTTGCTTTTAGTTATATTGTTTCTATAACTCATTTTTGGATTGGTATACATTACCAATATCCATTCAGAGGTCCCTTAACTCCTTCTATTATTTCAAAAGAGTTTGCTCCATATTCTTGTAATCTTTCTAAAGTTTATTGTGTTCCACACTAAGAGAATCCTTCTCTATCTTCAACTTCCAATAATTGGTATTTGTTTATGTCAAAGTTGTTTATAAAGAATCTATTTTCATTATGATCTTCTCTAGATCCTTGTTGTGTTTTTCCATGTTGTTATTATTATGTCTGATTATTTGCAATTCTACCAATACTTCATTATTCTCATGCTTCTTGACCTGCAACTTTGTTGTAAACTTTTGTTCCTTCTCCAAAACCCCATGCAAATTCTGAATAGATCTGTCCTTCTATATAATTTGATTGTTTTTAATTTCTAGATCATAAAGTATGAGCAAAATGTTGGTCATTTGTGTGTTATGTAACTTATTGAAACATATTAGCAGCTTTCCTATGTTCATCCAAGTTTACTTCTAACCCTTGTATAGACCTTGGTGTATGAAACCTAGGAGGTTGTCCCTTTGGAACTAGTATTTGAAGAACTTAAATGTTTGTGTCAAGTCCAAATTTCTCCAAACACATTTGTTCTCTATTAAAACTTGGTTTTGAAAGTAACATACCTTCATTATTCTATGGTATTGGAACATATTGTTGCACTTCTAGTAGATCTAGTTCTAGATCCTATATCTACTGCTTCACTCTTACTAGGCTTGAAATTATGGCTCCCTCTTGGGCCATCTTTGGTGCTCTTGCCCATCTAATCTCTTCTTTTGCTTTGGAGAGATCTATGGTCTTGGATTGGACTTAGGAGATATTGACTTTTCCTTTTGTCTTTGTTGTTGTTGTTGTTGTTTCATCGACAACTTTGTTGCCTGTTGAGGATTAACATTGCCCTTCAATGTAGTACCTTCTTGTCTTTTCTACCTCTTTGGCAAAATTTCTCTCTCCTCATCATCATTAAACTTAGACATTAGAACTATTCTTCTGGTTGTCCTTATCTCTGGTTGTTTATCCTTTTTAGGAAAAATATGTGTACGATTAAGAGGTCTCTTGTTCTTGATAAACCTCTCCCTCATAATATCTTTCCTCCTTTTGTCCTCCTATGGCTACTCTATTTGCTTCTTATTTCATGTGGTTTTGCTCCTTGGACTAAAAACCATTTTTGAAACAAAACCTCTAGGACAATAGTAGAATGGCATACATCATTTTTTAGCTTTCCTTGGTTGTTCTTTTAATCATGTTCTTCTGACATTTTTCCCATTTGATCAATTTTTTGACTAATTGAAAACACATAATTGCAACTTAGTTAATAGATTCTCCATGATTTGCTTTGGACATCATCATGGCAAATTTATTACTAAAATATTGCACCTTATCTTTTTAATAGATAATGGGCAAAATTGCAGCAATTTTATTGACATACTTTGATCTCATTTTCTTTACAACCCACCCTTCATTAGTGTTGTAAGTATTTGGGACTCTATCAATTATGTTTATTAGTGCTACTCTAACATCTAACATTTCTACCTGATTTGCTTCTATCTCTCTTGTATGGCAAATTAAAAAAACCTCTATTAACAAATGTATGTCTATAATTCTTTGCTCTTTTACCATCATAACTTTGATTTTGTTATGTCAGAATCCAATTTCTAGTTGTTCGAAAATTCAACTAGGATGAGGAGTCTTCCATTCAACTTCAAACAGACCTACCAAACCAACTCTATTGGTCCATATTCTCTCCTCCTCTCTAAAACTTGTCCAAAGCAAAATATACTTTAGATTGTTATTATAACTATATTTTGTAGTAGTAAAAATGTACTTAACCTCATCATCTTATTGAGTATGAACCTTCTTCCTTCATGGATTAGTAGCCATTGCTTGTTCAGTTCTTTTCTTACTGTGCTTCTTATTTGGAATGTGCACCTTTTCTAGAGTATGTTCTTGTGTAGGCTCTTGTTATTGCGATGGTGCTTTTTGATGTTGTTGGGAATCCTCCCTTTCTTTTTCCTTTTTAGAGTTAGATGGAAATCAGATGAACCTATTCACTTGTACCTACCTCTCTTCTGAACTTTCTAAAATTGTACCTCTTCAAAGTTTCTTTGTAATTTCCAGGGTGCAATGCCCTGCTGCCAGGGCATTACCCGGTGTAATAACCAAGGTAAGTCTGTACAGAGGGACCTCCCACCTGCACAGTGAGAAATTACAGATCCTAATTTACAAAATGTAAATGAACTTCATTTGCTTTTTTGGCCCCTAATAAGCTTTTTTTCTTTTTCTTTTGGAAGCACAACAACAGACCTGACCTGACAAGCTGTTGGTATCACCAAGTCAAGCTCATTGGCGGAGGGCTGGCAGGATAAGCCTTTCTTTTTACAACAGCAAATTGTACAATTTACCCTTCATAGCAACAAAAACAAGCCATTGAATGGATTCAACTTGAAAGAAAGAGTGCCACATGAGAAGAGAAGATAGCTTCTTTGCTGAGCATGGAAAGTCTTTCCAAAGAATTTGTGAGTCCCAAAAAATCAAACAAATCACCATTGATTAGTTGATACAGCCCTGCCCACTTTCATATGGTTGTGTCCGCTGTTGGTTGAGTGCTTACAGACTCTCTCTGTTGTATCACTTAGTGGAATCACCTTCAATCATACAGCTAAATGACTGACTCCTTCACATAGACTCTAACTAGGGCCTAAAAACTTTTGCTGTTTCTTCAACCGATGGCTTACGAATCCTCAACACATGAAATATTGACTCTTTCAGAATCAGTCTCTTCCACTACATTTGATGCAGTATCATGATTGCCATGAAGTTGTAATTTTGTCAAGGCTTTGGAGTACCTGTAATTTGTATATTTCATTAGCAGCTGCTGTCACTGATGGCAGACCTTGCAGAGAGTGCTTGTGGAAACCTTTAGCCATGTTTAGGATGACTCTGCAATATCAGCCACTGACATCTGTTTGGTACTTACAGTCTCTGATAAGCCCAACATGCATAACTTTTTCACCACTAATGGGAGCAATTTGTACATAAGCAAAGCTGGAGTGTGCTATTCTTGTATGCAACACCGGCTACTTTTGCCTTCTCATGACTCCACCTCCATTTGGCCTGCTGCTATTCAAATGAACTGTGCCTGAAAGTTGGTGTTACCCTTGTATGCATTTATGCTTTCTTTTAGATTCATTTATCCATAATACAATTTCTATTGCTGCATCAATGAAGATGTAACTGTTGCACTGGTGTTTACCTTGATGACATTCTGTAAAGAATCCCAATCTGCACTAATTCCCATCTGAACAACACTTTGAAGCTCACCATCGCATATGTTTGATGTCTGCAGCACAGTTGATGCTTTTAACTATCCAAGATATTTCCATGGAAGAATAAGAGACAGCTGTTTTCTATAGTAAGCAGAGATTAAACATTATTTTCAATTTTGTGATGAAGACAGAGATTGTGTTCATGTCAGGAAGAGAGTTTTGATCTATGATGGAAATACAGGCTCAATAAAGAGGTTCAACTTGATTTAGCAGTTAATGCATCTCTGTATCCATGGCCCAGCATTTTTCCTTGGTTCAGAATTTCACTGCAATTTCCCGGTTGGTCTAAATACCTGAGACAGAGGTTCACCATGGCTATCCATACATGCAAACAGAGGGGCACTTGAGATTTGTATTTCGTTAGCTTCAAATACAGCAAGTTCCAGATCTCTGAAGTCTGTAGCACAAGCACTAGCCAGCTGGAAAGGAACTTCATGTTGTGCTTGAAATGGGTGTTGTTCATGAGACACAATCTGATTAGAGTTCATCAAAATCGTTGGTGGTGAAGCACAAGATTGCACCATCTGCAACACCAAAGTACTTCACAATGAGCTTCCTCAGTTATTGTGAGGGTGAGATAGCACATGCATGTTAAGTAGAAGCTTGATGATTATGGCTTGAGTTATTTTGAGAGTGAAGTTGTGTCTGCACAACTCTGTGAAGTACTTCGGCACTGTGAAGTACAAAGTTGTGCCATAAGTTTCTGAAGTCTGCAACCAAGTTGATCTCTGATGATTCGAATTTCCTTAAGGCTGTGTATTGTATATTGATATGCAGGACAAAGTTCAAAGAAACCAAAAGATGACAAAAAATTGTGATCAAAGTCCAAACAACTATGTGATGGAATCCACAATTACAAGTGGGCACCTGCACACCTCTTTGTGAAGTAAACTCTCCAAATGAAAGTCAAGTTGTGGATTAACTGCAGCCAACTTCATTGACAGAAACTGCACAGGCCATCAAGCCAAAAGTCCAAGGTAAGAGTGCTGGCCAGCACTGGAGGCACAATGTACTGAGAAGAAGATTTCCTGAATCAATAATCTCCCTCAAGGAATATGGAACAATGTGACTCTCAGTTCTGTGAGCATCTGGCAGATAAGTAGGAACCAGCTTGGTGAGATAACTGACCTCCACTTGGTGCTGCAAAGATTGTACATAGTTGATTGTCTCATCCAACATGACAGCCCTTCCTGTAAGCTGCAGCAAACGATACTCAACATAGATCAGTTCAGCAAGATTGATTTGATGAACTTCTGCATCCTGTTCCATAATCAATGAAGGTAACAAGAAATTGGCAAGAGAACAGGAACAATTTGATTGATATTTCTTGAGCTCATCATAATCATTGCCCAAGGCTTGTCTTCAGAATCTATATAGGTTTTTCCTGGCCTAGACAGGGGCCCTTGTTCTTGCATGAAAAGAAAGAATACAGAAATTAGACACCTTGCTGCAGCTTGGGACAAGATCTTGCAGAAACTTCATGCGCTCACTAATCTTTTCTCGGCGGACCTGGAAACATTAAAGACATCCAACACATCAACCAATCCAGTTATCTGTTGTTCAGACTGCAAAGAGTGAAGAATGTGGTTTTGAAGAGAGGGCCATGAGCACCAACTGCAAAGAGTGAAAGAATGTGGTTTTGGAGAGAGGGTCATGGAGCACAGACAGCAACCATAACCATGGATCTTAGAATGGGTGCAACTCTCACTATGCAGAAACCCTAATAACCTGCTCATAATGCCAAATCAAGGACACAGAGTCAATGAATCAACATCCAACACATTGACCAGTCCAGTTATCACTTGTTATAACTGCAAAGAGTGAAGAATGTGGTTTTGAAGAGAGGCCCATGGAGCACAACAGCAGTGATGGCCATGGATCTTGAAATGGGTGCAACTCTAACTAAGCAGAAATCCTAATAACCTGTCCATATTGCTAAATCAAGGACACTGAGTCAATGAATTAAAATAAATAAAGCATTTTCATGTAGACCGACAAAATGCAAAAATCTGCTCTTAAATAATCTCATAGGAGCATGTGGATGTTGTAATGTGTGTGGTCTACTACTGGGGGGGATATGATCATTATTACCCTTTCTGCAAGGCTATGGCTGTCTGTGGCTTGACCCCTTCGAGCTCGCACATGGATATAATCCTGCGTAGGTGCTTGGTGGTCTGGAGGCGGCAGCAGTGGCAGATTAAGGCCACGATGATTCAAGTCTTCCATGGAGTGAGGGCTGCCAGATTCATCTCCAGAATGATTGCTTGTTGTGCTTTGTTCTGCCTTGAAGGACTGAGCACTTGAATCTCCCAGCTCCCCAGCTTTGAAGCGCTTTGCTGCCGCTGCCTCATGGCTTGAATCGAGCAGCTGCAAATGTGATTCAGCAGGGAACCCAAATTGTCAAATGGAACTCTCCTGTGAGAACGAGTAGAGGTGGGTTTGTAGTAGTAGTAGTAGCACTGGAAAGCTCGGGAAGGAGAGGTTTATAGTTTATACCTCGGCATCATCTCTTCCGCCAAAGTGACAAGGCTCCAGTCTTATAGTGCCGTAAACATGATCGTTGTTCTGTTGTTCTTCTTGAGGTGGACCAGGTGGTGTGGTTTTGCGTTTCCCCATGCCACCACCTGGATTCCTGGCACCATCACCGCCACCTCGTGGAAGAAAGAAAGCTGGTTCCCACGCGGCGTTTTGAGAAAGGCGAAATGATGAAGAATTCCTCCCTTGTCCGGCAGCAGCAGCACCTTCTTCGTCGTACTCGAAAGCTACGGTGGCGGAAATATCTTCCGTTTCTCGCTCCATGAATTCCGCTTGGAGGAAGCCGGGTTGCCGGCAATCGAGATGATGATCCGCCTCCTCCTCGGCAGTAGACTTTCCTTGAATTGCAGATTCCCGTTCTGCATTGAATCCGTCTTGACCATCGAAGAATGTATACTCGGATGCAGCGCTTAAGGAATGAGACCGCTGCTGCTCATGAGAGCAAGTGTAACCGCTGTTGTTGTTGACGTATGAGAATCGCGAGGCGAAGGAAGGATCATGAATCGTACTCAACAACCTTTGACAAGAAGCAGATGCAGCAGCATTCAAGGTGCTGCTGCTGGTGGTTCCCGTCAGCGGCGGCGGGAGATTGTCGTCAATATTGTTGAGTCCTGCAAATCCGGATTGCCAGCAGCAGCGAGCCTGGCTTGAGAAATGGTGAGTACTCTTAGGGCAGCCATTGGAGAAGAAAGTTGCGTGGGAATTCGAGAATTGTGTCCAGTCCTGACCGCCTCCGTTGTTGCTGGAATCATCGCAGTAGTTCTGCAGCGGGACGGAGGAAGGAAATGAAGCCGCATCTGTTGCTTGGTAGTCTAGCGAGGAGGAGCTCCAGGATCTATTTCCTCCACACGTCGTCGTCGTCGTCGTCGTCTTCTTGCTCAATAAAGCTGGCGGAGGCGACAACTCTTCCTCTTGAACAACCATCGACTTGTCACCACTGAGATCGTCGCCGCAGGGTAGGGAATTGGACAACGAACAAGGCGTCGTCGCCACGTAAACGCCTGCAGGATGACGATCATAGCTGCTGTCCTGCGACGATCTCCGTGACGACGGCTCCTGCAGAATTCCGCTACACGAATGAGATGAGATCATGTGGACGTAGCCTGCTGGTGCTCCTGCTCCTGCTGCAGAAGGTCGAAGCTTGTGGCTAGGCATTGAAGTTGATTTCTCTAAGGGAGCGGCCTGGGCCGTACAATAAGCCATGAAGGAGCTCATCAAGAATGTCGATACTCTGGCCGCAGATCGACGTTCCGATTGTAGAAGAATAAACAGCGTTGAGGAACTTGCTGCTGGCCTAATTTCCTGCAGCCAGGCTCGTCGCAGGGACGCAACAACATTGCCAACATTGCCAACCTGCGTGCATAAGGATGATGGCAAGGTAGAAGAAGTGCCGGCTCTTCTCAATCTCTGCAGATTGGAGTCTCAGGGAATGAAAGGAGCTTTCATCGCCAGTAATCAAGCGCGATCGAGTCAAGCAAAAAAACTCCGCAAGCCGCACCTCCGAAGCAAGCAAGAACCAGTTCTTCGCCTGCTGATTGCACGATCGACAATCATCTGCGACGGACGACGCACAGCAGCAGACGCAGAAGTTATAGAGCTCCTGAACAGCTGAGGACGAATGAGCGTGGTGGAATGACGATCTTGATCCTCACTGGCACCTGGCGCAGGCCTCCTCACAAATGCAAAAAAGAGAACAACAAAACAAATTACGAGCCATCCAGTCAGCGGCATGGATCAACCAAGCGCCGTCCTCCTCCTCCTCACAAACTGTAACAAGTGCAATTTCAACACGATTGCTGTAGTAGTCCTGCTGGAAGGAAGGAAGCTGTCTCTTAGAACTCTAGAGTAGGAAAAAAAAAGCTTGTTGCAATGGAGAGTTCCTTGGATCCCGCGATTGCAGAGCGGACGAACAAACGGTAATACTTAGTACCTATTTATTTCCTGGGCTGGCAATCCTCTCTTAAATCCATTACAAAACAAAGGTTAAAAAAGATAGATATCGATCTAAAATCTGTCACTCCATCTTTCTTCAAGCCAACCCCATCAAAAAATGAAAATAAAATTCGGGAGCGCAAATTGATTACGCAGTAGGAGCCACAAAAGTACCGGGAGTTAATTTCCTTGCACAATAAAATATAAAGAGAAAGTAGTCGGAGGAACAGAGGAGATGAGGACGCAACGGCGACAACGACGACAACGGGAAAAACCGAAGCGCAGCAAAACAGAGTTGGGAGGGAGGAAGAAGAGAAGAAAAAAGCCCACGCTTGCTCCCTCCGTCCAAATATTATGAACTTCATATACTGTCTTTGTAGATGAAGAGAGGGAACAGTTTATTTCATCCAAAAGAAGGGCTGGCTCGTCTCTCTGTCCATGAAGGTAACTTTCCAGGCATGTTAATCTCTTTTTTTCCTCCTGCTGCACATAGGTATCAAATAAGTTCAAACTGCTGCCCGGTACTTACAAGTGGCCCTTCTCGTCAACAGTTCATTTCACCCAAGAGGAGGCTAGTTCTTAGAAGTGGTCCTTCTCGTCAACAGTTCATTTCATCTAAAAGGAGGCTAGCTCGTCTCTCATCCATGAAGGTAATTTCCACCACGTTAATCTCTCTTTTCCTTCCCTGCACATCAAATATGTTCAAACTGCTGTCCGGTACTTAGAAGCGGTCCTCGTGAGTAGTTAGTTCATCCAAGAGGAGGCGGGCTCCTCTCTCATCCATGAAGGTAGCTTCCCAGGCAACTTAATCTCTTTTCCTTCGCTGCCCATCAAATAAGTTCAAACTTCTGCCCGGTACTTAGAGGATGATGGTTTATTTTTTCTTTCAATATATTTTCATCTATTGGAAAAAAAAATTGGGGCAATAATGACAGAAAAATGCCTGAACAGAAGAATTTGCTCTTTTTTTTCTTTTTTTTTTCTTTTCTTTTCCATCTTTAGGGGTTGTTTTGTTTTTTTGGCATTTTGGCTTGAAAAGCATTTGTTTAGGGTCTCTCCATACAAATATTCATAGATGGATTTTTTTTGTAGAAGGACATTTCAAAATGATTTCCTAGGTAAATGAAAGCTACTTTTGTAGAAATTAATATTTTGTCAAAGAAATAAGAGGGAATTTTTTTTTTTCAAAATTTTGGAATTTTTTGGTATATATTTTGCTTACACTTTAATCAGTTGGTTCAAACTTTTTTCAAAATTTTGTTGATGGTTTGGTTTAATAAATGAAATTAATCCACAAGCATCCCTTTTTGCGAGATTTTTCATATTCTTTTATATGATTTTCAGGCAACAATTCATTTTGCATATTCCTTAGAATGATCATCGGGCAATTCCATTTTCAAGCCTAACTACTTCACTTCTTTCTTAATACATGGATATGAAAATTAAATTTGACATTGACATAAATTTGGGCTCTACATTGCTACGCATTATCAATGACAATTAAGTATTTTTTCTTCTGTTTTTATATGGTTTTCAATAATTCATCATCAATTATGTCAATGTTGAATTTTAATTAAATTATATAAATATCATGAATGTGAATAAACATAAATTAATGTCTTTTTATATTCATCTTGGTGGGTAGGGAAAAGGAATGAGATAATTATTAAGAAAAAAGTGGTGTAGTTAAGCTTGAAAATGAGATAGTTCTCTTTCAACTTGACTCTAATCAGGGACAACCGTATGATAAGAATTGTCTAAAGACAATCATACGCATAGATTCCAAAAAATCACCCAAATTGTTCTTCAACTTTTTTTGTCATTGGAATAATTATGAACTATTGAAAACCATATTGGAATATAAGAGGAAGAAAAAAAAAGGTCGATCATCGCTGCTAATGCATACCAACACAGAACCCAAGTTAAATAAAGTCAAGTCAAAACATCCAGACCCATTTATTAAATCAAAAAATAAACAACATTCCTGGCCTAAGATACAGGCTCATAGATAAGTTTCATTGGCAACGCAAAGAAATTTTTGAAGATTGGGTCGTTGCAAATTAGGGTTTGATGTTTTCCCCAACGTTTTTACTGTGGAATTTGCAAAGACAAATCACATTTTACCGTCCCCCCTTCTAGTGACATAACAACGCATCTTGGGTGGCATTCACCAAGTGCAGTAAATGCGCACCTGCATATCCAGAGGTCCACTTTGATCAAACTGTCATATCTCTTTCAAATGTTTTTTTTAGGGTTCAAAATTAAATCTACAAACAATTAATTGTGTAGACTTGAGGCAGCCCTTCAGATCAGCAGCAACAATGTTTTAGTGTGGGTATAATGTCCTGGCAAGAGGGCACATTACATGGCATAATCATCCATATGATGGGGCCTCCCAAAGTGTAATTTCTCACCATACCAGCTAGAGGCTGTTTTTGTAAAATCCCACTATACAGGCAGGAGGCCCCTTCATTTGGCCTGCTCTAGGCAAGGTCATTACATGAATTGTTACACTTTAGAAACGGCTGATCCCATGAGCCTCCCTGTGTTTTTCAGGCCTACAACCAAACCTCCAGCTATCACCCTCGGTGGTGGCACTACAACCATCAAATTTGGGAAAGCCTTGGGCAATTAGGGCAGGCCTTCTCCAACACATGATTAGTTCGTTATAGGCAAATTGTAACTTAATATAAGAACTCAAAATGTGCAGAAGTGCCATCCAGCAAATTGAGAGCACAGGTGTAGAAAATGACAAATGGGCACAAAAAGAACTGAAATTCTTAGTGACAAATTGTTGGCAGCCTTTGCCAACTATGAGCAGAAGAGTAGTATTCCAACCATTTTATTTTTGTCAAAGTTCAGATTCGCATTGTACCAGTATTGCTTGGTTCTGTGTGCAAAAGGTATTCTACACATTTTTCTTGGATGATCCCTGGCTTTTTAAGACACATTTTGTGTTCAAAACTGGGGGAAGTTTGCACACACAAAAGGTCCCCCACCATACCAAGTCGCAAAGGGCCCCCTACAAGTCCCATTGAGTTGTAAGAGCACTTATCGGTGCCAGTTAGTTCCTACTTCACACAAAATAAGGCCACTTCTTTACTAGAAGAGCCTTCCTGACTTGAGATTTCAGGATTTATGGCTTTCCAAATTGCACTAAGCTATTTAGCTGTTATGTTGTAAAGATGTTCCAAGACCTTGAAAAACCTTTTAGATTTTGCTTCATGTAGATCAAGGACATGTTACATAATACAAGATCTGCAACTAGGTTTTACAGGGTCTTACAAATTTTGTTGGGTCCCAGCCCAGCTAGGCCGTACAGGTCCTTACAAATTTTGCAAAGTCCCAGTCCAGCTGGGGTGTACAGGGCCTTACAAAACTCTGTAAGGTCCCAGCACACCTAGGCTACAGGTACAGGGTCTTACAAAATTTGTAAGGCCACAACAGCCCAGCTAGGCTATACAGGGTCTTATGAAATTTGTAAGGCCACAACAGCCCAGCTGGACTATACAGGGTCTTATGAAATTTGTAAGGCCACAACAGCCCAGATGGGCTGTACCGGGTCTTACAAAATTTGTAAGGTCACGACAGCCCAACTAGGCTGTAAAAGACCTTACAAATTTTGTTAGGTCCCAGCCCAGTGAGGCCATACAAGACCTTACAAATTTTGTGAGGTCCCTGCCGAGTAAGGCTGTAGAGGTCCTTGCAAAATTTGCAAGGTCCCAGTGCAGTGAGGTTGTATAGGGCCTTACATATTTTGAAGTCCCAGTTGAGGTGTGATCATAATTTGATAGGCTTTTAAAGTAAGAGAAGGGGATACTCTTTTTCAAAACCTTGCACGATTTTTGATACCTTCCACTCAACGGACCGGCCTCACAATGGGTACCTCAAATTCTGAAAGGTTCTCAAGGTAGGGTAGTAGGGCCATTCTCCTATTCCAATTCACCTCCAAATTTTTGGCCAGGTCCCTAGTGTTGATACTGGTTCAAAAGCTGTTGCTGACTAAGAGAAACTGTTGGTACATTGCAAATGCACAACTAGTCATCAAAGGGATGTTTCTGGCAATGAAAACTGATCCCCAAAAGAGACACCCTAAATTGAAAGATGCACCCAATGTAGACCGGTCTGCACCCCCAAAGTTCTGTTCTGAACAACATTTTGGCATGTTTTATCACCAGAGTCGATCCTCTGCACCCCAAGTGTGGCACCTGACTCAGAATTCCTTATCTTATCATATTGAACAATTGTCCACGACAAAAGAGTTCCAACATCCCAACTCCCAATACAAGAGCAAGTTTATTAGGTAGACATATGTATATATATGTGTGTGTCTCTTTCTCTCTTTCTCTCTATTTCGCTATGTACTACATGCGGGTGTACCTGTGGTTTGTTTTTTTCATATGTGGGTTAATGTATCTCACGGTTGATGTGGTTTCTTTCTGGGGTTTATGATTCTCTTTGTCAGTTTCTTTGCTGAGTCATCATAAAGATTCATTGCATCTCCTGACCTTTATTTCCCCACAGCTGACAGTTGCCCAGTTGGCTTGCCTGATCCCAACCACTGTGGAGGGCATTCCAGTCTGTTCTTGGGATTGTTGGAACATGAAGCTGGCAATGTTGTGTGTGCATTCTTATTTTTCAATTAATTAATTTTTTTCCCCCGTAGGCTTTAAATTTCTCTTTTTGAAACCATCTTTGTGATGCTGACTAATGGTGATCATCCATACGAAATTTCTTCCAGACATGGCAAATCATCCATAACAATTGAGTCATACTCTTCTATTTCTGATTACATAACAAATATAACACTGGAAATTTATCAAATAAAAAAAAAATCTAGTGATGAAAAACTCCCAGAAATTTGTGATTTTTGTACTATCTATTTTAGAAATTTGTGAATTTCACAGGATGGAATTTTATGGGTTTCATGTAACATTGTAAGATCCATCTCCTTTAAACATGCAAGAACCCTTGAAGTCCTAGCCAATCCGATCTACAATATGTCACAAGTTTCTGCAAGTGTTGGCTGCAGCCTGTTCCAGCTTCCAGATGCCCAAAAAATCGGCTCGAGTGAATTAATAGCCACCAATGCACCAGTTGAGGATGAGCTCGTTGAACCTGTTTCGCGGATGATCATCTCCCTATCCGCATCGGTTTTTTTTTTCCGGATCCTCCTTGCCCCAAAATTCTCTACCAAATTTTTTTTCTACATCCCCCCTCCTACCTCCCCTCCCTACCTACCACCTACCTCCCCCCTCCTACCTCCCCCCCGCTACCTACCACCTACTTCCCCCCTCTTACCTTCCATCGCTAGAGCTCCAGAAACGTTGAGCGAGAGTGAACTGGAGCTTGGAGGAGGAGTTGGAGCTTGGAGGACGAGCTTGAGGAGCTCGGAGCTTGGAGGAGAGCTGCCAAAGTTTGGAGCTTGGAATTGAAGCGGGACCCACGTAAGCCTTTTTTTTTTTTCTTCTTCTTCTTCTTCCTTGCAATGGAGGAAAAACAAGAAGAAGGCGACAGCAGCGTGGCTGCCGTCGCCTTCTTCTTCTTCTTTTTTTCTTGTTGCGCTCCAACGCAGCGAAGAAGGTGACGGCAGCAACATCTGCCGTCGCCTTCTTCTTCTTCTTTTTTGCTGCATTGTGTCGCGTTCCCAAGTTCTTGGTAAACCCACTTGAGGGTCTAGGTATATGGCAATGCGGAAGGAGTTGGAACTTGGGGCACGATCCCGACTTCCAGCACTAGAGGGAGGTAAGAGGGGCGTGCTAGAAGTCCCGAGAAAGACTACGAAGAGTTGACAAGCTTTACTCACTCACACGGGCCTGCATGAAAACCACACAAAGTGGTTAGAACTCATTCTAGGTCCTTTTGGTGTTGGGACAGCCATGGGTGAACTCGGACTCACTTTGACACACCACACCCCGGGCTCGGGAGTAAGCCACCACCTTACTCCCTATAGTATACTCTGTGACTCGTCGCGGGGTGGCATCCAAATGACCTTTTTGTCTCGGGACTCCCGCGTGGGAGTCTCGAAATCGCGCAACTTTGGACTCCCGCGACTTTGAAGCCTCATAACTTTCGGAGCAGACCTCTGATTGAGTTGCCCTCTGAAGCAAAGTTGTAGGTCTCGTCGAGACCTTTCTAACAATATGTCGCACGTTTTCTGCAGCCAAGTATTTCGGGTCGATTCCTGACTTTTAGTGGTCGGGAGTCAAAATTGGCGGACTCCCGGGAGTTCGACTCCCAGGCCTTCTTTTGGCCATAACTTGTGTTTCAGATGTTCAAATGAGCAATGTGAGCCCATTTTAAACATTTACACTTCAAGAGCTTTCCATTGATATAAAGAGCACAACAAGCCATTGAGTTTTGACCCCTCAAAACGCTCTCTAAAGTTTCGGGAGTCCTTTTGGGACTTCACTCTCACCAACTCCCAACATGGGAGTTCACTTGGGAGTGTGAGTTCACTCCCTCACATTCTTTGCACTCCCAGGAGCATGTGATATGACTCCCGGGTCTCCTTATAGGACCGCACACTTGCAACCCCCTTGCCTTGGTCGCGAGCCAAGGCTAGGGTTGCGACACATTGCGTTGCAACACTACGTAGAAGGCGTTGGCAACATGGCTGCCATTGCCTTCTTGTTTTTTTTTCTTGATGCGTAGCGTTGCAACGCAGCAAAATAGGCAACGGCAGCATGGCTGCCGTCGCCTTTTTTTTTTTTCCTTGCTGCGGTGCAACGAAGAAGGCAATGACAGCCATCTCCTTCTTCTTCTTTTTTTCTTGTTGCGTTGCAACGTAACATAAAAGGCAACGACAGCCACGTTGCCGTCACCTTCTTGTTGTTTTTTTTCTTGTTGTGCTGCGCTATAACAGTTGTAGCGCAACAAAAAAGGCGACGACAACGGCTCTAGTCGCCTTCTTTTTTTTCTTTTTTTTCTTTTTTTTCTGAAGTGCTACAGCGGAGTGAGCTGTCGTGGCCCTCTTCCTCTGATTTTGTTGCCCTGCAACTAAGCAAAAGCAACAGACGAAGCGATGGCAACTGTCGTCACCTTCGTCTTTTGGTTTTGTTGCGCTACAATGCAGCAGAAGAAGGCGCCTTCTTCCTCTAGTTTTGCAACGCAGCAGAAGAAGGCAATTGAAAAAGAAGATGACGACAACTACTGCCACCTTCTTCGATGGCTTTGTTATAAAGAAGTGGCGTCCCCCGCCTTTCTTTTATGGTTTTGCTACAAAGAAGGTGACGGCAGCAATGTCGTCACCTTCCTCTATGGTGGTGAATTGTATTTTTTCTTTGTTGTTGCTTATGGTGTAGTTCCTTAGAATTAACATTATAGTAACTGGTGGTTTTTTCTTTAAGGTTGTAATGGCCAGGGGAAAAAGATTGAGGAAAAACGCTGGTGGGGAGTTGGAAATGAGTAAAGAAAATGGTACTGCGTTAGATGATGCAAATCTTCTACCAAATGTTGTTGTGTCAGACGAGGCAATTCTTTTGCCAAATGTTGTTGTGTCAAACGAAGTAGATGCCAAGCAACACGTTGCTACAATTACCAAGCAAAACATGGTTGCAATAGATGAAGCAATTAGTGACCAAAGTAATGTTGCATTAAATCAACCAATTGGTGAGCAAAATGGTGCTCTATCATAATTGAAAGACAAGGATGACAGTTGGTATAGATTGTTTTAGAATTTATGGACATTAGATTAAAGATAGATTAAAAAAATTGTACAAGTCTCTTCAAGTTTAATTATATTCGCACCTTCCATCATTTGTTGGAAGGTGTAAGATTTTTTTTATCAAGTTTTTTTTATTGCAATACTTGAAAATAGTTCATGTTTCTAGGAGTAATATGTGATCAAATGAGTTTATGTTTTGTAATACATGCATTCTATTTTTTTATCTTTCATTTTTTGGCTTAGGTCCGGAAGTTGAATCTGACCAAGCTCCTTAGCCACTTACACTTCTTTGTCCACATAATTTGGCTCGAAAGGACAAAGAATGGACGCATGTTGGGTCGAAATGGAGGTGCAAAGTTGGCACTTACACTATCGCATATTGTGCGAAATGACTATTGACCAAGCATTTGAAAGAGGTGCATGGCTTGGTGGCAAAAAAGGCCAAACTTGGGAGGCCTTCAACTGTTGCAGGAGGTCCTCGACATCAAGACCATGCCAAGATGAATGCTCGCATCTTGGGAAATGCGATGGTTGTGCAAAGGCGGAATGATCAAAAGGTGGCTAGTCACGCTCGTGCCAAAGCACAATGCAAGTGGGAAAACCTGGTAGCTGTTGCAAAACAGTGTCCACCATTCCCAAAACCAGCTTTGGTGAAATTAGCTTCAGAGCAATTGTTGAAAATGTTGGGCTTTAATGCTTGGGGTGTGGGCAGTGTGCTTCGAGATACAACATCACAGATGGAGAAGGATGAAGATTTATAAGGGATGATTCGATCCACTCGTTGTGTGTATGCACGAAAATTGAAGACGACATGGGATGTAAAAATTTGGGATCAAGAGTCAAGTAAAACAAGTCGAACAAAATAGTTGACAAATGTTTTGGATTTTCATGAATCCAGAATGATTCATGGAAGGTAAGAAACAATAATAAATAATGTTTATTATTTTTTTATTGCATTTCATCCAAGGTGTGTTAGGGTTTAACTTGGTGGTTTTTGGGTGTTTATAGGGTTCAGGGCTAAACACAAGAAGAGTTTGTTGCAACTACAGTTTAAATTGAAATGTAATGCCGCCATTTGTACATTGTTTGTCATGCAACAAAGGCTGCAAATGTAACAGCTACATACCGAGCTAAACACGGGATTATAAATATTGATATGGGTTAGGGTTTCATTCTATATAGTTAGTTAGGTTTTATAGCCTTTTTATTTTTTAGACTACCCAATTTTTCATGCACCCATTTTTGTACATCTTTTATCAATATAATAATATCTTCTACTCACACTTGTTTTATGGGTATATGGTTAAGCATGTGTCTTCTTTGTCATAATTTTCTTAGTACTTGAAATGTAAAAATCAAACCAAAGATCAAAATGAACATTGTGCAATACTTACATCTAATATAATAGGACTCACATCACCTGAAGAGTTTAAAAACAATACACACATTTTAAACATATAATACCTACATCATTTTCTATTATAAATTTCATAAGGAGATTTTCAAATATGCAATACTTGCATATAAATCCCATAATAACCACTAGTTTTTTTGGCATCTTTTGCAATACCCGCATATGGGTCACAAATAGTTGTTGACATTTTTCATTCGTTGCAATACTTGCATATCGATCCATGATATTCGTTGGGTTTTTATAACATTCCTTGCAATACCCACATATAGTTTCTATAATAGCCGCTGGTTTTTTTTTGCATCTCTTGCAATACCCGCATATAGGTCCCATAATAGTTGCTAGTTTATTTTTGATCTCAACAAACTTTGTATTGCATTTAGGGTTGGGTTTTCACATAAGGTTTGTTTCTTACCTTTATGTGATAACTCCAACTTAATTTTCTCAATCTTTTTGAAGAAAATATAGAATGAGATTATATTGTTTCACATATATTTAAACTCAAAAATTTCCCCCCAATTTATTATAAAATATTTATGATAATTAATGTATTATCAAGAAATTTTGTCATATAATTAAAGAATTAATAGACCATTATTTCAGATAATTTAGATGAATAATTATCAAGAATTAGATAATCATTTATTTATTTGGAATAATCAATTAATCATTTGGCTTAACTTTATTTACTTGGATAATAAAAAGTTGGATCTAAAAATCAAATTGATTAATTTAATATATGATTAATTAACTTAAGTATATTTTTGTTTTAATAAGCTATTGAAATCACTATTTAAGATAATTATTCCATGTTATAGATTGTAAGTTCAGCTTTTTCATGAAAAATTCCTACACCAAGATAAACTTGATCACAATTGTCATTGTATTATTTGATCCACAAACAATACAACCTCTTTTTAAATTCATGAAACGAAGTAAGAATCATGGAACCCTTAATTAACAACCCTAACCTTTATACACACCTTTGTTAGCATATTAATTTCAAATTAACTAATTATTTTGGAGTGACCCAAAATGTAGGTATTACATTTAGGGTAGGATTTTCATTTAAAGAAGACTTAACCCCCACATGTTTATTTTTGGTGTGACCCAAAATGTAGGTATTGCATTTAGGGTAGGATTTTCATATAAATATGTTTAAACCCCACATGCGTATTTTTTGTGTGCCCCAAAATGCAGGTATTGCATTTAGGGTACGATCTTCATATAAAGAAACTTAAACCTTACATGCGTCCTTTCGGAGTGGCCCAAATTGCAGGTATTGCATTTAGGGTTGGGTTATTTCAAAGTGATTTTGCATGTGCATATTGTGTTTAGGGCTAGGTCTTCACTTAAGGGTATCCAAACCATTTAGATGGGTCTTTTTGAAAGGTGGGTATTGCATTTAGAGTTGTTTTTTCATTTAAACTTGCAATACCTGAACTTATACTTACCTTTACTAACTGGATTTTTGGGCATTCATTGCAATACCTACATCCATACTTACCTTTACCAACTAGAATTTTGGGGCATAATTACAATACTTGCACTTGTACTTACTTTTACCAACTAGGATTTTGGGGCTTACTTACAATACCTGCATTTAACACTAATATTATCATTCTCCTTGCTTTTTGCATTTCACACATTTTGTGCTTATTATTTGGAAACAATAATAAATTTTGTGCCATATTAGACTTCATGTGTGTGTTGAATACATGATGTTCAAAGAATTTGGGGTGTGGTTTCCTCCATACAAAATTTATTCTACAACAAAATTCTTAATGCCAATGGCAACAATCTTGATTAGTAACTGAAACATTTATTCATGACATCGTTTAGTACGTACATTTGTGTGATTGAACATTGTTTCATGTCAATCTTTGAGTTGTTTGACATTATTTCCCAATCCATCTATATTAAACTGTATCAATTATGGAACATATGGAAACAAAGGAAATTCAAATTATGGTATAGATCTAAACAAATGAAAAGATCAAAAACCAATACAATGAACAAAATTTAGAGTATAAACCTTAGGTTCTGAAATATATGAACCAAATTCTTATACACTAAATAATAATGCGTAACCTTAAAAATCCAAATGATATTTTACCATAAGCCTTATTACAACCCTAATTATACAAACCTTAACAAAAAAAAAAAATAGTGATATATGTCCTAAACCTAAAAAACTATATAAACTATACAAATTATATAATGCAAAATACATTAATCTTTAAAAACAATCAAATAAATTTCATACAAAACCAAAAGAAAAGATATGTCTTTTACCTTTGTGTGATCTTTCCAACTTAATTTTTTCCACTCTTTTTGAAGAAGATATAGAATGCAATTGTATTACTTCACATATGTGTAAACCCTAAAATTTTCCCCCCAAATTTAGCCTACTTTAGATTAATTACTATACATTTGTGAAAAACTTATTAATTAATTTATGTGTCTCAACCCTAAACCTAATGGTTAAGTTAATAGGGTTTGTAATTAATAGAGTAGCTAGGTTAGTAGGGTAGGTGGTTAGTACAATAGCTAGGTCAGTAGGATAACTAGTTATTAGGGGGTAGCTGTGTCAGTAAGGGATAATAAATAAGGTACCAAGGTTGGTGCAATACTTATGAGGGTAGGAAAGTGAACAAGGTAGCTATTCGAAATGACCCCAAATGCAGGTATTGCATTTAGGGTAGGATCTTCATATAAAAAACCCTAAACCCCACATGCGTACTTTCGGAATGACCCTAAATGCAAGTATTGCATTTAGGGTAAGATCTTCATATAAATAAAACTTAAACCCTACATGTGTCTTTTCGGAATGACCCAAAGTGCAAGTATTACATTTAGGGTTGGGTTATGTCAAAGTGACTTTGCATATGCATATTGTGTTTAGGGCTAAGTCTTCACTTAAGGTTATCCAAACCATTTAGATGGGTTTTTTTGAAACGTGGGTGTTACATTTAGGTTTGTTTTTTCATTTCAACTTGAAATACCCAAACTTATACTTACCTTTACCCACTAGAATTTTGGGGTTTCGTTGTAATACCTACACCTGTACTTACTTTTACCGACTGGAATTTTGGGGCATAATTTCAATACTTGCATTTGTACTTACTTTTACCAAACCCTAACAAAAAAAAGTCTTGGTGATATATGCCCTAAACCTAAAAATTATACAAGTTATACAAATCATATAATGCAAAATAAAAAATTTGAAAAAACATAGGAAAAAAAATTAAAAACCAAAATTCAAAGGTCTTAAACTATAAATATTTATTAACTGAAAGAAAATATGTTAATCTTTAAAAATAATCAAATAAATTTCATATAAAACCAAAAGAGAAGATATGTCTTTTATCTTTGTGTGATCTTTCCAACCTAATTTTTCCACTCTTTTTGAAAAAGATATAAAATGCAATTGTATTACTTCACATATGTGTAAACCCTAAAATTTTCCCCCCAAATTTAACCTACTTTAGATTAATTATGATACATTTGTGAAAAACTTATTAATTAATTTGTGTTTCAACCCTAAATCTAATGGTTAAGTTAGTAGGGTATGTAATTAATAGAGTAGCTAGGTTCGTAGGGTAGGTGGTTAGTACAATAGCTAGGTCAGTAGGATAACTAGTTATTAAGGTAGCTATGTGAGTAGGTTGGTGCAATACTTATGAGGGTAGGAAAGTGAGTGTAGCTATGTGTGAGGTCAGGTCCAGGAAAAACGGCCAAGAACAAAAAAAAGAAAAAAATTAAAAAAAAGTACAGTGGTCAGCAGCAAAAAGGAAAAACGGCCAAGAACAAAAAAAGAAAAAAATTAAAAAAAAGTACAGTGGTCAGCAGCAAAAAGAAATCGACTGTGATGAGCCCCATCCGGCGCCGAATGAAAAAACGCAACCCATCCAGTGGACAGAACGGCCAACTGGTGCATTGGTGGCTGTTAATTCACTCTGGCCCAAAAAATCTTATTTTGCACGGAACACATATTTGGTTGTTGAAATGAGTTTTGAGCAGGTCTCAGACTTAGATATTGAAACCCTAGTATACAGATTGATAGCGGTCCTGGTATCAAAGAGCTGAGCACATTTGTATGACATCAGACAATAGCCTTGGACCCATCTTTGCCAGATAAGGACCTGAGGTAATAGAATATATATATATATATATATATATAAATTTTTTAATATTTTATTTTTTTTGAAACTTTATTTATTTATTTGAATTTGACAAATTGTTTTACAAGGAATGTCATAGATAGGGAGAAATTAGTACATAAGTTTTAATATTTAGTTTACATAGCTCAAATGAACTTCACTAAAATTTTAAGTTTCCATTAGGAAAAAAAAGAAAGGAAAATGGAATGACTTCTCTAAATAATTATCAGTTTTTAATGTGCCAAACCTGGCCCTAACCTACAGTATGTATACTTGACAATTTTTTAAAAATTAAAAATATGAACTCAAAGCAATTCACATTGACCCTTAAGAAATAAAAATGGAAAGTTCCCATACTATTATTATTATCAAGAGCAAGACCTTATATACCCCCAGGGAACTTGGCAACTGTCAATTGTGGTGCCCAGGGGGAATGTAATTAATTGACAACATGGATGAAAAAAGATTTCAAGTAAATGTCAAATTTCAACACATGGGTGGCTTTTTAAATTGAAAAATCTCTTGGTTCAAAAAAATATGCGTGTGTTTTTTTTTCATTATTACCCATGAACTTATTTTGAGATACCAATGTGATTTAATGCACCCCATTGGAATGAGGGTTTACAACCTTTTGAGTGGTCAACCTTGGTCACAGTGGACCAGCACCCACCAGCACACTATCCACTGGATGCATCTTATTACTCAGTTTAGGATGAAACTCAAGTGAATTAATATCTGGTTTCACCTTAGTAACTAATTGCTGTAGGCAATAGGTCTCATATATCGGTGGATAGGTAGGAAAATAGGTAACTATGTACTAGGTAAGTAGATGGTTTATACATAGGTAAGGGGAGTTTTTATTACCTACCTACCCACAGCCTGCTTGTGGGTTAGTAGGGTCTAGAGTGAACCAGCACCCACCAGTGCACCAGTTGATCGTTCTGTCCATAGCCTGAGATGTATTTCTTCATCTGGTTTCTGACCATGTGTTAACCAACATTGCACCATAGTCAACTTCTGACCTTTGATCCTTTTTTGTTTATTTTGGGTGCTTGCTTTTTTCCCCACCTTGACTATTTATTATCCAACATAGTTACCTTAATTCCCTACCTACCCTACTAACCTAACTATATTATTTGCTTATATCTTGGCCTTACCTACCAACCCCCCACCTACTTACATTATATCTGTTTGTGATTAAACCTTTGTTTTCGTCATTTCTAATTCATATTTTCATGAATTTTTTTAACAAAGTATTAATGCAAAGCTCACATTCATGGCATGCAAACATAATACAAGTGTGAGGTTACCATTATAACAAGAAAAAACTTGTATGCACTGATGTAAAATATCATAACTATTAAAACTTTTTAAAATGTTCAAAAATGTAAAACATGAACTTTATGTCATTATTTATGCCAAAGAAACCCAAGTAAGATATATATGTTAATATCAAGAGACCTTTTTTTTAAATTATTTCTATTAACCACCATGGCATGTATTCACTGATAAATTCTTGTTATTGTAATCAATTTAGTGTAAAGTTCATGGTGATACAATTGAAGTTGAATGGCACTGGTTACAAATTAATATTTTATATTTACTCAAATTCTGCATCAAACACATGATACACATTAATATACAAGTTTGAAACATGTAAACCAAACCCAAAAGGAATTACTTGAGTATGTACACATATTTGTCTATTGGATTTATTTTTTAATAAAATAAATTTGAAAACATTGAGAAACAAATTATGAAAAAAAGGAAATTAAGGAAAATATTTTAAAACTTTAGTTTTCCGGAATTTTAAAGACCAGTAAAAATGTAAAAGTAAGGGGGAAAATTTCTTTAAGACAAACATGAAAAAGAAACGAAAAGAAGTTCTAACATCTTAAAAAACAGAAAATTTTGAACAAGGCAAAAAACCCAAAAAATCTTCTTATTTTTAAGGGGAAAAAAAGAAAGAAAACAAAGCAATATAAAGGACCAAAAAAAAAAGAATTCTTTTTCTTGAATTAAAATAAAATAGAAAAGAAGAAGAAATTAAGTAATAAAAGAAATAGAATAAAAGAAACAAAGTAGACTTATTTTTCTAGAATTTAAAGAAGTAGAAAAAAAAAAAAAAAAAACCAAAACAATTTTTCTCTTCTTTTAACTTTTTTTCTTTTCACCTTCTTTCTTTTTTTATTTTCATTTACTTCTTTTTCATTATTTTGTCTCTTTCTCCTTCTCTTTCCTACTTCTTCTTTTTGTTTCTGCTCTTATTTCACAAACCAAAACAAAACAAAAACAAGGAACGAAGCAAAGGTATATACTTGGCATGATGTGCATAACCAAGAGATGATGCAACAAGCAATGGCAGCAAGCATAATGATGTGGTGAAAAAGAAGGAAAAGGAAAATAGAAAGAGAAGGAGATGATAAAGAAGAAATTGTAACAATAAAAGAGATGAAAAACCTAAAGTAGCAAAAAAATGATTTAAAAAATTCTATAGCATCAATAAAAGAGAAGAAGAAAAAATAACACAATGGTAGTAAGTAAAAAGAAATTGACGAAAAAATCTGAACTGCAATGAAAGAGAAGAAGATGTGTGGTGGAAGAGAAGAAGAAAGAAACAACAAAGAAGGAGGAGGAGACGATGGAAGACAAGAAGATGATGGTGTGAGAAAAGAAAAAAGAAACAACAAAGAAGGAGGAGGAGAAGATGAAAGAAGAGGATGGAAAAAAAAAGGTGGGGAGTAGGGAGGGGTGGGGAGGTTTTGAAATCTGAGAGAAAGGTGGGTTAGCGAAAAACAAATTAAATTTAAAATCCATCTCAAGGTTTGGTTTAGGTTAAATGATTTGGGTTCATCCCAAATGGTCAAAACAACCTCATCCAGAACTGGTGCATTCATTGGCGTTGATTCACTCAAGCCATTAGTAAGTAGGTTAAAAAAAACAACCAAGCCAACTACCATGGTTAGATAGGGAACGGAAACCCAACAGAAAACTGTTTCCTGACCACTTATCGTCCATCCTTCATTGTGCGCTGGCGGGTGCTGGTTCACTGTGGCCATCAATCTTGACTTATACTTGGTGGATTATTTCTCTCGCCTTCCCTCCCTTTCTGAACAAACTTTCCATTATGATAACAAAATCACAGTGATCACTTCCAACACTCCTGAAAACCGCAAACATCTCAACTAGTGTATATAAAGTTTGTGCCTTATTTTCAAATTAGTCACATTTTAACTGTAAGGCAATCACACAAATTTCCTACTATTTTTTTGGAGTGCACCTTATGTTACTCATGCAATTGGATGGAGGCATTTCCTAAGTATATTTAGAGGGAACCTTATATTTATTAATATTCCTCCTAAAATATGAGGAATATTACACCTACTCCTTAAAAGTGGGAGGGACATTACAGGCACTCAAGATCCTCTTACTTTTAAGAAGTAGGTGAAAGAACCCTACCCTTTTACATGTTGAGATCTACCTATATACAAGGTAGTGCCAGACGATTGGGGCATTCTCACTTGCTTGCTCAAGGAAGAGTCAAGGAGCAATTATTTTAGGAACGCTCACACTTTGAGGGAGTTTCTTGGCATAAAGACCCAACATTTCTTTATCTTTTCTTTTAGATTTCTGGAGCGATCTCTTTGTTGGATGGATGGCAATAAAGAGAGGCCGGACAAATCTCACAAGTTATTGTTATACAGTAGGACCTTTAAATGAAAACTTTCACTGTCAAGTTTAAACCACACCCTTGCAAGGACACTGTTTGTATATTGAAGTAGTCTGGACACATCAGGCTCTTCCATATTGTTAGGAAAGCTGTGTCTATTATTTTATATAACCATCACTTGCCGAAATTTTCAGAATTAAAAAACCAAGTGCCTAAGTTAAGATTTAAATTTTATTAATTATTCGGCAGTCTACTGCTGAAATGGTAAAAGTACCACAGTATTACATCGTGCTGAGAAGAAAAAGAACACCCATAAATTTGTCCACTATAGATCATGGTGTGTTTGCCCATCAGCACCCCATTTTGTGCCAATCTATGTGACCTTAATAAATCCGCTCTCCTTGTGGACAAAATGTGCATATATCTAGACAGAAACAAGAGAAACAAGTACTCTGCAAACCTTGAACATACATGAATGGGAATAATCTTTTTCAATTTATCTGTCAACTGACTTTGATTGATTTCTATGTTGCAGATGGATTTGAGCAGGAGTTGGATGCATGAAAACTTTCAATAATCATCGGCTTTGGGCTTCACAAAGACTTGGTCCAGTAACATTCATCTGCTTTCCATGTGGTTTTTTATTATTATTATTGACAATTGAATGGGCTTAATCTCCTCATCCCCCCTAGTCCCTTCTTGCCCAATAAATCCTCCCATTGCAGTGTTCATAATTTTAAGATGCCAGTCAGCAGTAGACACAAGAGTGGTATGTAGCAGCTTTTGTCTTTGGATTTTGGAAAACCAATGAACTAAACCTTGTTAAAGAAAGAGACACTACAATTGCAGCTTCTGACAACCAGCCTTGCAAATGGGCCATTTGAGTTGTTTGAAGTTTGAACATCACTTATGTCAAAAAGTTTTTTTTTTTCGGTTTGTGTGTGAAAGAGTCAAAGAACTAACTAACCAACCAAGAAGGGTAGGAAGCCTAGTGCATTGGGTGCCCCATAGTTAATGGTTCACTTGAACCTTGCACACCCAAGCCTTTGTGCAATCAGCCAAATTTATTCCAGCAAATGTGAAGGAAATGGCCAACCACTCTCTCAAAATGGGGATTAACAATGACCGCACTCTCTCACCTCAAAATGGGGATTACCCATAGCTGCTCTCTCTCACCTCAAAATGATGTTACCCATTTCATACCCCAGGGTTCATCATCGGTATTGCATTATCATTGCCCATCCCAAATTGATTGTCACAATAAATTTCATCTCAACAAATTGAACCCTTAAACCCTAAATCTATTTCATAACCGTTTGAATGGAACAATCAGACCATGGAATGGGCTCTAATGGGCTCTAAGATACAGTTTCACCAAGCCATGCTAAAGTTTTGAGTGCTAAATTAATTGCTAGAGTGAACCAGCACTCCTAGCACACCATGCAGGATGGCTGGTATGTGGACACTTTTATGCACTATTCACTAAAGCTAACCACAGTGGTTAGGTAGGTACTAACAATCACATGTATCTATTATCTACCTGCCTAGTAGCCGCCAAGTGCCTATGTACACAACAACCTTGTATGTATATCTTCCCTACCTACTTACCTACAACCCACTTACATAGGATAGTGTGACCTAGAAATAGGAGGGGTTACACAATCAGTTGCCAAGGTTCCACCTTGGTAATTCCGTTGAGGTTCATCCATGTGATGCTTCACTTCCCACAATACTAGCCTGCCATGATCATTAAGCCATGTATTGCCCTGCTGCCAGGGCATTACCCTACACATAATGGGTTTCCAATGGATGGTGCACTGGCTGAGTGCTGGGTTGCATAATCCTAAATCAAAGTGGGCAGGACTAAGTTGTAAGCAACCCCTGTTAAGGCAGTGAAAGTTGATTTTGTGTAGGGTAAAGCCCTAGGATGGGGTACATTCTCAAATAAGGGGCCTAGGATGAGGCAATAGCCAAGTCCAACCTTGCATTTTGGTAATGTCCCCCACCCATAGGCTTTACCTATCATAAAGCATGAGGCAAAATTTATCATGAACCAAACCTATGTAAATGACAAGGCATATGGATGGGAGGGTTCTTACACCTACTCCTCAATAGTGGGAGGGTTCTTACACCTATAAGTAAGCATAATTTGCTTCCCATTCTTCAGGAGGGGCATAGTATCCCTCCCAATTTCTAGGCAGGAAATTGATGGATATAAGGTGCCCTCTACATACACGACAAACTTTCTTCTAGTGCTTTACAAAGCCCATGTGTACTTGCAATGCATAGGAACACAAAGCATAAGACAATTAAAAAGTGGTAGCATTTCAAGAAGGAAATGGCAAAATATTCTTGATCCTCAATGTTAAACTTCACACAAAAGCATAAAAGCCAAAACATAAGAGAGACATGAGTCAAACCCTATGGCAAAACCACACAGATGATACCAACAAGGCGCCACACTGACACCCACTTAGTTAGTAGGGGGTGTTTAACCCCCTTGAGCAATCAACTAGTGGGCTCGCACTTAGAAACCCACCAATGAAATTGCTTACATGATGTTGAGGGTTAATTTCTTCCTTCATTACCACAATTTGTCCCATCGATGCATAGTTGATTTGTGGATGCTGTCCTAATCACAAGGGAAGAGCCACCAAATTACAGTCCACACATTTTCATGTTTTGAAGAGCTTGGAGAGAGGGAGGTGTGACAGCAGCAGGTTTTTGAAAACTAGGGATAATCTAAGCAGGCCACTACCCTGGGGCCCCTCCCCCAGTACTACTCGTAGAAGCCCCCACTGTAAGGACTCAACCTGCGCAGGGGTGTTTTGCAAAATGGAATGCCTGCCTATGAGGTCATTATGCAATAGACAAAAGCACCCTGATACGCAATCTGCATCCTAGTCAGTCATTCTGACAAGGCCAGTAGGCTGAGCCCTAGCAACAAACTAGGTGGTAGAACGTGCCCTAGGGAGCAAGTTCTTTGGCACAAAGGATCATAGGTAGGTAGGTATGAAGTAAGCAGCGGAGGTAGGTAGGAAATGATAGAATCAGCCTTCACAGGCTTTTTAACCCACTTTTCTCACAGCATTGGGGTTACGTCCAGCCTATTTTCTTGGGGGAATAAAGTTATCCTTAAAATCATGGCCGGTTTGGGTATACAGCATATATATAAATGTGTGTAAAGGGAATTTTGCAGTGAGCCACTGAGCAGATCAGCTCCCATGTACCACTGAAAGAGGGGATAAAGCAGGCCCAAAGACAAGGTGACTTTACGGATAACTCTATTGCTTTAAAAAAAAACAAAAGAAACAAAACCAGGGAGTGGATATACATAGCTTTTATATGTCAGTGCATTTAGGATATGGCTTTGGAAAAAAGACACTCAGAGGATGGATCGTGAGTATGAAATGCTGAAACTCAGCATTTCATGCACAAGTTTTGAAAGTAGTTATAGTGGTTGTACAGGTAGGAGCAGTGAAAATATATGTAGCAAGAGTGGAGGCGCTCAGGAAAAAGCAAGACAGGATGAACTCAGTTTACCACCAAAATTGCTGGGAAAACTAGTATAGTGGTTGTACAGGTAGGAGCAGTGAAAATACATGTAGCAAGAGTGGAGGCGCTCAGGAAAAAGCAAAGACAGGATGAACTCAGTTTACCACCAAAATTGCTGGGAAAACTAGTATAGTGGTTGTACAGGTAGGAGCAGTGAAAATACATGTAGCAAGAGTGGAGGCGCTCAGGAAAAAGCAAAGACAGGATGAACTCAGTTTACCACCAAAATTGCTGGGAAAACTAGTCTGGGTCCCAGTTATTTCTTTTCGTAATATTTTCATTTCCAGGTAGGCTACTCGCTTGATGCCCTGTTATGCCGAAACTCACCGTCCCCGCACCCTTAATCGCAGGACTATATGGATAACTCTAATATACTAAATGTATTGACAGACCATTATCTTGAGCCCCAAGTTTGTTGTCCGACCAACTGGCAACATCTAGAAACAATAGGCAACTCACATTATCTTCTATGGAGCGTATGTGTTGTAAACCTGCAAAACTTTACTACCATACATGGAGAGAGAATGAGATGCTATATACTCCCCCCTCCCACCAAGTTCTATCTGGCACATAGAGGAGGCAATTGCAACAATGTGACACTTGCATGGTTATTTTACATGGTCGAATGTTGTTCTGCAAAAAATGAAAATAAATTATTAAAAACATTGTTTTAGTAAAACTAGAAAGTAGGCTAGTGGTGGGTATATTTGTTGATCTCTCTAAAGTCCCTGATTCCAGTCTTGGTTGGAGATGTAGCAAAACATTTTTAACATCATTATATGTTTTGTCAAATAGGTTTTAAACTTTAAGAAGGGGGATTGTATAAAATAACATAGAACCACACTGCTCCAAACAGATGTCGCTTCATATGCTAGATAGAACTTGATGGAGAGTGTTTAATGTCTCCTAGAGAAAGAGAATATACATACCTATTTTGTATACAATCAATAAGGGGAGACATTAAATAACATGTAACAAGCTTTGTTCAAAATCCAATTATGAAACTTTGCATGGTTGTGCACATTGTGCAATTCATGTCCTCCACAATCAACATTTGTCTTATTTGAAAAATATTTTAATTATATTTTTGAATTTTCCCCATTCAGTTTGAACCAATGTTGGGCAAGTATCACAAAAAACACCAATTCTCAAGTTGGTTTTCAAGTCAATTATTATTTAGGTTTAAACCTTCAAAGTATCATTTCATCTCAACCTTGATACTCATGGTGGTAATAAGCATAACCATTGGGTCCAATTTTCAACCACTAGAAGTCTTAATATTTAACAATAGGTACAAAGGTTGGTAAATGGAAATTCAAACTCAAAACCTTCTTAAGGTCAAAGAAAACATTTATCACCAGTAAATACCTCCACTAGGTTTAAAAAATTGGCACATTATAAGATGACACAAGGTCAAAGAGGGGTAAAGGCAATAGAGGGGAAACCAAAAATAATTAATGGAAACTATTTAAAGCATACATGAATACATTCTTTAAATTTGGAAGGTGGGACTAGTAAATGTCTTAGAAAATTAGGTCTTAAGTTCTTGATTGGAAAGGGGCTTCTTGATAAAGGATTGATGGAAACAATAAGGTTGTTTGTCAACCGGATTGTAACCCTTGGTTAAATGCATTGAACATTGTGTTGGAACATGAAATCCTTTAAAAACTTGTCAACATGCAAGGGGTTGTTGAGTAACAAGTTTTGCATTCATTCAAGCAATGTCATAGGAATTTGGGAAGAAATTAGTGTTTTCATGTGGTTGGTGAAGTGTGGCAAGGCTAAGTCTCCTTATCTTGTAGTTTTGTTGTGTTCAAGGTGAAAGTTGTTGGTTGGAAGGTGCATAAGGGAGGCAATGTTGTCAATGTTGCTCCTACCACTTGCCTAATTAGATGTTGCTAATGTGAAAAGGTTGAAAGTATGTCCATAATGCTAGGGTTTTCTCTTTGCTTGACAAGGTTATTAGTTAGTGTTGAAGGTGCCAATGGCTAAGCATTTGGGGTTGTGAAGCTTATGAGGGTCATGGGAACCTAGGTTCATTAATGTATATTTTTTTGGGTGTCACATGTGTTGCAAATGTACTAGGCAATGGCAAGTGAATTATAGCAATCACTTTGCGACAATAATGAGCAAGATGTCCAAGTAACTATAAATCATCCAACTACTGTGCAACTACAAATTGTCCAATTGTTGTGTAGTTTTTGCTATCCCACCAAACTACATCCCCACAATGGATGTAGACATTGCAAATGTGTTGCACAACCGTACATGTGGTTAGGTTTTGTTCCTAAAATAGTTTTTGTACTTTGAACATCATGAATGACTTTTTAACAACGTTGTTTATTATAAAGGGAAGGGAGAAGGAAATGTTGGTTCCTTCTTTTGGCCTTGTTATATCTCAATGAATTTCTTCTAGGTGAAGTAAGTGTTGAAATCTTATGTTTAGCTTTGTGCAATGGTAGAAGAGTTGAAAGGGTGTTGTGTGTTACATGTTTGTGTATATTTGAGGACATTTATCACTAAACAATACCTAAACCCTAATAAAACATATGGTGGTATTATGAAAGTTGATGAGGCTTGGCATCACAAAATTTTAAGGAACATATGCATGTTTGAATTTGGTGTGTGTCATGAATTAATGAAAATCTACTACATAAAAACTACAACTTTGGATTGTTAAATCATACACTTTAAAAACTTCAATGGTGTTCGGGTGTAAATTGTGAAAATTATTTCGATCTTAGATATAACTTTAACAATAATGATCCCAAGTGAAATTGGAGTGGTCTTAGAGTTTGTTAGATTGTGTTATGTTGTATTAGGACCCCATTCACTTCTTTTTCATTACATTATAATAAACTTATGTGTTGTTTTGATTGTGAAAGAGATCACAAGGGAATACTTGTGTGTATTTGGTGAATGATTCCCATAAGGAGAAGTCCTTAATATGGCCCATGTGATGAACTTGCCATTGGGTGTAACCCACATAAAGATCAAGTTGTAAGCATGTAAATTTCACCCCTCTATATTATGTTATATGTGTGTTTTGTATTTGTTGTGTAGGGTTTCAAGGTTCACTTAATCTACTTTGTGTTTAAATGGAATAAATTGTAGTTCATAGGTCTAAAACCATTTTAAATTATAATTCCCTCAAAATGAAAGTGGACACCACTGCTAGTGATTTCAAATAATTACATGATCAAAAAATTAAGAATCTAACCTTTGAACTTTTGATAACAATTCCTCTTCCCATATCCCCCCTTCTTAAAAACTTAATTCATATAATTTGTTTTGGCTTCACCTTCCCCCCCAAGGAAATCACTTCTTTGCATGTTTTATAAAACATATGAAAATATTCAAATTATACAATGATAGGCCCAAAAGGAAATGTAATTTTTTATAGTTATGAAAGTTTGAAGACTTGAAACAAAAAACTCCAAAACAACTCCCAACCATTTGAACACAAATTGGAAGAGGAAACTTTTTTTTGAAAATTGCATAAAATAAAAAAATTACTTGAGACCTTAACACAATTCTTGTTACTTTTCAAAAGAGAATGATTTTTCCAAAATAAAATAAAATCTCACACTAATTGTTGTTCGAATGATAAATCTCATCCAAATGTTTTTTTATGAAATCACAAATCACATAAGTGGAACTTTTCATATAAAGTTGAAATTGTACAATTAATTCATATATGTGCCTAAACACTTCATCGAGTTTGGCAATTATTTGAATTTTTTTCTAATATATTTTCATTTTGCAATATATTATTATGAATATTATATTCTCACAAATAAAGTTTTTAATCATTTGTTATCAATCCAAAAATGTGATTTTTATTGACAATGTTATTATTTGGGTAATGAACCACCTTGTTTTGAATAAAATTTATTTTAAAAACCCTTTTACTATTAATTTCACTAAAGTTCAAATACACATAATTTTTTATTTAAAAATTTGTAACAACATTTTTGTCCACTATAGTGTGCTTCACCCCCATCACCTTGTGTTCTACAATATTTTCATCATTATGCACTTTGCATTGAATTTCCATCAACTTACATTTTGTAAGCTTTCCATTAAAAGTTTTTTAATCTACAATTTATATCTCTTTTCCATCGTGCAACTAGGTGACTGCATTCTACAACATTTTTCTATGTATTTTATAACATAGCACCTTGGTTATTTTGGTAGTTCAATGTTGAATATTTAATTTATTTTGAAATTTTCACTTTGACAAAATACATTTGGGTTTAAAAGTTTTCAATATATTGAAATTTGCCAATTAGTATTCTATGATACATGGATGGAAGATAACATTTATCCATTTTAATATTCAAGTATTGTTTCTTAGCTTGAAAAAAAATAAGTACTTATTTTTTTGAAAATAAGTATTCATCCCCTCTTGTGACTATTTTTTGAATTTTCAAATCCATCATTTCTTTTACCAAATTGCATCAATTTGCATTTCTGAAAAATAAAATGATGAAAGTTTAGGTAGAGTGTTATGAAAAATTGTTGCAAAAATTTATGAAAATCTAAAGTAAGTAGTGATTCTACAAGGATTTTGTTCAATGTTTGGGTGTAAACACAATAAAAGGAGCCATAGGCTACAAAGTTAAAGTTGTTTCCAAGGATTGTATTTGACACGTGGCATTCCTATGTTGGTCAATTTTCCTAACTTCTACATTTTTCATACCTAATTTATACTTATGTTTTGAATATAATTACTTTTTACTATATCTTGGTTTATATCATATATATATAATGCATCCATGCTTTAGATAACACAAAAATGAATAACTTTTGCTAAAGACACATTTTTTTAATTCATGACTTTCAAGGTCAAAGGTACATTTGAAACAAATATGTTCAAATGGGTTTTTAAATGAAATTTACCAATTTCAATTGCTTTTGCTTTCTAAGACCCCTCTTCAATTTTGAGAAAGAATGGTGCACATTTTATATGGAAATAAAGGCGTTTGAACAAAACCAAGTTGTGATAGTTGCCTTGAACATGCAAAAGGACTTTTAAAACATTATCAATTTGCATCAAGTTTTAAACAATAGAACTTTATAAATAATGGAAATTAAAAAGGAAAAGAAAATGAAAATCCAATTTATTATGCTCCTCTTGTGATTTTCCAAAGATATAAAAATATAGTTTTAAATAGTTGTGACACACCCCTTGGCTCCTTTTATTGTGTTTGCACCCGTTTGATGAAAGATGGGAAACCAAAAGTTGCAACAAAACATTTTAATTTTTATCTTCAAGAAAGTCATAAGTGAGGAAAGAAAACTTGCATTAAAACATGGAATAGACATACTTAATGAACATATTATTATAAACAAAATTAATTTGAAGCTCAAAGAAAAGTGGCTAGTAAGTAGGCCACCAAAAAATGTTGCAAAGTTAGTATCAAGCCAAGAAATCAAGAAAGAGAAGTGAAGAATTGGAAGGACAACATGGAAAAATTGGACATTTACAAAAAAGAAGGGGATTAGAATACACCAATCGGATTTTACTGGATCATTGGCCACCTATCATAGTTGTTGTCAAAATATATAATAACAATTCATAAGCCTTACACTTCCTCAAAACAACTTACAAGAAGCATGGAATCCCAAGTCCATAAGGAAATGAAGGAGGGCAAGTATACGAGACTAATTTACACCCCAAGGTGATCTAAAATCAAACTACATTCATACATAATAGTTTGGGATTATGGCAAAGAAGACTAAACACAACATGCTAATTCTTGAATAGTACCTAGAATTTAAAAATACCTTGGTTACCATGCTCCAAAGAATGAGAGAGGGAGGTCAACCACTTGTTACCTCTACAATACAACCCATTGTGAAGGGTGTGATGAAATCTCTCGCTCTTGAAATTGTGTGTGATGCACTTGGAGGTTTCAAAGTCACAAGGGAATGGATACATCAATCCTTGAAGCAATACATGAACTTAACTTTTAAAGTGGGAATGAAAACAAAAAATAAACTTCCAAATGATTAAAATTAGCAAGGGAAAGACATGTGTTACAAGGTTTCTTACTTTGTAAAAACTCACAATATTCGTTCAACCTTAGTGGCTAACAATGATCGAATCAGAATGAACCTTGTGCCAAAAATAGGAGAATGCACATGGAAAAAATAAGGGTACTAAACACACATCAAGGTATGAGGTATGGAGGACAAGAAACAAGTGACGCTCGTTGATTCATCATTTGTAGATGGGTTGTTGTTCCCCCTTCAAGTTGCATTTAAAGGTACCACACATAGATAATTTCCCCCAAACAATTAAGGGAAAACCAATTGCATCAAATGGATGGGATTTCACCTTTAGTGAGAATAATTGGTCAACTTTGAAAACCATAAAAGGACGTTCACAAAATTTTGTTGCCATACATACATTCACAAATTGAACAACTGGGTTTACCACAACATTAGAAAATGATTTGGTTGTTAGATTATTAATTTGTACACAAGAGCAAAAGTCTTTAAATTGGGTGAAAAAAGACCACCCCAACGTTATGGTTAACTTGATACTAGGATTGCATAAGTGAACTACAACTTGTATGCAATTTTGTAATGACCACTAAAGCATGTTTTCAAAGTGGAGTTCAATATGTGGATATAATCATCAAATAATAGATTGAAAATGGACAAGAACCATTTGTTGATTTCAAATTGAGTTCCCACTACGAAATCTTGTTCGTAAAAACCACGCTACTTTACAACTAGAGTTCCAAAAGAACTAATACATATCTACACTATAATTAAAACATGAAAAAATATAGGAAATTAATAAATAAAATGCCACATTAAAAAATAAGGGAATTGTATTATACTTGCAACTTAGTTGCAAATGGGACACCTAGATAGTGTTAATGTATTCATTGTACATATGGACTTGGTCAATCATGTTTGATTTTTTGACAAATTGCATTTTAGTCACATGTGGCAACTACATTACAAGTGGTGTAAATGTAGCACCCAATTAACAACTACGTTTTAATTAGTGTATGAAGGTGACAAATACAATCATGCCATGTGTACTGACGCGCTCCCAACTCCTTGAGGGACTCAAATGTGAATCCCAAACTAAAAACAACAGAAGAGTAAAACATTGAGGCACGTTCCTTGGCTTTCAACACTTTGGAGGGGTAAAGGGGCGCGCTGGAGCTTGGGACTAGGAATAATTGACAAGCTTCAATCACTCACACGAACCTGCAAAAAAACCAACACAAAGTGGTTAGTGCATAGTTGAAGCACTTTTGGTGCTAAGACGAACCACGGGCAATTCGAATTCATAAGACTCATCACAGCCTGGACTTGGGGGAAACCACCACCTTCCCCCTTATAATATGTTTTGCACCTCTCCACAAAGGCCACATCCAAATGCCTTTTGTCCCCGGAATCCCAAGTGGGACTCCCCCGAAATTCCCATTATTGGGACTCCCGTGACTTTGGGAGCCCATATTTTTTTGTGCAGACCTTTGATTGCAATGAGGTCTAAAGCAAAGTTGTAGCCCTTGTCGAAAGCTTTTCAATGATATGTCACATGCTGCCTACACATAAGTGCATCGAGTCGATTCTTGACTTTTAGTGGTCGAGAGTCAAACTGCTAGTTTGACTCCCAACCCTTCTTTTGGCCATAACTTGTGTTTTAGATTCCAAATGAACGATGCGAACCCATTTTAGACATCTACATTCAATAGCTTTCCAATGATATAAATAATTTTTCAAGTCGATGGGTTTAACCCTTGCAATTGCGCTCTGAAGATTTGAGAGTCCATTTGAGGTTCCAACTCCCACAATGGGAGTTCATTTTGGAGTGTGAGGGTTCATTCCTTCACACTCTTTGCACTCATAGGAGCATGTGATGTGACTCCCGGGTCTCCCTCTTGGCCTGCAACCTTGCAACCCCTTGCCTTGGTCGCGAGCCCAAGGTTAGGGTCGCAACATGTACACATTTTCACCACATTAAATATGACATTTGTAATTCTTTGTCAATTACGATTTTCATTGACACAACTAATTGTGCCAATATGTTGCCACTATGTTGTCATTATAAAAATATATTTTTTTTAATATTTTGTGAATTTTATTCAACTATTAATAAGTTAATAATTTTTTAAATCATATTTAATCTTCAATATATAATATTGAAAATTTCCAATAACTTACTACCTATTAATTATTAATTATTGATTAATTATTAATGAATCAATATACCTCAAACAATTAATTTTTTAATTGAATAAAAAATTTATTTACAATTTCAAATTTTCAAAAAATAATTACTTGATATTCAAATAATTAATATTTCTAAATTTAAATGATAAATGATTATTTATTTAAACTAACTAATGAATTAATTAAATGACTTACATTGATAAATTTAAATAATTAATTATTTGATAACTATGTTTTCTACCCAAATTTATATTTTATTTTTATTTTTCAATAATTCTTTTTTGATAATTTATTAAATTATAATTAATACATGATTTATTTAACTAAATTATTATGAACCAACTAATTAGATAGAATAATTAATTTTTTGAATTAATTAATCTAATTAAAATAATTAGTTCATTGGTTGATTTAGATCATTAATTCAAAATTCAAAATTCAAATAATGAATGATTAATTATCTAATAATAAAGTATCTAAAGTCAAATAATTAATCATTGAAATAACTAGCTCATAAATTAAATGAACTAGACCGATTAATTCCAAAAACATCAATTATGTAGTTCAAAAAATTAATTATCTGAAGTAAACATCTGAAAATTCATTATTTAAATTCATTAACTAACTAATTATATAGATGAAAATAATTAATTTGAATGACTAACTCATACAATCATTTCAAATAATTAACTATCAAATAATCCAAATAATTAATTTTGAGAATCTAGATATTTAATTATTTAAATTTTATCTGAATTAATCTCATTAATTATCTTGTAATTAGCTAACTAATTATTTGAATTAAAATTATTAATTCACATATATCAATATTAGATCATTATATATTTAGTTGCATAATTTACAAAATTAAAAACAAACATAAAAAATACAACAAAAAAACTTTCTAGTTATAAACCAATATGCAATTAAAAACATTTAACCATTTTTGTCCTTGAATTTCATCTCCAAAACTATTATATAATGAAGGTGTTTTTTCTTGTTTCCTCACATTAAAATACTTGTGCCATTTGATTGATGAGTTGCAAACATTATGGAAAGGTGTTGAAGCACTTGATGCCTACTTGGGGACAAAATTCAACTTGAGAGCAATGGTTATGTGGAGCATACATGACTTTCTAGCTTATGTTCTATTTGCCATATGTGTGACCAAAAGGCATGTTAGATGCCCACCTTGTGGTCCAAGTACAAAATGTCCATTGTAAATTTATGTTTGGCTATGTGAAAATATGTTGAAAAGTGACCCTTGTTAGTAGAATTGGAAAAAACTACATGATGCGGTCATGCTGGCAGGATCTGTTAATTTGCAACACCTTGGATGTCATGCATTGTGAAAAAAACTTGTGTGAAAATGTTATCCAAACTATATTTGGGGCTAAGGATATTATAGTAATTTGATACAATTTGAAAGAGTGTGACATATGGCCACGTTTATGGCTACAAATTACTAAGGTTGGGTTCATTCATGATGCACCCCCAAGCTCCTTAATAGATTCAACTACGAGTCCAACATGAAAACAACGAAAGGATAAGGAATTGGGGTACACTCCCTGGCTCATAGCACTTCGAGGGTAAAGGGGTGTATCAAAACTTCGGGATGGGGACTAGGATGAATAATAAACGGGTCATTTATTCACATGGATTTGCACAAACCAAACAACAAGTTGGTTAGTGCATAGTTGGAACATTTTTGGTGCATGGACGAGCCATGAGCAAACATGGATTCATAAGACTCATCACGGCCCAAATTGGGGGGAAACCATCACCTTCCCCCTTATAGTATTTTATATGTATGGCCACAAGGCCTGCACCCAAATGTCATTTTGTCGTGGGACTCCCAACTTGGGAATCTAAAATTCCCAAAATTGGGATTCTCACAATTTTGGAGGCCCATAACTATTTTTACAAACCTCTGATTGAAGTGAAGTCTAAAGTAAAGTTGTAGCATTTGTCGAGATCTTTGCCACAATATGAGGCACGCCACCTGCACGCAAGTAAATTAGGGTGATTCTTGACTTTTAATGGTTGGGAGTCAAATTGGCAATTTGACTCCCGACCTTTCTTTTGGCCATAACTTGTGTTTTAGGTACTCAAATGGATCATGCAAGCCTATTTTAGAAAGTATGCCCTAAAATTACGTCATTCTCTAAACGTTGCCATTTTTCACTTTATAGTTGTAGTACAAGAAATTAATGTGCCCTTTGGAATGTCATTTCATTTTTTCATTATGGATTGTTTTATACTTTTTGCTACACCAAAATGAGGCAATGAGTGTTTTGGATCAATTGAAGGAGAAAGTAAACAAGAGGGAGGTAGAGTTGAAAAGATAAAGAGGCAAAATAAAAATAATGACAAAAAGTTAAGGAGGAAGTTTTTAGAGCAACAAAAGCAATTTACATTGAACCATTTGCATTGAGGTCACCTCTTGAATTTTGAAAAAATAGTGATAGTTATTGGGAAGAAAAAGATGTATAAAGCAAAAAAATTGACACATTAAAACATGTTACAATTATGGGAAAAGGACTTGAAGAAACATTGTGAGGTCTTTGAGGACAATTTCACCTCTTGCACCTACATTTGTCATAATTAGTGATTATGAGGAGGAAAAATATGTTGAAAGAAGAAATATAGAAAAATAAGAAAAAATTGAACGACTTACTAAAGTTGAACAACCAACAAATTTTTCATTAATACCAGTTGAAGGAAGAATCTTTGATGTAGAAGTTGATTCTCCTAACATATTGTGAGCCATGGATTATAGCTCAACAATTAGTTAAGCTTTAGTTCCTTAAATTTCCTTAGTACTAATGATTTGAATGCTTATAAACCTTCAAGTAGTGATTATTAAAAGTTGAATTAGTTTTTGTGATATTTCTAGGCATAGAGTAATTCTTTATTTCAGTGGATGTAACGCTTAATTAATTTAGGACCTAATAAACCTTTTAAAATACATTATCCTTTTTAGTTTGTAAAGAAGGGGAAGGGGATGTAGAATTAGATGTGATTTATTGATATATAGGGAATACAAGCCATAATTAACAATATTTCGCATGACAAGGTTGAGTTAGTATGTAGAATGATCTTCAAGCACTAATGATGTACTTGTAGGATTTTTAGGATGTAGTCCTAATACATCTTTATTTAGTTTCACTTTTATTAGACTTTGGAATAGAATCAAAATCAAACTTAAGTAACAACAGTTCCGCCTGAGTAGCCTTAGGTGAATTACAACTGAATAACTAACTAAAGGATAGATCACAATTGTAAGAATTCTAGGATGCGATGAATGGTGCGAGCAAGGTACTTGGCTCGATGCTCCAGGGGAAGTGGGTTGATCGGGCCTCGTAACTAACGATAATGGCCATCACCGAGAACCCACGTTCGACAATGGAGACGGACATCATCATTTTCGCACTAACACTCTTCAAACCTTTCTGGCGCGGCTCCACGAGCAAGAACAAACTCTAGATAAATGGCTAAAGCATGTGGGTTAGGAGACAGTTGACGATCCTATACCGAACGAGCAACTTGAGTGCGCACCACTCTCCTGGGCGGTTCTTCTTTGCGTGGCCGTTGAGAAACATCCAAGTCGAACGATGCTTCTTTAAACTCTTATTGTTGTACGAGTGCGACCGGAGGAATTGAAGGCGTAGCGTCGTCATCTGCCATGACTAGTTGCACTTACATCAACAAAAATTAAGAAGGTAGTACAAACAAGGTGGTACTTGCGTTCAGAAGGGGTCAAGCCCTTTTTATTTGACAAATTAGGGTAGGCGTAAGGTGTGGGAGTGACGGCGGAACCTCATGAAAACTCGAACACCCTAGATCCAGTGGATTCATCAAACTCTAAATTCAACGGTGGATTTAGAAATATGTGAGAGGCTTTTGTGATGCAAATTGTAATTCCAATTTACTATGTACTACATAGTAAATTAGTGCATAGTAAAGTAAATAGGTAGGAAATATCAAAGGAGTAAATGGTACATGGAAATGTTACTTCAACCATTGAATTAGTCAAGTAGGAACTCAAGGACTTTTTCCTTGTTACTACCAATAAATTATCCTAGTAGTTAGTTATTTGAAGTAATTAGGGTGAGGAAGTAGGATGTGAGGGTCAATGGACGGAAAAGATAAGGATCAAGCTCAAGAAACCTCATCAAGATATCCAAGATAAGGGGGAGGATGGATCCTCGAATCCCATTAGTCATGAGGATTGTCATCCTCTTTGATTAGAGGATGGAATCTCTCTTGTGTTTCATTGGGCCCAAAGATTCTCATCCTAATTTCAATTGGATGGAAATTCATTCTCAAAATCTCATTGGCCCTTGAAGGATGAGGAAGCCATTGATTGGTGCAAAAGGATTTCGAAAATCTCATTGGACAAGGGGAACAAGCTCAAGGGGTCATGGAGGCTCACCAAGGAAGAGGGCATTATGTGTATGTGGAAAAGCAAGAAGGAGGAGGAGGAGGAATGTGAGGAAGATTGGTTGTTAGTTCTTATGTGTGCAAGAATCAAGCATAGAAAGAGTGTGTGTAAGAATTAGGCATGAAAAGAACTTGTGTAGCAAGTACTTGTTGCAAGCACTTGTTGCAAGCCTCTGGACTTTTGTTTTAATTAGTTGTTCCTCACAAATCCACCGTTGGATTTGTGTCAAAATTGAATCAGTTCTAGTTTGGAAGGTGTAAAAGTCCGTCCCCAAAATTCAGCTCGATCGGACTTTTATGAGGGAGTTGCAGGTGTTGGAAGTAGAGGGTGTTGAAGAGGGTTTCATGAAAGGATTTCCATGGTGAAGCCTCTGGACTTTTGGTTGATTAATTTTTTCTCTCAAATCCACCGTTGGATTTATGTCAAAATTAGATCAGTTTTAATTTAAGAGCTGTAGAAGCTTCTCTCCAAATTTCAGCTTGATCGATTTTGTTATGAGGGAGTTGCAGGTGTTGGAAGTAGAGGGTGTTGAAGAGGGTTTCATGGAAGGATTTCCATGGTGAAGCCTTTGGACTTTTGGGTTGATTAATTGTTTCTCTCAAATGCACCATTGGATTTACTTCAAAATTAAATCAATTTTATTTTAAGAGCTGTAAAAGATTCTCTTCAAATTTCAGCTTGATCGGTTTTGTTGTGAGGGAGTTGTAGGTGTTGGAAGTAGAAGAAGTTGAAATGTTTGTTTTGTTTTCCTCAATCAAAGCAAGTAGTTTTTAGTTTCGGGCTTAACTTTGGACAAAGACATAAAATAAAATAAAATAAACTCATGAAATTTGGACACAACGCATTAGATTTTTATTTTTATTTTTATTTTATTTTTGTGAATTTCATTACTTACTTTGAACCACCTTACTTGTTAGACTACACTACATAGTAGTTCCACTTCCAACCGGTCTTTTATTGTGAGTGCATATCTTAGTGGTGAAGGTGTGCTATAAATCCTCACACATACCTATTGTTGTATACCAAGGCTTGATCCAAGTACATGATGAGGCACATGGGGAAGGGACAAGTGGAACAAAGTAACCTAGAAACAAGCACTTGCTAAAATGAAGGAAATTCATAAAATGTTTTAGTGGATTTGGATAGGATCCAAAAAATGATAGTGGGTAAAACAAGCCGATTTGGGTGGCTTATTTGCTATGCACTTAACAATTCCACGTTCAAATTTATTGGAGGAATTCTTACACACATGGGAGTCCATAGAGGATGAACGCATCTGGGTAATTGTTTGTGGTGAGAAAATCACCATTGACTAAACGTTAATTGTTAAACAATTTAGCGTCAGTGTTTAAGGAGTGGTTGATGCAATAAACGCGTTGGTCAAAGAAGCTCAAGTCACTCTTAAGAACATAGCTAGACCAAATGTATTTGTCAACAAAGAATAATGGATCATCATTTGGATGAAGGAGGAGTACCATGCCAAGTTTCTAGTAATTCTGTAAATTATTTAGTAATGAGAAAGGTTAACATATTTTAACAATTGTATTGCCATCATTTTGAATTTGGCAAACAAGGGAAAGAAGATCAATCAGTAGTCCATTATGTTGACACAAATGTTAATAGAATTGACCCAATGGATTGAGCACCAAAAACATATTGCAATAGGCACTATTACAAAATGTGGGTGTAGTTCAATAGTCCTTGTTCCCTAGACTAGTGAATTCGCTGCTTATTCATTGGTCCTCGTTCAATACAACCAATGAATTCACTCAAAATCCAATGAAATCACTTGGCATACAGGGACACCTTTTGTTATATTGAAGGTTAACACCTGACAAGAAGGCAACAACCTATTACTTTGGACCTACTATAGAAGTCTATTTATGATATTGGTTTCCTTTGTTAGAGGAGGATACACTTGTTGATTCTCTAAAACCACGATTAGTTCAAAGGAAAGAGGAAAAGAGGACTGCTTCGAAGCAATTTAAAAAACCCTTTCTTAAGATTATGACCAAGGAGTAATTCATTAGTGAATAATGATTAGTGCATTTAGCTAACATCTCACCATGACCAATTTGGCAGTCGCAATGGGTGAAGATACAAAGTAAGTTGTAACACCAAAGGATTGGTTGAGTCTACGACGAACCAGTTCACCATCAAAGAAGAAACCTCACACCCATTAGCAAATCATGGTTATGAAGGGAGGTGATGAGGACATGGAAACTGATGTCACTACACAACAAGATGATGAATTGATAAGGATGGAAGTGACCAGTTCATGGAGGATCAAAATGAACCTAACTTCGAACAAACCATGAAAACTAATCATAATTGATTAACAAGGGACTATGGCAAGATGGAAACCATTAGTGTACAATGGGAAAAGAATTTGTTGGATATAAAGAACTTATTTGCAATAGAAGGAATAGTTGACTGAAGTCAACATTGACATGGAAATTGTAGCCATGAACTTCGGGTACATATCCAAGAATTAAAGGGCAAATTGGAAACACTTCGCAAAGCATTGGGTAAAGCTTTTCAAACCACCTACATGGATAATCGGTTGAAGGAGTTTGGGGAATTGTTTTTGGACAATGCCTTGCTTAAAGTACAAAACCAAACATTGGCTAATGAAAACCCAAAATGGAAAGAATGGTGGCAAACTATATAGGAAATTACAAAAGAACAAATCCAAGATAGTTTAAAGATTGTTTGTGCAAATGAAAAAGCCTACCTAAATGAACTGGTTACATATCGGCTGCATTTTGAAGGCTACAAATATGACCAGCTAATCAATAAACTAGTTGAGATGCATGTTAATGCTTTCCAAAAAAATCCACCTGTGCAAGTAGTAGTTGTAGTTATAAGTTTTCAAAATGAACATGTTGTCATTACTATTAAGGAACATGAACCCATCAAAGGAGCAAAGTTGACCATTGTTTCTTGTACTTTACCTTTGCCCACAAAACATGTGGAAACACCTATACTAATTGTTAGCACTCAAGTAGAAGCCTTGGAAAAACTTGTCACTCCAAAACCCATACCATTACTTATACCATAGATTGGAATAGGCACATAGGTTACTTTGATTGACAATTTTACCCATGCCTCTGAAGTTCTTAAAACTCTATATATACTACATAAGGACACATTTATTACAGAGGGACTAGGACCTCAACCGATTCTTTTGGCTGAACATGTTGATACCACATGTGAGCAACATGTTGATGATTTAGTTGCAAATGTTGAACATGTAATCTAGGTGATTGATTTTGAGGATGAAATCTGGTTTTCAAGGGGGGGTAATGTTAACCCAATTTTTCAATATGTATATAATAACTAGTTAAACCAATTGGTAACTAATGAAGCATTATACCTAAGACTATCTTAGTTTTTGGATAACAAATCTTAAGTTAACCAGTCTATTTTATGAACTAGTAAATGGTATGTTATAATATTCGATTGTTAATAGAACATGTTGATTTAAACTTGTGACTAGTAACTTTGTTATTTTGATTTTGAACTTTATATTAACTAGTGATTGTTTATGTTGAAACAACACTATGAGTTGGTATAAATAGTGAGGACTTAAAGTTAAATTAACAGGATTTTTATTTTTTGTAACTCTAGACAAGAGTACAACTTTAAATCAATCAAATGAAAATTTTGTATTTATATAAATATAATCACACATTTATGTAAATACATGCAAAATGAACTCACATACTTTAACAAGATTTTACAAAGTTATCAACTATGTTACATCATAAGAAAACATGAAGTTTTACCCACAACATTGACACACATTGTCAAATTTTTTTAGCAAAATACCATTTATGTCTTACAACTTGGATATGAAGGTCCAAACCCCTTGAGAAACATAATAATCATTGTTAATGTAGCATACTTGACTAGAATATTACATAGTATTCCATTGACTTTCAAGATGGAAAAAATCAAAATCCCCCACATATGTTCCCCGAAACTATAAATCATCATTTTAGGTACGTAACTTGAGTTTAATGGAGTGAAATGTATATTTCTAAGTTATATATTCAAATGGGCCATTCCAACTATATAAATCTTGACTACATAGCTCTTAAATACACATCTCCATGTGGTCCATGTTTATGACAACTCCAGACATTAACATTTGTGGTTTATCAAGTAACATCTACTATAAAGAAATGCAGTCAAACTCCAGTTTATGATTTCATGGTATAACCCCAAACTACATACAATTCCAAAGATTTCAATACATAAAAGACTTGGGTTGAAAATTGATTATTTTAGCTTTGGATTATCACTTGGATTTCCCTTGACCTTGTTTTGTACCCTTGGCCTTATTATTAGCAACCCTCATTTTTGTAAACATAGAAATTCTTTGTGTAATTGGGGTCTTATCTTGTGATTTTTTCTTTATCTTTTTAAAGGGACTCTCAATGGTTTAATCATTGGGTTGCGACTTATCAGATGACCCTTTACTGGAAGTACAAGTATTTTTTTCATCCCCTAAAAATGCCATATGGTCTTTTGATTTTTCTCGAATAACACCATTCACACATTCTTTTTCACCCCTCTTTTCCACTTGTTCTCAAGGGAGGATTGCTTTGGTGGTCATGGGCATTGAGTCCAATGTTATCATTCTGCTTTGGTTGCAACTAACGATTAAGGGATATGACTTCAATTTGTGTTGGTGTTGTTGTAGGTTGTGGTGCAAGCTTAATGTTTCCCGTTGATGGACTTATGGTGTTGGACTTAACATGTACCTAACACTTGTCATACAAGTTTGAGATGAACATTGAGGTCGACATTGGATTTACTTGACAAAACATAGCAAAATCAATAATAATAACATGGACCACATGAAATCTAAAGAAAATATGACTACATGTATATGGATTCTTTTAGGTATTTGGAGGACCTAGGACTTGGAAGATTTGCCATTTTATGTTCCTGAACTTTTTGGAAGTACTTGGATCACATGGGATTCGACCACACTTATAATTGCATCTAAATGGACATTGTAAGATTTGGAATGGAATTGTATAGAACTAATATGGAATGCATGAACATTCAAGAAGTCTATAATCATTGATTGGGTTATTTTATGGTTCCCATGGTGGTGATACACATGTCCTTAAATACTGCCACATGACCTAAATGGACACCCATGTGAACTAATTAAACTCCAATGGATCACATTTTGGAAGTGCATGGACATGGATGAAATATACTATATTCATATAAATCACATTTGGGCAATGCATGGACATATATGAAGTATACTAGACTCCTAAGGATCACAATTGGGAAGCACATGGACACGAATGAAGTAAACATGATTCATATAGATCACATTTGGGCAGTGCATGGCCATAAATAAAGTATATTAGACTCCTATGGATCATAATTAAGAAGAGTATGGACACATATGAAATATATTGAATTCATATAGATCACAATTGGATAATGCATGGACACATATGAAGTATATTGAACTCATATAGATCACAATGGACAATGCATGGACACATATGAAATATACTAAACGAGATTCATATAAATCACATTTGGGTAGTGCATGGACATAGATGAATATTTAGTTATTGCATGGTATAAGGATAGCCTTGAGTAGGACCTTAATATGGAATTGCATGGGCTTGGAATAAAAGGTGTAAGAATACCATTAAGATCTTGGATTTAGATAGTTCTACAACTAAAAATGGACTTTTGACGTAAACTCTACATTTTAACACTAAACATGAAATTTGGACAAATTGGAGAGAAACTGGGAAAGTGATATACTTGTAATATGGTATGCATAAAAAATTAACATTGTCTAAGTCCAAGACAACAAAATTTTGCAAACCCTAAAAATCGGGAATACATCTACTTGATGTAAAATTTCAACTAGACAAAAAAGATCAAAATGGAGTTCAAAATGTATAGAAATCTAACCGTTGTCCAAGGCTTGTAATCCCACCATTTGTTAAATTCCCCATTTTTCCTTTTCATCACCAACAACTTCTTGAACCCTGGAAAAACCCACCAATTTGAATGCATTTCCTCCTCATAACCCTTTAACAAACACTTTGAAAAATTCGAAAAGTGAAAAACTGCACACCACAATTAGTCAACATGTTTACAAAAGGAAAATTTACAATCCTAAGTAGGGTCAAACCTTCTGTGGCAAAATCGGCAAGTTGAAATTGACACATCTCTAAAACACTCTCCATAATCAACATTGCCCAAGAATAAAAATGGCAATGGAGATGGGATTAGGGTTAGTTGTTGATATCCACTCTTCATCGACTAAACTTGTGTAGAAAGTGCAAACTTATGGTGCTAGCACATCTCTAGCTTTTCAAATGCAAATTGCCAAACTATTTATACCAAAAAAAATTTAGTTAATAACTTCTCATGCTTAGCTTTTCTTGTTTGCAATAAGGACTAGAAGGCTTTAAGCATGCCCATATGTGAGCCCAAGCTACAAAAAAGTTTTTTTTGTAGGACTTATTGCAACAAATTCTTCACTATTGATTTACCAAAAACACTTATCAAGTTTTGCTTGCATTTGAAACAAGTCTTCCTTGATTATTTTCACAAGATGTAGTCGGTTTTCATTCAAACCATGATTCCAATCCAACTCTATTTGAACAGCAAGTTTTGCCTTCTCTAAAAAGGATACAATCTCTTTAGCAACTTGCATTTCCTTTTCCAACAACAAGATATAGTCTTGCCACTCACCAATACATTAAACATGTTTATCCCTAACCAAACATGCATCTTGCCACTCTTGTTTTGGCATATTGTTGATGCTTAGAAGTTGGTCCTCCTTTTCCTTTCCCTTTGAATGTTCAAACTTGTCAAAATCCTATGTTAAGTTAATTTTACCACTTTGAGCAACTTCAAAACATTACAACTGATGAAGTTGATCAAGTAGTATCCACTTTGTATGGACACCAATTAACATCCTTTCCCTTTCTCTTGCATACAATCGCCCTTGCTTCCACCTTGTTGATCATGCAATTGTTTGGAATTTAAGTTCATTGGTGCGTTACCATGAACAAATTTTCTACTATAACAATCAGTTCTTCATCATTTGTGTGGCAATACCGATACCTATTCCTATTTATGGAAGGTCCAAAGAGAGTTTCCACTTTCTCCTCTAGAAAATCCCTCCCTACTTTCAAATGTTTTGGGGTAGGTATTTTACTACAAAGATTGACATACTTATCAAAGATTTCTTTCCTGCAAGGTAGGACTTTCTTGTCAAAAATAATCTCTAGTGGTGTCCCATTCAAAGGATCTACCCATGAATATACAACACGTTCTAATTTTACACATTTTAAAAAATCTATGGTGCCCACGTTATATGTTGCATCTACGCTAGGTGACATGGTATTTGTTGCAATGAGCGAGAGGTATTTACAAATGTAGAAAAAAACATGTACAATTTTACCCACTTTTTGCGCTCCATCAAAGCTTTCACACACATCCAAACTTCTTTCAAATGATTGCAACTAAGTTGAGAGGTTTGATCTTCTTATTGTATTCAATCTTGTCCATGCATTTACTAGTGATGATGAATTTCCACAATCAAGATCTTATGAAGAAAACCTATGCGGTCAAAATTTCACAAGGGAAACCTCCTAACGAGAATTTCGAATTTCCCGCTCCCTACTAATGATGCCAAAACCTACGCACCTAGGTTTAAAAATTCTTTTCCCTTAGCCAATGGAAACAACCAAAAATGCCAACTCATTAATGTAAAGGGATTGCTACGGATTGCTACAGAGTGGAATATCTACCACTTTTGAGCCACCATACCATGCATCTACCCAACCACCTAAAGAAACATAGATTACTCAACCCACTTATGTTAGTAAAAAAACCATCATGTTGCACCAAAAACATGGGATAAATAATGAGGAACAACACTTCATTATTTGTCATGCCTTTATATTTGGGGTGGGCATATGTTAGGATCCGGCTCTTTAGTGCCACTATTGAATATAAGGTATTCCCATTGCCCAACTTGTTATATCTTATTGGCTAAGGCAATATAGAGACCGAGCATAAAACCCAATGGAAAAAACAAGAAAAATTGATTACTTTTGTGATTTTGTTTTAGACATATTATTTGTGTGATATATGAAAAAATTAGCTACAAAAATCAAAGTATTCAATTTTTTAATTGTTTAATTAAATGATGAAAATTGACGTGTACAATTTGAATCTCAAAACCAAAAGCCATGAAATCATGCGTGTTTAAATTCCTCAAATTGAAATTTCTCACAAATGAGAAAAATACAAAGGCCCACAAATGAGCCATAAGTTTATTTATTAGTCATTTTAATTATAATTTATTAAATCCATTGGATTGTAGTCCTTGAACACTCCCAAATTTTGGCATTTGTTGAGGTTGATTCGTCTCTCCAACCAAGTTTAGTCCACCGTCACAAGCAAAATCAACAAACAAATTATCTCGTATTAATAAGCCTCACAATTTTCTTACACATACATGGCCAAAATTCTCTATCTATCAACTACAATACAATAAGAAAATTTGTAGATGGCCATTTAAGTATAAAATGGAAGACAAGGTAATGCAAGTAATTAGTTTTTGGGCCAATGAAACAAGCAAACTGATGTGTTTTGAAGCATCATGTAGTATCTCCAACTATAAAAGTTGACATGGGCAATCCATTCAAGATGAAATGGTGATGCACTACTCCTACAATTAACATCACTAAAATAACATGTTTTTTGCCCTTCCATTGCTAGATTCTAAAACATGAACATGAACACAAATGTTAGAAATCCAAAAATCCCAACCAAAACTCCTAAAGCAAAGAAATAATGACAGAAAATGTACCAAGGACATGGTCAAAACATATCCATCAAGATCTATAATTCAGGAGATGTAAAGATAATGCATTGGGAAACAAATCCATTAAGCTTTGCAACACAAAGGTATAGAGATAATGAATAAATCCATTGAGATTTATAATACAAAAGGTGCAAAGATCATTCTTGCCTGGATTTGGTAACATGTTGATAATATAAGTAGGTTGTTAAACCTAACATGTGTCATAACCTATTATTTAACCTAACCTATAGTATTAACCTAACCAGTTGACTAAACGTAGTAGGTAATGATTGGGTTAAGAAGATAGGTTGACATGTTAATCAACATGTAATTGATAGAACATGTACTTGACTAAACTGGTAGTTGGACAAGTAATTAGGCAAGGTGCACTTTTTGAAATTTTGGATTATTAGTCTAAGTATTGGATAATGACTATTTATAATGGTTAGTTACGACTGTTATATTTTGAATTGGCTAGTATAAGACTTGGAGGAGAGATTGTTGAAGGACTTTTGGATTTCATTCATGATTATGTGTTTCACTTTTCAATTATGGAACATGGATCATTTTTCTTTTAGCTTATTTCCTTCAAATTTGAGCAATTTGTGTACATGTTAGTTAGGGATTTGTAGTAGCTTAAGTTCTAGCTTGTGTGCTGTATGTACCTACTGCTGCTTTAAGAACTTGTTGTTGAAAAATCCAAAGGTAATTAACCTTAGTGGGAATAAAAAAACCTTATGAACATTTGGTGACCACATAATAGATCAAAATTCAGAAGTAATCACATTTAGAATTTTTGGTTAGATTTAGTAGTCTAATAGATTAGGTTTGAAAAAGGATCATGCTTCAAATTTTGATTTGTCACATGTTTGCTTATTTTGTGTAAACTTTAAGATTTAAGTTTCTAATCTTGATTTAGTTTGGAAACCTTAGGAATAAGGTGAGGTTAGCGTAGAGTTTTTGAAGATAAATAGGCACCCAATCTATAAAAAATAATTAATACAAACTTTTTGTTTACTAGGAGGGGTCATTCTAAAAAAAAAATCTATTGTTCATAAATAATGCAAAGGCTTTCCAAGAACTTGTTGATTTTAAGAAATGTTAGGAATATTTACTAGAAGTCTTAGAAAATAATTAGAACACATTAAACATCAACCTGTTTGAGAACATGCATAAAAACAAGATGAACAACAAGTGCAACCTATAGGAAATGAACTTGTGAATGCAACAAACATGGATGCAACACAAAGGGGAGAAGTCAATGAACTACATTAAAATGATAGAATTGGTTATGCAAAAAGACTCGGTAGCACTTTCAACCACTCATCAAGAAACACCATGAACAATAACCTAACCGAGGGTGGTGAATGTTCATAACGATGACAATCATGAATTTGTTCAGCCATTTGATGAGGTCGTATTTGTTGAATAACCATGGTGATCTACAACCCCAAGTTACAATCTACCCATAACCAATGTATTTACACCAATTACAACATTTGTTGGTTTTCAAACCAACCATCACATACCAACATTCATTTGGTACCCATTAATTTGGGATGGGACAACTTCACCTACTCAATAGGTTGGAGCAGTTTTGTCATGTCGACCGAAGACCATTTGATACCACATGTAGAACCTATTGAACCCAAAACAACACCCACAGTTGTTCGACAATGAGTTATTTATCCATAAGGCACTTGGCCAATGATAGTAGTATTTGGTAACCTGGTAAAAGATCAAAAGTTCCACATCATGGACTAGTTTTAGGAGGAAACCAAGGTGTTGGAACTATAACCTGTTCATATTGTTATCAAATGGGACACATGTTCAATTCTTGCCCATTTGTTGATGATAGATTAAGGCAATTACTTAGGGAGGAGGTGATGAATGTTCATCAACCTATTCTTCCAACCACTACAATAATAATACCCAATGTGTATATATTAGGAATTTAAACCATGAATCCTAGTATAGTTCATACACCAGTACTTGTTAACTATTAGACAACTCGGTCACAACCTATTACACCAATTGTACTAGGTAAAACCAATATGCTACCTATTTCAACATACCCAATGTGGTATAATGTCATACCTCCTTTTGTGCCTTTAGATCTTGGAGATTCACCTTGAGGAAGTTCTCTTAGAGGAGATCCACCAAGAAAGCCACCTTTCAATCCACCTGTTGGATCTTTTGGATGACCAGCACCTGATCCACGTATGTTTATACCACCATGGTATAAACAACATGTTGTGCAACTTGTTTCAAAACCAACCACCAAGTTGCCATACAGGAAGTTACAATACCCAACCTATATCGAAGACATTAATCCAGATGTTCACATCAGAGTATTCCAAAAAGCCATTAAAGCTAATGGTGAAACAGTGGAGGTTGACATCATCAACCTATTTGGCTTTATTCTCAAGGATAATATCTCTAAATGGGGTGAAAACTATGTTTAATACCATCCAAATTGCATTTTTGAAGAGTTGGAGCAAACATTTTTTAAGCAATTTAGAACTATAAAGAATGATGAAAAGGTCTACATGCAATTGTGTAACATACAACAACAAAACGCCAAACATGTTGAAGTTTACTATGAACACCTATTGAAATTAATTAATTGTCTACAAGTTAGAGCAACATATGTTTTTCTCACCACTATTTTTAGGGCAAGTTTATTACCTTACCTAAGATTTGCAACTACAAGTATGAAGAGGAAATGTATGTGAGGAAAATGAACCTACTAATTTGAATTACAATGTTTTATTAACTACACCAGAACTTAATGTTGTAGTTAAACTTGTAGTACCAATTGTTACAATTAAATCAACATTAACCTATACTAATTGTGATAAAACCAATCAATAAGTGGAAACCTATCATAACAGGAAAAGAGAAGTTCTAGTTGTGCCAACTACTACAATTAAGTCCACAAAACCTATAATAAAACAAAAACACAACCTATTAAATTAGGAAAAATACTTGGTCGTTATCCCTATATAATTTTTTTTAACATAGAACATAAATTCAGAGAATGCCCTAAAAAAAAAAGTACATAACATGTTTAAAATTAAACTTGTTAACTTTAATGCCACAACAACATTTAAATCGTCTAAAACTGACAATGTGCCAGTTAATGTAATAAATGATGTTACCACTTGGAATTAATAGTCAAAACATCAAGTGTTCAAGGAAAAGGAGCTGGCTAAAACTAAAGGGGTTGAAAAAAGGCAACAAGAAGAACATCTAAAAGATTTTTTCATTGAAATTGTTAGACAACTATAACATAGTGGGGTTGAAAAACATGTTACTATCAATGAGGGTTCATTACATAAGTAATTGGGCTAGATTGCTTCAAAATTCAACCATGACTCAACTGATTGTAAATAATCAAATCAATGAAGTGAATTAGTAACCCATCATTTCAAAACATGATGGGTTGCCAACTCCTTGAAGGACTCAAATGCGAATCCAAATTAAAAACAACATAAGAGTAAAGAGTCGAAACACGCTCCTTGGTTCATAGCACTTTGGAGGGGTAGAGGGGCATGCTAGAGTTTCAGGATGGGATTAGGAAGAATTGACAAGCTTCAACTACCCACACGGACCTGCACAAAACCAACACAAAGTGGTTAATGCATAATTGGAGCACTTTTAGTGTTAGGATGAGCCAAGGGCAACTTGGACTCACAAGATTCACCACGGCCCAGACTTGGGGGAAGTGACCACCTTCCCCCTTATAATATACTTTGTGCTTCTCCACGAGACCCACATCCAAATGGCATTTTGTCCCGGGATTCCCAAGTGGGAGTCCCAAAAATTCAGACCTCCGATTGAGATGAAGTTTGAAGCAAAGTTGTATCCTTCATTGAGAGCTTTCCAACGGCATGTTGCATGCCACATGAATGTAAGGAAATCGAGTCCATTCCCGACTTTTAGTGGTCAGAAGTCAAATTGCCAATTTGACTCTCGACCCTTTTTTTGCCCATAACTTGTGTTTCAGATGTCTAAATGGCTCATGCGAACCCATTTTAGACATTTAAGTTCCAAGAGCTTTTCAATGATATAAATAAATATTCCAACCGATGGGTTTGACCCCTACAATCACGCTCTAAAGATTCAGGAGTCCATTTGGGACTCCAACTTCCCACAATGGGAGCTCACTTGGGAGGGTGAGGGTTCAATCCCTCACACTCTTTGCACTCCCGGGAGCATGTGATGTGAGTCCCGAGTCTCCTACTTGGCCTGCAACCTTGCAACCCTTTGCTTTGGTCGCGATAAAATAGGTTACTATAGAAAACATTGTTAAAAGAAATTATAAGAGATATCAATAAACAAGCTTTGAAAACCAAGTATACATTGAACTTGGGACAACTATTGTGGGTGTCCATGATATCAAACACTACATTTTTAACTCAATACCATTAAAACCTATTTTACCAAAATCGACAATTGCATCAATTGCCATTGATCATCAAATGACAATAATACAAGTTCAAGTAGTGAATAACTTCATTGAAGACATGCTTTTAGATGGTGGTTTTAGATTTAATATTATTATGAAGAAATTAAGGGTATAATTAGGTCTGTCAAAACCAAAACCTACACTTTATAACCTATGTATAACTTATCAAACCATTGCAAAACCCTTAGGTTTGATTAAAGGTCTTAGAATTTTGGTTCATGGAATTCCCTATGCAGTGACTTTTACTGTAATTTATAGTAGTGTGTTAAAATCCAACTACTCTATGTTGTTAGGTCATCCTTGGTTAAGGGATGTTAAAGTGTTTCATGATTGGGGCAACAACATTATACAAGGAGCCAGTGCAATTAGAACCATACCTATTATTAAAAAACTTGGAGCACCAATCAAGTGTCTAGAAGTATTAGTTTGTTATGATTTCCATTCTAAAATATCTGACGAATAAAAGGATTTGATGTTTGCTACAGAACCAAGACTGTTTTTTATAGGAACCATAGTTGTTCATACATCAATATGGTAAAATCAACATGTTAAGTTAACAACATCAACAAGTTTAAATTTAGTTGAATAGGTTAATAAACTTGTTGAACCTATGTCTAAACCACTTGTTTCGTTGGATATACCTATCAAATCGATGCATGTACGACCAATTAAAATAGTTATATCCCCTAATACTTTCCAATAACATTTACCAGAGACATTTTTCCAACCTGAAGTAGGAGAGATGGAGATTGATGAAATGCCTATTCGAATTAAAGCTCAAAACCTTTGCATTATAGGATGGACTATCACTAAATAAGAACAATTGACCAAGATCAATTTGGGTTTTGAAGAAAACTTACATGTTAAAATTAATGTAGATTTGGAACCTATTGTCATTCATCAATTGATTGCATTGCTAAGACATTTTTGCTTGAACTTACAAAGTTTTGAAAGGAATACCACTTGACGTAGCCCAACATCGAATTGAGTTGGACACATCAATACCACCTACTCATCAAGTGAGGTACTAATTAAATCCTAACTATGCAGCCATTATCAAACAAGATATTGACAAATTGCATGTTGCAAGTTTTATTAACTTGTTGAAGAGGCTACTTGCTTATCGCTTATAGTTATAATGCTTAAGAAAAACGAAAAATTCAAAATTTGTGAGGACTTCAGAAAACTTAATGCAACTACTACGAAGGACCCATGCCTATTACCTTTTATTGATGGTGTTATTAACATTATAGTTACACATGAGGTTTATACATTTCTAGATGGTTTTTAAAAATGTCATCAAATTTCCATAACACTAGAAGATTAGTGCAAAATTGCATTTGTTACTGATTGGGGGGTTTTTGTATGGGTTGTAATGCCTTTTGGGGTAAAAAATGGACCACCTACCTATCAAAAGGTAGTCACCAAAACTTTCCATGAATACATTGATGTGTTCATGAAAATCTTTTTAGATGATTTTATTGTTTTTAATGACCTTTCCACTCATTTGGAAAAACTCATAAAGTGTTTTTTAAAATGTAGAAAGTATGGCATTAGTTTGAATTTAGATAAATATGCATTTATGGTATGCTTTGGAACCATTTTAGGATTCAGAGTCTCTAAAGCAGGGAAGACATTTGATCCTAAGAAGATAGAAGCTATAATCAAAATGTTAGTGCCCAAAACACTTAGGAGATTCAAGTCTTCAATGGAATGGCCCAATTTTACAAATGTTTCATCAAGAATTTTGCCTATGTTATGGCACCAATCACTAAGTCGTTCAAAAAAGCGAAAGTGTTCGAATGGACTACTAAATGTCAAATTGCTTGGGAGGATATTAAAAATCGATACATTCAAGTTCTTATACTTATAAGTCCTAACTGGGAATTGGAATTTCATGTTCGCACTGGTGTGTCCTTGTTAACAATAAGGGCCATATTGGCCCAGAACCCAACACGCAAAATAGATCAACTTGTTATGTATTCATCAAGACTGCTTAATTTTGTTGAGTGAAATTATATTGTTATAGAAAAAAAGGCTTTAGCTAGGTTTATGTTTTACACAAATTTAGGCATTAATTATTAGGCAACAAGTTTACATTCTTTGTGGATCAAATGGCTTTAATATATTTATAACAAGCCACATGTTTTTGGCAAGTTAGTTAGATGGCTTTTACTATTTATGGAGTATGACTTTTAAGTTGTTTACAAACTTGGTAGATCTCATCTAATGGCATATGCATTGAATAGATTACCCAACCACACTAAACTTGTTGGAATATCTGATCAAACATGTGATGCTCACTTGTTTACCTTACAACATGAGTGGTTACAAAGTGTGTATGAATACCTATTAGAAATAGTGATGTTAGAAATATTTACAACATCCCAAAGGTAGTATTTAGCCCAAAAGGTTAAACCAATTGTGCTTCAAAAAGGAGTATTATACAAATTCAGACAAGATAACAGGTTTTGTTGAGTCCTGCAACTAGGATAACTATCCACAATTTTGCAAAAATTACATGGAGGAGTTGTAGGAGGCCATTTTTCCTTTGATATCACTATGCGAAAGATCCTAGATGCTAGTTATTGGTAGCTGACAAATAATCGAAACGTTTATGAATATTATCGAACATGTGACCAATGTCAAAGAACATGGAACCTATTGACCCAAAATTTGGCCAAATTAGTTACCACAATACCTAGAAAAACCATTTCAAAAATGGGGATTAGATTTTATTGGACTTGTTAAACTTACAAGTAGATTGTTAAGCAACTAATACATTATTGTAGCCATTAATTATGCAACAAAATAGGTGGAAACCCAAGAACTATGCACCAACATTGTTGCAATAATTGCCAAGTTTTTATACAAACACATTCTTATGATATTTGGATGTCCATTAACCATTGTGACCAATCAAGGTACCCATTTTATCAATGATGGAATCAAATACCTTACTAACCATTTCATTATTAGACATACTAGTTCTACTATTTATTATCCATAAGGAAATGGATAGGTTGAGTCTACAAATAAGGTTTTTGGAACCTTATTAACCAAATTGGTTAATGAAAATAGAAATATTGGGATGAGCACATGTCCACAATTTTATTTTCATCATACCACTTACAAAATTGGAACATGTCATACCCCCCTAACAATTGGTATACGGGTTACATCCATTATAACCTACAAAATATTTGTTACCATCTAAACCTAGTGACAATAGAGATCCAAAACTTGTGAGGGTTTTAACTAGTCGACTATGTGAATTAGAGAAACTATAGAAAAACAGGTTGATTGCATAGGATTTAATTGCTTTTAACCCATGGAATAAATCATCGTGGTCACATAACTGATACATTGAAACCAAGTTTCAATTTAAAGATTATGTATTATGGTTTACAAGGGTTGTTTCCAAACATGCTCCCAAATTTCAAAGATAATGGTTTGGACCTTATTGGATACAATATTGTTTATCTAATAAAATTATTTTACTTGTCACCATTGATAAGTTTGATCCTAGCCTAATGCTTTTCAACATTAACAAGTTGAAGCCATACAAGTTCATTGAAGAAAAACACTTGCAACCTATATTGGTTAAACCTAGTGACTTGGTCACTAATGAACCTGTTCAAACCAAAAAACTTGTACCACTATCAATTGTACTTAAAGATTTTCAACATGTAGGGTTTGAACTAGTTAGTAATCATTTGACACCTGGCAACATTAAAGCAACAAATATGTTTGTTCATCATTATCATAATTTGCCTACTTAGGACAAGAATGTAGTGATGAGTAATAATCCAAATGACGTGTTTGGAAATGCACTTATTGATGCCTACCTTTTAGGAGTCTTTAACCCTAAAGGTTATGTCCATTCACATCCACATAGTCATTTTTGCATGAAGCAATATAAAAACCGCCATTTTTTCATTTTGTTTTTTCATTTTCATTTTCTTCTTCATATTACTAGTGAATGAAAGTGCTTTAGAGAGGCTAAGACAAAAAGTAAAAGAGAAGGAAGTTGAAAGGGAAGTTGAAACTTTTAGGAAGGAACAAATTTTTTTTAAAAAATGAAATATGTTTGAATAATTAGAGCGATTCATGTAGAATCGCTTGGTTCACGCACACCTACAACATGAGAAATTAGAATTTTTGAGCAAGAACAAAGAAATAGGGAGTTGGAAGAGGAATTTAAAATAGCACTGAACTTTTTAAGGAAAACCATTACTTCTACATCAAAACTAGTACCATAGGTTACTATTATTTAAAATTCAAAGGAAGAAGTGGAAGTTGGACCTCAACCTATTGTTGAGGGACAATTACAATTAGTCATTGTGTTAAGACATGTGGAAGAGGAGGAATTATAGCAACCAATTATCTAGGAATAACCACGACCAGTTCTTGCATCAAGACCTATGGAAGAAAATGAATTGCAACAACTTGTGAATAGTGGATAAATATTTCTCCAAGAACTCATCGAAGAGTGACCTATTTCCAACATTATTCCTTAGTGCCCAAGATTAGGAACAAGAATTATGATGAAGTGAAAAGGTAAAGCGATTATAGAAAAACATGTTAAGAAGATACTAATGTCGAAGGTGAAGGAGAGCCATAAGATGTTGCAATGGATGAAGATGGACTCCAATGAACTCAAATGGGCTAAACGAATTAGTTTGGAAAACCTATTCAACCTGCAATGGACAACACCAAGAAAGGATTTGTTATGAGACTTCTTACAAACCTAGGAAGCAATGGAAAATAGAAGAATTTCAAGGCAAGTATGTGGTCAAGAAATTTTCATTGATCAGGTACTAATTCATGAACACCTTGAAATTTCCAAAGAAGGAGTAATAGATGTTGTTAATGCAAATTTTGAGGAAGCCAAAACTGCCTTGAAAAGAATTGCAAGACCACATGCTTTCGTTCAAAATGAGTAGTGGAGTGTAGTGCACATGAAAGAGGAATTTCATGCAAGATTTGTAGCTATTCTGCAAATTTTATATTAGAGGGAAAGGTTAGTTTATTTCAACAATTAGATTGCCATTACTTTTGACTTAGCCAACATAGGGCAACCTATTAATTGGCAATCTATAGTGTTAACCCAATTAGTGGTTGAATTCATTTGTTGGATTAAACTTTAAAAAAAGACAGCAACTAACTCGGTTTTTAGTAAAACTAGAGCAGATAATTGCTACGCTTGGCCTATTTTAGACATTATGTTTAGGAAATGATTCCCTTTGTTCAAGGTGCCTTCATCAAGAATAATAACTCCATAACAACATGTACCACTAACTAGCCAAGAGTGCCAGGTTGCACAACATCGACAGATTTCACCTGAACCTATTACCAAATAGCAATTTTTGAAAGAAAGAAGGGCAACATGTTTGACTACAACATCACCTTTACCCACATGTTAGTCCCATTGATTAAACCTATGTATAGAACCGCCTACGCCAAGGGATAGGTTAAGCCCTAAACCTATTACCTCACCACCAAGAAAGAAGTCCAAGACTACTTTTGGAACACCGGTTAATGATTCAAAAGAGGATGAGGAGAAAACTTGTTCAAATGAAATTGGAGGTAGAGGAGGAAAAGAGCTTGAGGCAATGACTTACATAAGGCAACATTGAGGAAGAACTTGAACCCAACTTGGATCAGGTAATTGACAACATTCAAGTTGAACTTGTTATGTATGTTGAACCTATAGTTTCCATTATAGAACTTGTAGATGTAGCTATAGAATCATTCCAACCTGTTCAACTTGAAGTTGAACATGTACAAATAGAAAACCCCTAGTTTTCTAGATTTCAACTTATCCTAGTTTTTGGTCATTCCATAGAAAGTCTTAGACAAATTAACATGTTTTAAAAGCAAGTTGTTCAAAATGCTATAACTTGATTAGGAACATTAAAAAAATCGTTAAACCTTAGAGTCAAGTTTAAACAAGTCAAGAAAATTAGTTTGAGACCCATAACCACTTGTAAACTTATAGCTTAAAGTTAGGAATAATGTAGAAAATTTTGAAGAACCATGACAAAGAACTATTCATAGTCAAAGGACAATTGAATAAGGTCCAACATGAAAACCAAAACCTATCCAATAAGTTGAATGAAGTGGAACAAGATGTTAGGAAAGTTGAAAACTTGTAGCAATTACATGTTGAATTCAATTAGTTCAATTGGAAAATGTTGCAACCCTAGCTTTGGGCTCGTGACCAAGGCAAGGGCTTGCAAAGGTGCGGGCAAAAAGTAAAGCCTAGGAGACACATTTCATGCTCCTGAAAGTGTAGGAGAGTGTGAGGGAATGAACTCATACTCCCAAATGGGCTCCCATTTTGGGAGTTTGAGTTTCATTGGATTTTTTAGTTTTTAAAGGGTAATTTTAGGGGTCAAAATTCATTGAATTGAAGATTTCCTTAAACCATTGGAAAGCTCTTGAGACGTAAATGTCTAAAATAGGCTCCCATGACCCATTTGGGTACTTAAAACATAAGTTATGGCCAAAAAAAAGGCCAAGAGTCAAAGTGCCAATTTGACTCCCGACCATTAATAGTCAATAACCACCTTGATTTACTTGCATAAAGGTGGCATGCCACATATCACTGGAAAAATCTTGACAAGGGTTACAACTTTCTTCAAATTTCACTTCAATTAGAGGTTTGTACAAAACATTATGGGCCTCCAGAATTACAAAAGTCCCAATTTCAGGAATTTCAAGATTCCCAACTTGGGAGTCCTGGGAAAAATGACATTTGGGTGCTGGCCCCATGGCCATGCATAAATAATAATATAAGGGGGAAGGTGGTCGCTTCCCCCAAGTCTAGGCCGTGGTGAGTCTTGTGAGTTCGTGTTTGCTCGTGGCTTGTCCATGCACCAAAAGTGCTTCAACTATGCATTAACCAATGTGTGGTTTGGTTTGTAAAGGTTTGTATGAATAATTGACCCGCTTTTCACTCATCCTAGTCCCATCCTGGACCTCTAGCACGCCCCTCTACCCTTGAAGTTTTATGAGCTAGGGAACATACCCCAAGTGTTTATCCTTTCCTTGTTTTCACCTTGGACTCATAGTTGAATCTCTCAAAGAGCTTGAGGGGTGCATTAGAAGACCCATAATGATTTGATTCATCTCTAAGTTAATTTGGTGCAGACTATGCCAAAATGGAAGAGTCTAATTTGGAACAACAATGTATCATAATTAGTTTGGAGCATAATTGTCAAAATTTCAAGGAACAACAAATAGTTACCCACATATAATTTGACAAGGAGAAGTAAAGTCTAACAACTCAAATCCAAAAATGGAAGGGTCAATATGAGGCAACCAAACTTTAATTGAACAAACCTAGTCCCATTCTACCTGTTAGAATGAACAATAGGTTGAAGGAATTTGAGGAGTTATTATTAGACAATACCTTACTCAAGGTGCATAACCAAGCCTTGGGAGATAGAAACCCCAAGTGGAAGGACTAGTGGCAAATTGTTTAGGAGTTCACAAAGGAGCAAATTCAGGATAGTATGGAGTTGGCTCCATCTAATGAACATAGTTATCAATTCAACCTACAAGCCTACCAAATTGTTTCCCTTTATTTCAAATATGAACCACTAAGTTTTGTGTTTATGGAAATTGGAACTAATAACTGAAATCCAACAACACCATTTATGGTACAACATGATACTAAACTAATTAGTCCACTAAGAGGTGGAACATGTTTAAAAATCATACCTTACCTATCTAGACTTTTACTATACATGTTATAGTAACCATTGTTGTTAATCAACCTGTGGAAGGTAGTGAAAGATCTAACAAGAAATAGGATGAACTATTAATTCTACATATATTATATTGGATAATAGATTAAAATCTTTGGAATTCTTATTTATTAATGTACCTTTGACCCCACACCAGATAGGTATATGTTAGGAAGTTACTTTGATATCAAATACCTTGCATGCCTTGGAGGTATTCACAACACCCATAACAACCTTTGAAGTCATGCCTGATCGACAAAAGACTATAGTGCCAACCAGTCTTCAAATCTTAAGTCAAGTTGAACTTGTGGAGGTAATAAGTGTTGAACATGTTGAAAAAATCACTAGTCAACCTGTTGCAGAAGACTAAATTTAACTTTGAACTAACATTTTGAGGATGAAATATAGATTTCAAAGGTGGATAATGTTACCTAGATTTAGTAATAGGTTGATAATATAAATAGGTTGTTAAACTTAATGTGTGTCATAACCTGTTATTTAACATAACCTATAGTATTAACCTAACTAGTTAATTAAACCTAGTAGGTAATGATTGGGTTAAAAAGATAGGTTGACATGTTAGTCAACAAGTAATTGGTAGAACCTATATTTGACAAAACTGGTTGTTGGATAGGTAGTTAAGCAAGGTGTATTTTTTGAGATTTTTTACTATTAGTCTCAATATTGGCTAATGATTATTTATAATGGTCAATTATGATTGTTGTATTTTGAATTGGCTAATATGAAACTAGGAGGATAAACATGTTGAAGGACTTTTGGATTTCATTCATAATTATGTGTTTCACTTTTCAATTATGGAACATGGATCATTTTTCTTTCAGCCTATTTCCTTCAAGTTTGAGCAATTTGTGCACATGTTAATTTAAGATTTGTAATAGTTTAAGTTTTAATTTGCGTGTTGTATGTACTTGTTGTTGCTTTAGGAACCTATTGTTGAAAAATCTAAAGGTGAATTAACCTCAATGGGAATAGGAAAACCCCATTAACAATAATGAATAGATCCATTTCAATTTGCAATATATGAGGTGCAATTATAATGCATTGAAATAATAAATCCATCAAGATTTCCAACACAAGAGATGCAAAGATAATGCATTGGGCAACATATATTGGTGGACACATACCACAAGATAGTCACCAAAAAGGTTCATTGGTTCAAGGTAAACTTCTTTTCCTTATGTAGTTTCTTTGTAAATGGCATGTACATCATATTGAGTTCCTAGTTTTATGATTTGGATCATAAAGTGAAGAACAATAATTAAAGACAAATGACAATCACATAACCATATAATAACTTTAGGGATTTTACTCCTACCAATGGAGTGTCCTAAAACAAGATCCAAGAACTTGAACATAGTGTTAAAGGTCTAGTCTTGCATGGTTGGTTAAGCAATCTAGATCCCCATGATGACAATGATAAAATAATCATTGGCAAAGTCTTAAACATCAATAACATCAATAATTAACAACACAAATGTTTATTTTTTAAAACCACTTGCCCTTCCACCACTCTTGTGAAGTAAATGCGGCAAGGCTAGTGTGAGCACATTTATTACCTTTTTGTGGTGTTATATATATTGGCTTCAAGATTCATGAATCTCAATTGGTCCTTCTAGTTACAAGTAACAATACGGGAGTCATGAGTCTCAACTAGTGCTTCTTGCTACAAGTAACAAACGTCCTCTTAATGTGTGCAATAGTTGTCTTTGTAGATGTTTTTATCACCTAAGAAGATGATAAAACAAACAAGCCTCTTCACAATAAGCTATATTCACAGGTTTTACAAAACTTGTGAAGACATGAAATCAAATCCTTAATTATAAGTAACATCTTGTGCAAGTTCACTTAACATATGCCAAGCACTTATTGGTGCATTCTAGCATGGTTTTATAGTTTGACAAACTTTACTACAAATCAATTATTAGATGTGATATGGAAAGCCATGCTCTCCTAGGTGTAGAATTTGGTTTTAACTTCTAAACAATAGTTTGAAGGATGTAATGAGAGACAATTAATGGATGGTTTTGATTAGCAATGTTGATCAAAGTGTCTTGTTCCAAATAATGAATATGAACATATGAAATGAGGTTTATCTTATAATTTGGGAATCTTTCAAGTTGCATTTTGTTGCATAATATAGGCCTCTTGTTTAACCATGGTAACACCATGCTTAGTACAAGTCATGTGTTTATATCACAATCAACCGCAATGCAAATGGACACACCTTTGCAATATGTTTGGGAAAGAGTACACTTTCTTTCTAAAAAATCACACTTGTTTAATCACACTTGCTTGAACAAAAACATAGCACGACCATACTCAGTAAACAATGATATGAATTTTCATATGTCAATTAAATCTTGATTTATATATAAATTACTCCATGAATTTAGAAACCAAGGATTATCCATCCTATTTTACAATTTTCATTTGAAACAACAATTCAAATTTAAATAAAAATGTAAGTTTGATATTGATATTCAAAGTTTAAAGGTTTAGGAATTAACAAAATATAATGTTAATATGATTTAGTAGGAACCTCAAAATAATTAAACCATAAGCCCCCCATCATAATAAAACTACAAAATATGGCATGCCTTGTTCGTGTGGTGTGACATATTGACATAGCAAGCCATGCTTTGTCCTTATGGCATGCCATATCCATATTGTGTGACATATTTATATGGCATGCGATATCGTATGGTGTGACATTTATATGGCATGCCATTTTCGTATGGCATGCCTTGTCAATATGACATATTAATAATGTATCAACAAATTATCATCACAACTAAATACATGTCAATAGTGCACAACTATACTAAAAGATATACATGAATGCAATATTGGAGAACACAATTATTCAAATTTCAAATATATGGAATCAAACAAAACATTCAAAACAAATAGGTGCATTTGACTTACACTAATCCCATCATTTACAAATTGTTTTAATTGCATAATAATTTATGATATTACAATGATCAAATCTAGGGGTCGTGTCACTATAGTTAGCAAAGGTTAACTAGCATAAACATTAGACATCTATGGATATTCACATATTGTCCTTAAAACCTCCCACTAGTTACATTTAAACCTTAGGCCAAGTCTATTTTTAACAACTTACTTAAGTTTTCAACTTGGTTCAACCTAACTTTCAAGCCATACACTTGTGAGAAAGCCATTGCAAATCATATCCTAACCCCGCTCTAAACAATCCTAGAATAAACAAGGCATCACCTCAATTCTCATCAAGGAAGCCCAAGTCCCAAAATCCAAAGGGGTTACTTGGGCTTTTGTGTTTGATTTATGGCGACTACATTCCACCAAATTCATTGTTTGGGCTTCAACATTTACATTGTGAAAAATGGCAGCATAGAATGCCTTGCAACAAATGTCAAATCATGACTAAGAAAGGCTTCCCTATCATGTTTTTGTCTTACATTCTCCACAAATTTGGATGGCGGCAAATTACTTACAATTGGCACATAGTCCAATCTTGGATTTGCCTCATGTGGAAGTGCATGTATTGGTGTAAGATTTGTCTCGCAATTAATCAAGTGGTCTATTCACCTACAAAGCCCAAAAGCAAATTGTCCAAGCATGAAAATAATGCATTGAAAACACTGATAAAAATGAATGTGGAGAATAATGTTATAGGATATCATGGTAGGACACTCACCATCTTGTAGTAAATGTTGGAAATTTTCACTTGGTAAAATGAAGTCATTCCAATACTCATGTTCTAAAAGTGACAATGGAAGAAATTGTTTTCTCAAAAAAATAATTGCAACATTCTTATACCCCCCCCCCCCGCGCGGGTGTGAGGCGACTTTCCGTCCCTCTATTCCGGTTTTACAAGGTGACTATGTTTGAAAGCACAAATGCTACTGGTGAAGGAAAAAATGCAAGTGCGATTCTAGATGTTGGATTGCGTTTGTAGTTAGAATTAAGTAGCTTGCCTCCCATGCATCATTTACGATTAAAATTAATAGATATATTTTTCCAAGCTCACACACTACACATTTTAGGACTCTATGTCAAATTGTCATTCATTAAACCTTTGTTTAAGGACTCAACACCATATCCAACATAGCTACGGACCACTAGTCACTTGAAATATTGTTTTTAACACATAGGTTATCCAAATCCGGCTTGCTACAGCTCATTAGAAAGCTAACAACAATGCGCACCAACTTACTAAATCTTAAGATCTGCAGCTAAACCAGTAAGGAGTTATGCTATGAAACCCATAGTGATGACATTCTTCATTTTGCAGTTTAAAATTCGCGAATTTTAACGAATTTTCGCGAATTTTAAACGAATTTTTAACGAATGTCATCACTATGATGAAACCCGAGAAGGTTTTATAAAGGTGATGATTCAACTTGGCTGTAGACCACCAGTCACTTGAAATATTGTATCTAACACATAGTTTATCCAAATCTGGCTTGCTATAGCTCATTAGAAAGCTAATAACAAGGCACGCCAACTTACCAAATCTCAAGATCTATAGCTAAACCAGTGAGGAGTTATACCACCAAACCCGAGAGGGTTTTACAAAGCAGTTGGTTCAACTTGATTGCAGACCTCTAGTCATTCAAAATATTGTTTCTACCACATATGGTATCCAAATCCGGCTTGCTTTAGCTCATTGGAAAGCTAAAAGGCGCACCTTTCTACCAAATCTCAAGATCTACAACCTAAGCAGTGAGAAGTTACGCTATGAAACCCGAGAAGGTTCGTGAGATTTTTCTAAGGTTTCAACTTCCCAACCCTATCACTATTCATCTCCATTCCTCTAAAACCATTACAAGATTTCCCTTCTACTCTCCTTCCTTTTCCCAACTCCCAAGGCTGATCATTCTCTCCTTCCTTAAAAAACTTATAAAAATATGAATCCTTAAAATTGGATTGAAAATATGTTTTTGGGAAAGAGAAACCTCCCAATGATCTTAGTCCACCTTTTAAAGAGAAGGGGAAGGAGGGTGAAGGTAGATCTAAAGCTTGGTGGCCAATGGAATGTTCCAAGCTTGGTGGCCAATGGAAATTTCCAAGCTTGGTGGCCAATGGGAGGTGAAGGAAAAACACCTTTTCACCTCTTGCCCCTTTCCCCCCAACAATTTTCCTTAAACCTCCAATTTTTCCCTTTGCCCTTAAGGTTTTATTTTACCGTGGTCCTAGGTTGTTATTCTCGCATTTCTTTTCTTTTATTCGATATAAAAATTACGCCTACACATCTCAATGTGACAAGTCCTCCACACCTACATTGTTGATTTGATTTTGATCGAAGCTCTAATTTCTTCCCTCCCCTTGAAATTATGGCGTCGCGCATGGCCACAACTTACGGGCCCCAAGCCGCACAAACGAATGAAGAACCGTTTTCGGAGTCGTCTCTAGATTTGACCCTAATGTAGCATCCTTGTGATGAAGAACCTGAAATTCAAGAGGTGCGCGCTCGTCTTGAAGTTGAACCTCCTCGAGCCTGGTATTATTATATTTTTCCGAACTCTCGCACCTTGGTGATCTTGTTGTAAGTCGACCTCGCTTTTGGTGATGAACCTAAAATCGTTTGTGAAGGTTGTTATGACATTGAATATACTTTTATCTTCGCATGGTCTTCAGTTCTTGGCGTTAGACACTACCGTTGGTTGCGTGGTCCAATTCGTCGACTACCTCCTAATAGCAAGGCAAACTACTTAGTTCGCACCATCCGACGCATCTTAGATTTCCTACAGTTGTGAACTATCACTATGGCATAACTCATGATTTTACATGTACTTGTAGCTCCTTGCTGAGCTTATCCCTATTTTAAATAAATGTTTCAATTATCATCGAACTCTTATTGCCATTGACACACTATCATATTATTTATTTAATCATTGAATTGCCTCTACTTAACCTCATGTTCAACATCTTGAAAATTGTTCCATCTCTATCAAACCTTTCATCAACAACCCTTCAACTGCTTCAAAAACTTCTAACATCTTTGCTACTCCTTAAATACCATAACTAGATTAATGTTGTGTTGAACATCGCAAATTTTGGTGTCTACTTCTACCCCCAAACCTCGAGAGATTTCTCACACCCAATTACGCAACATAGTTTCTAAAACTATGGTTATTAGCCTTTGTTGAAGAAAGAACTACCTTAATTCCTTATTCACCAATAACACATTTCAGAAAGAAAACAACCCCCTTACGCACCAAGCGCATTCATCATTCCCTATGAAGTCGCTAAAAGCCCTTAATAACCTTCCCCACTCAAATAACCCCGATGTAACTCTTAAAAATCGAGACTACCGCACATGGTTGTGTCGGTATGTTTCACAACCCCCCCCCCCCCCCCCCCCCCAACAAACGTCCTCTTTACCTCCATTGAAATTAGATTGGCCAAGTGTGTCCAAACATTGTGGCCCATTTACATTATCTTTGCTAGAGGTAGCACATTGCTTGAGCTAATTCATTTCAAAGATGGCTCAATTGAGATTGGAGAGCTAAATTTTCTTCTTGCCAATTAATTGTGGCCAAAACTCCTTTGTTTAATTTTCTTTGGTATCTCTTAATCTCTTTAACTAAGGTTGGCCACAAATCTCCCATAAGAATTCTCTCACAATGTAATATTGAACTTTGCAACTTTGACAAGCAATGAGCCTAGACTTGACACTTCCACACAACTTTGTAACATCTTCAAAAATTGAAATATTGACCATAGAGTCCACACAAGTGGTAATAGAATCCTTTGCAATTCCTAGTAATGAATGCAAAGTGGTCAAGAGTTGCAAAATACAAGCCTGCTCAACCTTGGTAATGTCACGCTTAGTACAAACCATATGTCTATGTTAGAATCAAGCCCAATGCAAATGGACACACCTTTGCAATATAGCTTGGGAAGAAGTATGCTCTCTCTCTAACAATCACACTTGCACAATCACATTTACTTAAACAAAAACATATCACAACCATACTCTGTAAACAATAATATGGATTGCCATATGTTAGTTAAATCCTAAATTATATACAAATTATTCTATGACTTTAGGAACAAAGGATTATCCATCATATCTTAGAACTTTCATTTCAAATAACATTTCAAAAAATTCAAGTAAAAATGTAAATTTGATATTGATATAGTTCGGAGTTTAAACTTTGTTTCAACATTCATGAAAATTTCAAAATCCAATGTTGATATGATTTAGTAGGAACCTCAAAATAATTAAACCATAAACCCATAATCATAATTAAATTACAAAATATGGCATGCCATGTACTACACAAAAACCTTATGGCATGACATATCTATATGGCATGACCATACAACAATTGTCTGCATTTATCAAAAGTTAAGGTAATTTAAAATAAAAGGTGGATGGGCACAAAACAATGCCCACATTACATCACATTAGGGCCTACTGCACCTTCATGTTGTAATGGGCATGTTGTAAAGCCAAGGCCCATGGCACTTTCATGTCACAACGGGCTACCATAGAAGCAGATGGTATAGCCTACGGCACCTTCACATCATGGTGGGCATGTCACATAATGTTTTTATATCTAAGGTACTAGTAGGACTTAGGGTTTGGGGAGGGTTGTGTTGGCACTACGAAGGGATTTAATAATGTTTGTCTTTTTCACAACTTTAAGGAGTAGCGCTAGTGCTCACTTAGTTGCCAAAGGTGTAAGAGATTCAAAAGAATTTCTCTCAAGCCTACTCATGTCTGTGGTTCTCACAAAAATTTACTTTTTCTTATATGTTTTTAATGAACTTAGGAAAGAGAAATGGACAAGCTTGGCACCCATAAGGTGGTTGTTTCCATGTATTTTCTTTCATCAAATAATAGAAGATTCCTAGTTGATCTTCTATTGTTGGTAAACAAAAAAACAAAAAACATAGATTGGAAAAATAACAAGCTAGAGTGTTGTAGAGTGTTGAAGGATGAATTTGATGTTAGAACAATAATAACAAGGTTAGGGCCTTTGAAAATATAAAACATAGTAGATGACCTTTGTTTGATGTTTATAAAAAGGTGATTAGAACATGAAGTGATTAGAACATGAAGAACTTATTGTAAAATTTAGGAGGGGAATAAGTTGGTTTTTTTTGTGTGTGCTTATTTGTGACATGCATCTTTTGAACACTATTTAATTCTCAACACATTTTGGGTTTTCCAATCTTAATTTTTTTTCCTACATTGACAATGTTAAACATGTTTTAATAAAGGTGTCCTTGTTGGTGCATGTATATAAAGGGTGGAAATGTCCTATATTACCCACAACTTGCTTCAATTTGAATGTAGAATTTGATAGATTTAAGCTTTTTTTACACTTTTGTATGGAAATTGTTTAAGCGTGCAAAAAGTTGCAAACTTGGGTTGATTAAACAAAAAGGTTAATTGTCCCTCTTTTTGTTGTCAGGACATGGAGTGATGATGGGAATTCATTTGTAGAAGACAATACAAAAGTAAGGCATCCTATTTGTAACTTGTGTTTCTGTTTTATTTGGTTACAATTACAATGAACCAAAATGCGCATTTCCTCTTTGGGCACCTAGGTTGCAAGGGACATACTAGAACAAAATGAAACTCACCCTGAAAAACTTGTTGCAATTTCAAAGAAGATACTTTCAAAAACATTTATTGGTTATGGTGTCCTTTAATGTTATTCAATAACATGATTAAGTCTTCCCATTACTTCTGGGCATGCAACATAAACTAAGGATGCAAATGTTTGTATTATTATTAACCCAAAATTTTGGACTAATGATTGTATATTTATCTACACCCACTATTGGTAGCCTAATGAATACAAAAGGTGGTGATTGTAGCTTATTACTTCTATTTGTAATGAAGGTGATGGTTTGACACTTTGTGTGTAGGTCGCATATGGTTATGACTACACCCATTGTTGACTGGCCTTCAAAGTATTATTTTGAAAATCTTTGTGCAATTTGTAACCCGCTTTGAAGATTTTTCATGTTAATTCCAATCAACCATAGCCCCAATTGATGGTACTAATAGTTAGTGTTAGATTAATGTCCTACTATTCTTGTGTACATCATGGCATTAGTTCAATGAAGGCGTAATGGAATTTATGAAATAGGATATAAAGTTTTTGATGAGAAGGCAGCAAAATTAGCTCAAGATGAAACAATTATAGTCTTAATCAAAGCAAAAACTTATTAAAATGTTGAGAAGTGAGTTGGTTGCACTAGAGTTTCGAGTTTGACAAAGTGCTAGGCAAGTAGGTGTTGATAGGGTTGGTTTTTTCATCATTGTTTTTCTCTCTACAATTCCTACTATGCATGCGCAACTTTCTTTTTGGGTGCTATGGTTGTCAAATTATTGTGTCTTCCCTTAGCACGTTATTTGTCATGATTGATTATAAGTTTGGAGTATGCTTGTTGCTTTAGTTTAGTTTTAAAGGCTTCCCGAATTGGTAGTTAGATATTAATTATTTGTTTTATTTGCATGTCTTGGGTCAACAAGCTATAAATGTTTCTATGGAGGTTGAGGTTTGTTTTTTGATATTGTCCAATGGTAAACTCCACATTTAACATCTATATTCTTCCTTGTTAGTCAAACTTATTATCCATGGTGGCTGATGCAACCTTTGTATGAAGGCAAGTGGACAAGTACATTAAATAAAAAGCTATCAAGTAACAACTTGTCAACTAAACTAGAAGATGATTTTGATATTGGACCGACTTGGGCATATAAGGACATTTTTAGCAAATCAATTGAGAAGTTCAAAGATGTAAGCACTATGAAATTATGTTATACAATTTCTTGGTTTTTCTTATATAACAACAACATTAAAATGGAAAACTTGAAAGAAATATTTATTTAAAAGATATTTATTCCTATCTTGTTTTAGATTTTTGGTGCCTTCATCAAGGTGTTGGTCATAAAATAAACAAGCTTATATCACATTTTTGTTAATGATACTTCCACTATCACACCACAAATTATTGGTTCTCTTATTCCATTTCTTTCTCAATAAATTTTGAATTGGTACCTAGTTCTTTGACAAATAAATTTGAAAAAACCCAAAAACCGATAGTGTTTTGATCCATAATTTATTTTTAAAAAACTATAACCACCCTTAGTTATTTTTAAATTGACATAATCAATTGCACATCATGCTAGTGCAAATTTTGATGGGGGGTCATTTACTAAGGCAAATTATTGGTTACTTTTACATGCACTACAAGGGATAGATTCAACGTAAGTTTGCTAAATTAATTAATTGATGGAAGTTTCAAATAATCCCATTTGGAGAATGATCCAATAACTATAAGCTTCACTTTTTCTTCACAACACAATTTTATGTTACTCAAAATAAAGTAATTTCTAAAAAACTTCAACATTTTTTAATACATAAATATGATTTGTGCCAAAGAACCCCCTCTCCTCCTTCACCCATTTCTCACATTTTTTTTTTCTTCTATTTTTTCCCTTTCAAATTACCTATAAATCTTCCAAATGGATGGGTGCATCCTTGTAGAACCCATCAAATGGACGGGTACATTTTAAATTGACACGTTGGGGTAAGAACAAATCTAAAAAAATACTTGGCATATAAATCTAATGAACAAACCTCATGAACTCTTGCCACATGGCATGTATACCGAAAAGTAGATATTGTATTATCATTAATCACATGATCAATGAACCCTTTGACAAATTAATGAAGGAAAATTCATTGAAATTAATGTCATAAGTCATGAAGTGTTACAACTATTAATCAATTTCGTTGCCATGTGGCATGCCACATGAGCAACACGCAACCATAAATCGATATTATTCACCAAAAGTTACAAGAATAAATGGAACTTTGTTATATTACTTAATTTTAAATGATTAAAAACACATTATTATTTTTTGATTTTTTGATTTTTGATATTTTGATATTTGTGTGTAAACCATCAAGTCATGATATTAAATATAGTTGCAAAATCATCATGCCACATGGCATCACAATGTCCTTTGCAACTACGCAGTCATTAATGTGAACTTGTAGTTGGAATTGTAGTTGAATAAAAAAGTATTTGTTGTTAACTAGTTGAAAAACCCAATATGTGATGTTGTGTACACAAGGCCCACATTGACCCCTAGAAAATAAGGTCCTTATCCTAATCCTTTCCTTAAAATCTCTTAAATGATTGGGTGGATTACCCCCAACCATTTACTAGCTAGAGTTAATTAATCCCACTAACTTCACCCCTTGGGTCGAGGATGGTAAATCTATCACTAGTAACTATTAGTTATTAGGAGGCCTATGGAACTAACTAATCTAGATATTTCTACACAATAACAAAGATGCATCACCTTTTTTTTGTTTAATCCCCTTGGTTTTTGTGGTACGACTTCATTTAATTAACCATATGATGTTGAACCAATGGTGTGGAGAAATATTTTGAGATGTCCTTATTGAAGCCAAAAATTGCCAATGTTCTTCCACCATGTTTAGCTCAATGTGTTTTAACAATTGAAACACACCCACCAATGTGGGTTGTGCAAGCCAAAGTAACATACATTTCACATGCATCATTTAAGCTCATTATTCAAAATCCCATACCAAAATTGGATTAATTATGTTTTAATGACCTCTTATGTCATAATGATTAATCTTCTCATTCATGCATATGCCTCTTGCAAGTTCTCATGCAATTTATGTTGAGACTCTTATAAACTTTGTACCTTTTTCTATTTAGACTCCTTGGTAATTCTTTTGTAACTTTTGAAAGAATTCCAAAAAGAGGTTGAATGTTGGCACAAGACCCTACCCAACAATGGAAGGCCAACACAACCACTTTTGGTGGTTGCATCACTAACATTCTCACTTCCATTAGCCAAATTATTATAAAACATTGTCATGATTATACGTAAAATTGTGGTGGCACTTGGGGTCAACATATCTTTAGTGATGGAAACATAATTAAATTACTAGTTTATTCACGACTCTTCAATTTGAACTTCATAAGCATGCCTAAACTATGGCAATCATCCATTGATGACCTTTCTAGCATGATCCCTTCCATGTTATGAAAGGTGTGAACAATTGTGAATTACACAATTGTTATAATATATATCATCATAGATGTCAAATTCATGAATCAAGCCAATTGCCACCAAATACCAATGAAGCCCTTTGGTGGCTCCATAAAAGTCATCCATGTGCCACCATAATGGTGAAACAATTTGTAACTATATAGTAATACAATCCAAATTTGAATATAATTAAAGATTTTCATTTTGATAACAATGATGATGACGGTGTTTGTGGATGATGAATTGAACCCCCTACCTTGTAAACCCACTAGTACCATTTGCACTTGAAGTGTGTTTCTTTGTTTTCAAATGACAATTCCATGACGACTTCATCATTAAACCTTAAGTTCCAAAACCTTAATTCCTAATGGATGTTAAACGTGTTAGCTTTACTTGATTTTAATTCAAGGCACTTACACCCACCAAAAACATTTCATCAAACCACACAAACTTGGGGCTTAGTGTGAACACAACAATTGTGGTTTACTAGTCATCAACCCAATCTCACTATCACAACCAAACAATGGAGTTGGTTTGGTCATCATTTTTGAATGTAATCCACAATAACACCAACCTTTTTATAATCCAGCCTTCCTAAACCATAATCATTATGTAAGGGTAAATTAAAAATTAAATAGGACAAGTACAAAATGGTTAAAATTGGTGGGTAGCCTTATCCCATGCCCAACCATTAACCACATTAATTATAACTCCAAGGTTTGTTGTGATAGTTAACACATGGGGGACAACTCATTGCCTTTCACCTTGGTTTCCCATTATCAAATATGCACAAGCTTCCATAGATCAACCTATTAACATGCACTTGTTTTTTAAGTTGTAAGCTAAAGGCACACAACTCAATAAACCCCTCCTACCTCTTGAAAATAAATATCACCCAACCAACATACTGACAAGAAACATGCCCATAATCCACCAACATAAAGTGGGAATGAACTTTTTATACAATAGAACTTCCCATCTTTGTAACTAGTGGGTAACTCGTGGCTATGCCACTCCAGCCACCCCGAACGTTCTGTTAAGCTCTATTGTCTGCACGATCATGTTATAACACCTCTGTGTAAACAACATTGCGAGTGTACACACCGGTAGGTGCATTTTCATGAGCATTTTCCCACCCATATGTAACTAGCAATTTCACCCCCTCGGGGCACCCAATGCGTGACATGGCCACATACAATTGACCATGTGTAAATACAGGCTTGGGCAAAAAAATGTCGACCATCTTCAATGTCTGCCCTTGCGCCTTATTGATGGTCATGGCAAATGCAGGGCGCACAGGGAACTGGCGACGGCGCAGAGTGAAAGGCATTCGTTCAGTGTTTGAAGGTGTGATGCTTAGCCGTGGAATGAACACTCGTTAGCCCTTTACAGGACCTGTTGCCACCTCTGCTTCAATGATATGCTGCATGAGTTGAATGATAATGAGCCTGGTACCATTAGCCAGGCTATTGGTCATGTTGCGTAATAATTTGATGGGATAACCCTCCTGCAAGTGCAGTTCATGGGGTGGTACGCCCGAAAAACTAAGCGTGTTCAAGAACTCAGTGGGGTAAATGCCATGTTGTTCCCCATGCACCACAGAATCCGCGCTGTAATACACGCGATGTTGTGCGGGCGAGCCATCGTGCTTTATGAATGCATATTTGTCATTGATGAATTTATTGAGTGCATCCACATCTTCGTTCAAAGGTGTAAAAATTGCACGCTCAATGACGTATGCAAATCTTGTAGCATACTCAACAATAGATGACAAAACGCCACACACTTCCTCAATCAAATCTGCCACAGTAGGGCCATTGCAACACATGTCATGAGGAATAAGAATGGAGTTTTCACCAATAGAGGGATACACGCGCTTTGCGCCCTCTGCGACATGTTGCAAGTAATCAGCAAATGCTTATTGCCGTGTGGCATCTGCCTATGCATGCGCCCCACCTTGAGCCAACAACCTCTGCACACGCATGTTGGTGTGCAGCTTGAATACACGCACATGTTGCCATATGCTGGAACGGTTCAAAGCTGCAGCGACGACATCTCCCTTGGAGCCGTGAGGCACAATAGGCAAAATTTGTCAAAAATCACCGCTAAACACCACAACTAAGCCGCTAAAGGGCAAGAACTTGAATGCTGGGTTAATGATAGCCATGATGTCCTATAAAGACCTGTTGACAGCCTCAAAAACATGCTTGTGCATCATGATAGCCTCATCCCACACAATGAGCGCAGTCGCTTGCAAAAGTGCTGTTAGCTCAAAGTTCCTATTGATGTAGCATGTGGACGTGCTGTTGAGGCCTTGCACAGGGATCTTGAAATGTGAGTGTGCAGTGCGTCCTCCGTCCAGTAGCAATGCAGCAATGCCAGATGATGCCACAATAATAAAGACCCGATCCTGTGCGCGCATGGTGCTCAACAAGCAACTATAGAGAAAGGTTTTGCCAGTGCCGCCAAGGCCATCGACAAAAATGCACGGCGGTTGACAACGGCCATGACATTATCATAGACAGCCCATTGCTCAGGGTTAAGTTGCGGCACATGCTCATCTCGCATGGTTGCTTGCGTTGTCGCGTCATACCTGGCAATTTCGTTTGCCACCACAACATTAGCAAGCTGGGTCGTAGGCGTCGGTAAGCCAAATGCTGCCAAGTCCTGGCTGTTGTTGAAGTGTGCCAAATGTAGTGCCAACTCCTGCAGCACCATGTCTTGGATGGCAGCATTGAGTTGTCGCGCTAGCTCGCCCTACACGTTATAGGAGCACACACACGACATAGTGAGCATTGTGCGCCGCACAACATGCAAACCATGACCATGCAAAACCGCAAGGCAGGCTGACATGCAGAGCCATACACGGGTAGAGCTGAGCACCAACCTGGTGTGCTTGATACAGGAAGTCTTTTGCCATGTCCTCATTGAAGCGCTCCCACAGAGCCAATGGGTTTGTAACAACATTGAACACCAACAAGGCAATAAATAGTGCCTTGAGGCATGAGGCACTGGCCATGCTTGCAGCCTCCTCCATGCACTGGGACCACTCAGCATCATCCTGCAGCAAACCACACTGCTGACATGCTTCTTTGAAAGATGTGTGTTGTGTGGGATGTTGCAAGTGCCTATTGGTGCACATGAGGTCCTCAAAAGACGTAGCCCCAGGCACATGGTGTAACAAAAGACGCAAGAAGTACCTCTCCCCCTCGGAGGGTTGCACAAAGTACATGCGGCCAACAAGCAGCAGACCTGGCATCTATGTGCGGAGTGCCCATTGGTTTTCCTTCTTTTTCCATGTGGCAATGCGTGGAAAGTCATGGTAAAGCGTGTTGAGAGCCAAGCGCAATGGTACAGATGGATTGAGATGCTTTCGTGCTATTTTGTTAAATGCAAACCATGCAGTCAGAGTTGTGTGAGGGTTCTGGTTAAGTACAGTTGTAGCATCAATGCCCTCTTGAAACATGATGGTATGACGCCTTTTCAAGTGCACAACAAGCCGAATGACATTGGGGTGCTCCTTGTGCAGATCAAAGCCATATAAACGATGGCTGGCCTCAGAAGCTGACCCATACCGGTCGTCTTGGTAGATCTTGATTTCATCCCGCATGCGTGGCTGAGCGAACGTAGCGCCATCAGGTGCAACAACGTCCACCGAGCCAACGTCCACCTGTGCACGGTCATGGCCCTTGTAGATGTACTTGTAGAGGTATTTGACAGCCGCGACGGAGGTGCAGACCTCCACGTTGATGTGGGAGTTGAAGAACAGGGACAGGTACGGGTTATAAGGCACCACCCAGCTGTTGTCAAAGGTAAACCCACCCCTATAGCAACAGCAGCCAAACAACAGTTGTTATGTGAACGGTGCCACAGGTCAATAAACACAAGCATGGCAGCATAATCGTGCATGTTATCAGTCCAAATGCATGGTCCTATTGCTAGCACACTTACCGCTCAAATGTGCGGCCATCATCCCGGCAACGGTATGTTGGGTAGGAGCTGGTGGTGTTGGTGGTGTGTTTTGTGAAGGCCTTAGGGTAGCCTTAGGGTAGCCTTTTGAATAAACGCCGTCAGCCATGCAAGTGCAATGTGGGTTGATGGTGCCACAGGGGCCATGCACCATGCAACTTGTAACGACCTCAAAAAGAGTGGGGTGTGCATCCTTATCAGGCAACTCTACAGACACCATGCGGTCGTACTCATCAGGCCCTCGTGGTTTATGATCGGAGTGCAGAATGAGCAAAATGTGTGCATGGGGTAGGCTTCTCTTCTACCACTCAATGACATGAATGTTAGCCACCACTTCGCCACAAATGCATTTATTCAAAAGCTCGTCCAACAAGTGCCCAGCATCACTTTCCTCTTCATCGCCAGCAACTCGTCGGTGGACAAGGGCAACAGCAGCATGGGGCATGTCTGGCTACTAGCCGGGCTCACCATGAGGATGGAACAACACAAAGTGGAGCGGATCGTAAGCAAGGTGCAAGTCACTAATCCTCCATAGCCCACCGCCACGTGCACGCACTTTGATGTCCTTGCTTGTAACCAACTCGTCACTGCCGCCTATGCAGGACCAGCAACATTTATGTCAATGAATGAAGAACATTGCATCAAGTGAGTAATGGCAACAAATAAACAACACAACAGTACACGTTGTTGAAAAACCTCACCTGGCAACAACCCAGCCACTTCGGGGGCAATAGGAGCATTGTAGCGGCGCTTATCAACATTGCCGTCAACCTTGATGACAACTTCCCATTGAGGCAAGTCGTGTGCGGGCATGTCCATGACTTGTTTGAAACGTTGCACAAATGTGTTATGATCATGATACATCTGCTGTAGCCCCGCCAAAGTTAACTGATGCAAAGCAGCGCCCGTAGCACCCAAAGCTGCAAAACGTGCTGTGATTTGTGCATCCATGGAATCAATGATGTACAATTGGGCAAATTGTGGTACATCATGCTCGGCGGGCTACAAAGGCCCCAACAAGTGATGCACAACCCCTTTGATGGCAATCATGCTGATCCCTTCTTTCGGGGAATGGATGTGTAGGCTCGTTGAGGTCATTTGCAATGCAGAGTTCTGTCAGGAATCCGCGCAGCAACAACGAGGAGGAGGAGGAGGAGGAGGAGATCAAAATTCCCAAATCAAAAAATTCCTCACCCACTACTCAACAGAATAGCATTGCATCAATCTTTGTTGCAAAGATACAACAGCTTGGTTGAGAATATGAAAGCATCACCCAATACTCGACAGATTAATATTGTTCTACTCCTGTAAGCTTCTGATGCATCATCAACCCTTTACAGCCATATCAACCCCTCCCCAAAATCACGCACCTTTCTCTCACACACACACACACACTCTCTCTCTCTCTCTTTGTTCGTCAAGAATTCGTGCAACAGCAATGAAGAGGAGGAGGAGATCGAAATTCCCAAATCAAGAAATTCCTCAAGAACATTGGAATCCACGTAACAGCATCGTCAAGAATCCGCGCAGCAGCAACATAGTAGCATTGCACCAATCTTTGTTGCAAAGATACAGCAACTTGGCTGAGAATCTGAAAGCATCACCCAATATTCGACATATTAATATTGTTCTATTCCTGTAAGCTTCTAATGCATCATCAACCCCTTTACAGCCATATCAACCCCTCCCCAAAATCACGCACCTTTTTTTTTCTCTCTCTCTATGTTTCTTTGTCTGTGTTCATTAGGAATCCGCGCAATAGTAGCGAGGAGGAGGAGGAGATCGAAATTCCCAAATCAAGAAATTCCTCAAGAACATTGGAATTTGTGCAGCAACACTGTCAGGAATCTGCGCAGCAACAGCGAGGAGGAGGAAGAGGAGGAGATCGAAATTCCCAAATCAAGAAATTTCTCAAGAACATTGAGAACTTGGGTAGCCGTAGCGAAAGGATAACGGTTTGACAACCGGTTCTGCCGTAGTGTTAAAACGCAGAACACCGTGTGACACACAGACACACAGATAGACAGACACCATGTTAGCTTTTATATATAAGATTCATGTTTAAAAATCATGACATAAGTTTAAAAGTTGACACACAACTCTCCCTGTTTGTTAATGGTGGGGGACTCCACCACATGTGGGTTATAAAAATTGTCGATTATTGGCACAAACACCATGTTATTGAAAAATTGACCACCTTTCATGCCCCATAGAAATCCCCCACAAATATTTGTCTTCAAATAACTTGAATTTTTTAATCCAAGTAGCCCCCGTTTCCAAGAATCCAATGACATAGTTGTCACCCAATTTTAATTCCATATGAATGAGTTATGATTTTCCAAAAACAACTTACAAAAAATTGGTCGGGGAGTTTTAAATTGAACCCCTTTTGCCACTTCATCCCAAACCTAGCCCAAAGAACATAATTTAAATTTATGCCCAACCTTAATGGGTTTAAGGAGGAATTTGAAATTCCTAAAAATGGCAACCATGTTCCATGTTTGTTAGAAGGAAAGTTTTCATTTTTTGGTTATTATTTTTGCTGGGTTTTACACTAACCTATATATGTAGGCATTTTGGAAATGATGAAATATTGAAAGTAATGCAAAATTTGTCACACTAATGTAGTTGGGAAAGTTAAAATATGTTGGCTTCAAGTTTTGGGTGTGATGAAGGGCTATGGAAACTCATGATCAAAGTGCATGTGTTGGAAAACATGATAGTAAAATTATGTGGTCTTTGGGGATTATTCAAAGGGATCATGTGAAATTCTATGGTCTTTAAGGAATTAGCAAGATAGAGAAGGTGCATGTGACAAGTTTTTTCTCTATCAATTGAAAGACTCTTAATCCAAGATGATTGACCTTTTTTTTCTTTCAAGGTGGTATGTTGTGTAATAGGTTTTAAGAAACATGTGATGAACAATGAATTTTGGTACATGTAAATGAACCTATTGGCGGGAACCCGGGGTCCGGCAAAAAACTCAACGTCAGAAGACAATTAATTAATTTTTTTTGGAGGGTACCTAAAATAGCGCCCGGGCCCCGTGGTGGATGCTATACGCGAGATGACTTCATTGAATAAGAGAAGACGATTGAGCCTATTATGAGATGGTTCTGATGACTAGTTGTGGAGATATAGATCTTTTGAGAGGCCCGGGTCCCGTTTGGGAACTCGGGTTTCCGCCAATAGGTACAAATGTTGTTGTTTAAAAACTTTTTGGTCTTCAAGGTGATTTATTACATTCAAATGTTGGTTGTTGGCTCCATTCTTGCCTATAAAATATTGACTCAACTTTTTGAACCTTGAAGAACTATCAAACTTAATTCATTATGAACAATAAACAAATCTACAATTTATAGATTGCAATGTTTTTTCATAATAAAATAGTTCATTAATTTAGTAATGTTTTTTTGGGCAAATGTGTGATCGATTGCAAAATTATGATAAAAGAAAATTGGTCCCTTAGGTTTTTCAACAACCCATTGAGCTAATGTGATTTTTGATATCAATCTAGTCCTAAGTAAAGTAGAAAAATGTAAAATTTACTAAGTTTATCAAATTGGAACCTAAACATCAACTAACTACAAATTATCCCAACTTAATTAATAATTGGTCTACTTAGAATAACCATTAATCAAAACTAGGACAAGCTAAAAAGAAAATTGAATCTAAAACTATCTAAAAATTGAAAACCTAAAATTGTATTGGACGAACCTTTTGACATTTTGAAATAATGTAACCAAAACTAGAATTTGTTTATAATTTGATAAAAAATTGAAACTGAATTCAACCCAAGGTTTTTTAAATTTCAAATATCCCAACTGGACTTGGAACTATTTTTTATGGTGGATGTAGAATTGGAACTAAAGGTTACATTGAAAAATCAAGAATCATCCAACACTAATTTGGTCGCTTTAAATGAACAATTGATTCCCAAAATGGAATTGAGACTTGGACGAAGTGCAAATAATATAAACACATTTTCAAATGAAGTGCAAGTTTTTGAAAATCAAAAGAACTCTTAATTGATCGAAAGTTTCAAGGTGTCTTGAATATTTAAAAAAAAAGTTATTTCCCATTTCAAGAGTGAGTTATGCACTGAAGTTAAGGTTGTGACTAGTATTGGTAGGTTTTTGAATTTTTGTAGGTTTAGGTTAGGTTATAAGATCAAGTTTTAAGGTCTTGAGACTAGCGGTTCCAAGTTTTCTTGGAACCACCATTAGAACCTAATTGAAAAATTAGTTTATTTTCAAAATTGAATTAGAACTTAAATGGGGCGTTGTCCTATTTTTAAATGGTTTAGGTTCTCTAGGTACATAAGTAAAAAATTTATTGAAAAAATATGAATTTGGCCCTACATTTGAAACAATTTATTTCATTTGATTGGTTTGTACACAATTAATAATATATAATCTTTATCTTGGAATGTGTGCACTAGTTGAACAAATTAATTACACTTTTTTTTTTGGGGAGCTTGTTATGTGTAATGGAGATGGAACCATACTTTGTCTTAAACTAAATTGGGTCTAAATTCTCTACTAGAATTGAAGATTTTAAAAATCCAAAAAACTAGTTTCAAGATTAGCTTGGAGGTTTTTATCTAAAGCAAAAAAAAGGTTAAAACCAAGACGAAAGGTCCCTTTTGAAATTAGGACTGAGACAATAGAGGCAATGCCACATACTCAATATTTTGGATGAAATATAACCTTTAAGTAATGTGAAATTGAATTTGAAGCCATAAATGTGCACATGAAAATGCTATTTCCAAAAGGGCCATATAAAGAAAATGGTGACTTTTGATTGGCTAGCCACAATAATTGGCCCATGTGGTTTCAAATGGTCTCCCACTTTAAAATATGCAATTTTTCATGTTATGGGTGGGGATGGGGAAATGAAATGAATGATACTCTATGTTGGATGTCATAAACACTAATAGGTGCCCAAATGGGGATATGGGTAGAGATGTTCCAATAAATTACAATTAAACTTATTATAAAGCCAATTGAAAAGAAGCAATGTCTTGACTACATCCCCCTCCCATTCATCACCATCATCCTTCGATTATCAACAATCAACTTGACTTAAAACTAGAAACCCTTAAATTTCCATGAAAATAAAATAAAAATAAAATCTTAATCAATGAACAAATTGTAAAAGTCTGATCCATTTTTTACAAAATCTAAAGAAATAAAGAATGTGTGCATAGCATACCGAATCCAAATGAAATGAAATCATAAGCATGTCCATCCCATTCATGTGTAGCACACACGTGTATGATGTCATAGTTGTATGTAAATGCTCATATACGGGCCCTTCAAGTTTGAGAAAGAAATGCTCCCATTTCAATACTACTACTTAAAGTCCTTTTGGAATTGTGAGGTGATGGAACTTTTTGTTGCAATAGCTTTGATTTGGATCAGATCCCCCATTTGATTGGATCCTTATTTAATTGGATTTTCATGTAGCCTCGAGATGATGGAGGCAGCTGAACATGAACACCAAAGAACATAAACATCATTGTACTAGATCTAAATCAACATCTTCCACAACATTGGCAGAATATTGAAAGAGCACCATGGACCCACTAAGTCCTTTTAAAAATTAATGTTTTTTTAAAACAAAACTATTTGGATTTATAACAATCCCTTTGCACAACCTTCAAGGGGTTTTGAGTTTCGACATTCTCCAAAAAAGCAAAGCATATACACAGAAGCTACCTCTTTTTGAAAAACAAAAAGGTTCAATTTTTAAAAAAAATGTGGGATCGCCATTTTAACAAAATCTTGAAATTCAAGTCAAAATGTTGCAAGGTTAAACTTTCATTATGTTTTTGGGGGAGGGGGCAACCCATTCATGTAGGGATGCTCTGTTATCACACATTTAAAATGCTGCACCTCTAGAATTGAACAGATATGCTGCCATCTGAAGTGTCTGCAACAAGGTCTGGTTCCAGCAATAGAGGCTGGCTGATCTAACCGCAAGCCTTGGTCCAGACACCAAACACCCACACACATACACACCTCTTAAACCTATCCTATAATCCTAGTTCCCCCTACATCACCTAGGTAACTACTGGGGTACTTGAGTATCATAGGTCCTTAAGCAGGTAGAGAATTGTAGTTGCTTACTCTGTAGGTCAGTAAGTAAGCAAGGCACCTCATGCCTCCTACTAGGTAGGTAGATGCATGGGAGTGGTTGGTACATAGCTAGTGACGGTGGTTAGCTATGATAATAGGAATACAACAGAGTGTGTTTACTGTCCACATACCATCCATCCTGCATGGTGCTCTCATGGGTGCATGGTAGCTCTTTTTCTTCTTCAACGATTTTTTTCAAATAAAACAAAAAAGAAGAAAAAAGGAATACATGTTTGTTTTTCTTTGATGGCAATGGCAGTGTCATGATAAATTGCAAAGAAATGAAAAAGAAAAAGGAAAACTTTGAAAGTGTTGGGTTACAGGCTTGAAATGTTAGAGAATGTCAAGACTAAAAACAACCAAGAAGAGGGGGAGGGCCGATGAGAGGTTGTAACTAGGCCAGAAAGAAATTGGGGCATTAAATTATTTTTAAAATCATGTTGTTTGTTTTTTTTTGACTAGACTTAAACCTAATCACCCTAATGATTGTTGGAATTGGGTTTCAGCACAAAATGGGGAAATCTCTTCAACTGGTGCAGTCATAAAGGCATGGTCACTCACACAATAACATCTAGTACACCGGCCTAGTGTCTTTAGGGATTTCCTATGATTTGTTCCCACTGTTGAGTTTGCCTCAAATGAAACTTAACCAAACTTCTTCCTCAAGGTTAATAGTAGTGTTGGGCAGTTCTTTAGTTTTGTGAAGAACCTCCGGTTCCAGTTTTTAAAACTAAATTAGAATGGTTTTGGTTCCACATATAATTGAAAGTAAGAATCTAGTTTTGGGTTCAGTTATCCGAAAAAAAAATCTGGTTTTGATTGTCAGACCCAGTTCTAGGTAACCGATTGGAATTGGCAATTAACCTCCAATTAACCCCTAGCTCTAGTCTTTAGTTTTAAAAAATCTCAATTCCAGCTCCAGTTCCACACAAAAATAGAATCAGGTTCCTGATTCTTGTTCTTAACATGTTCTGGTTTCAGTTTCAATTCCAAAAATTAAACGCAATGCCAATTCAATTTTCACTAAATGGAACTAGAATCAGCAATTTCAACCCACCAAACTGAGTACCTACCAACACTAGTATTAGCTGCTGTTAAGAGCAAGGATTGCATATTTAGGCTCAATGAGGGCAGAATCAGCCATCATGTGGCCCATTCTCAAGCACAATGTGGCGCCACTAGAGCTCATCTTGAATTCATGCATTGAGTATTAAATTGTCTTCTTTTAAATTAAAGAGTTTCAGTTGTTAAGCAATGATGGTACATTAGCTCAGATTGTCAATACAACCCCAAAAAAGAGTTCTTTGTACTCATCACAATCTCAAGAATGCATTCTTAAAAGAATTCATAAAATATCAATCTAAAGTATCCATGAATGGAAATCTATTGTGTCCACATTTGTGAGATATCATTTGGACATTGTTGTTGGCAACAATTACTCAAATATTTTGACAATCATGTTTAGATCCACAACCTAAACATCTACACTTGTCTTTTCTATTTCTATATATTTTTCGTATCCCTCATTGTGAACCCATGGTATAAGGAAACATAACAAGCAATCCGTTTAGAGGTGTGCATGATTGTTTGTAATGGGACTCTATTTCTAAACACAAACGATAAAATCTCATGGCTACAAATGTTTCCTTAAATTTGTGGGATGGCAGCCTGGAGCTGATGCATGGTTTGAAATTCTAGAACAATCACAGTTCTTTCAATTTTCAGACAAAATTTGTGGATAAAAAGCTGGGATTTCCCCCCCTAGTTTAGATTTGATTAAATTTGCAAATCATTTGGAATAAAATAAAATTTAAAAAGCCTGTCAGCAAGTAATCAAAGAACTGGATGTCATTATTCGATCAAAATTTAAGGATCCACCCAGGACTGGTCTTGTGCCATCTAGGTACCCAATACCTAGCTAACATATACCTAGTGTTGTAATGGGGCTAGAATATAAACATGATTGCAGTGGTTGAAGGCACAACAAATTCTGGGTTGCAAAGTCTTGGCACGTAATAAATAATACACTTAGTCCATGTGAAAAAATGGGGCATCCAAAGGTGATGGGCTCCAGCACTCTGTATACATGGTACTACAACGAACAAACAAGTCGTTAAAAATTGTCAGTTAACTACCAATGAGTCGACTAGTATGACGTTTCCACCCAATTACTAATCACTTGACTACTACGACAAAAATTTCATCATTCCAATGACCCCGGAGTTTAGGGCAAAAAGCCTGACCTGCCATCATCTAGTCCAGTCCAGTTCAGTCCAGACCCGTGCTTCGGTTTGGGTCCTATTATTCTCTCAGTTGTTAAAAAGCTTCCAAACTGTCCGTGAGCACACTTGCTGCTTTTATTCTCCCAGCTGTGAATCTCCTCCTTTTTCTTCCAATTCCTATTACGTCTCTATGCTCCATTCCCTCCTTCAAACAAACCCGCCCCACAACACACACACAAGAAATGTGTATTTTATTCATCGTAATAATAGTACCTCGGTTCAGTGTTTCAGCCTTCCAATCCAAGGTAACTATTGAATACCCTAGTGTCGCCTATGCTGGTTAGCACTAATCAATGACATTTTCAATACATGCTTGCCATGTCAATAATCTGAATGAAGCTCTTTAAGCACAATAACTTCATTATTTAGTCTAATGTCGAATTAAATATTATTTTTAAATTTTTTTACTAAGAAACATAACTGACAAAATATTAATAATTAATAAGCACCTTGTTGCCAAACCAACCTAGGTACAATGTTAATAACATGGGTGCATTCACCTTCATGGGTTCATGGGAATTTTTTGTTCCACTCTTTGTACACAACTGATATATCAGAGATTTTATTGTATTAATTAAATGGAGAGGCCAACTGGAACTGGTGTGACTCAGAGCTTTTCTGTTTTAAAAATATAATTTTATGTAATTATGTAATTAATTAATTAATTAATTTTTGGGTAAGTTGACAACAAAGGTAGTGTTAGCTTCTTTCTTTTTCTCTCTCTCAGGTGGGCTCTCTAATATGTGTGTGTTTTGTTGTGTTTAGAGGTTTGTAGTAGTTGGTCACCTTGGTTTGTGCCAGTCATTTTGAAGTTCATTATTTTATTACTGTAAATTATTATTTTCTCCAAAGTTGACAACAAATGTAGTACTAACTTCTCTCTCTCTCACAGGTGGGCTCCCTAATGTTGTTTGTGTGTTTTGTTGTGTTTAGCTGTTTCTAGTAGTTGGTCACCTTGCTTTGCGCCGGTCATGTTTTATGTGGGTGCTTTCCTTTTTTGGGGCATAGTGTGAAGAATGCTCAGCGCTCACTCTTTCCCCTGACTCTTGAGCCCCACAGTCTTTTCTTACACAGGAATCGACAGATATGCATGCACCATGATGAATTTCCTTGGCCAGGAGATGAGTTTCTTTGTTGTTGCACTAGCATTGAACTAACATCTTTAAAAAAATATTATTATGAAGTTGGATCATGTGTCCCCAGGAATGTGTTATGGGCAGACATATACTAACTCATTTGTCTGAAGGCCCCACAAAGTACATGAAATAGAATGCAATAACAGTTCAAATTCAATTGGCATCCATCCATCAAGTGTAAGTATTTTGAAAAGGAATTCCTTAGTTTCAGATTCAGTGTATTAGAGTTATCCATAACGTCACACAATGAGGGGGCGAGAATGGCCAGTTTTTGGATAATAGGCTGTCAATGCGTATCTAGAAATGAAATTTTTTACAAAACGAAATAACTGGGCCCAAACTAGTTTTTCCATCAATTTTGGTGGTAAACTGAGTTTCATCCTGACTTTCCTTTTACCTGAGCGCCTCCACTGCTGCTACATGTATTTTCACTGCTCCTACCTGTACAACTACTATAATTACTCTCGAACCTTGTGCATTAGACGTGGAGATTCAACATTTCATACTGAGATTTAACCATATTTTCTCACTTTGTGATACCACTGAAAGAGGGAATAGAGGGGTGAGAGAGAGAGGGTGACTTTACAAATAACTTTATTGTTGTAAAGATTTTTTGGAGCCTTCTCTCTTGAAGAAGAAAGTCTTGTAAAGTTTTATTTAAAACTGTAGATTAGGAAAATGTACAAAAGAGTAAAATTAAGAAAATGGTAGAAGTGATAGCATGTCAAGTTGGCTTAAAGTAGGTGTGAAAACCCCTCCATGTTTGTAACCGGCCGCTTGTGGGAGGTTGGCCATATTTATATATCAAAAATCAACAGCTTGCAATAGATCGGTTGTGGTGATGGGAGGTGTGTTTTGAGGGGGTGGAAGTTGGGAATTAGTTAAGCCTATAACTACTGCTCAACTTAAGATGGAGGATGTTTGTGTCTTTTGTAATGTGATCGAAATTTTTTGATGAAAAAAAATGATCAAGGTAAAAAAATGAAGTCTCTTTAACCTTTTTAAGCTCCAAATGACATTGGTGCAAATCGTGTAAAAACACATCAGCATGTTTATGTAAGCAACCAAATATTTCAATTACTAAAGGGAGGAATTGATCATTGGGGTGTTAGTTGCAATAACTCCTTTCCTTGGCTTGAGTTACATCGAAAGCGACAAATCTTTGAGTTGTGCAAGATTAGAGAAATAAATTTGTTCGAATTGAGTTGACAATACAATATCAACTAGGGTGCAAATGCCATCTTTAGTAAGCACAATGTCGATTAGTTAACGAGGTGAATATGGTTAAAGGAAATGCATATTGTTGTTTTTGTCCCATGTGGAAGTCAACATCTTACACAATGACGACAAGGGTGCCGCAAATTGCATCATGGGTTCCAAGGGGTTCATTGTCATGAGCATAATGTAAGAGGTGGATGCCCATAGGGTTAATGGGATGTGTGCACACACATTGAAGGATGCTTGCAATTGAAGGATGGGGTAGTCCAAGTTGTATATGAAGTGATGTGGAAAAAATTGGAAAAAATAATCGAAAGGTTGAAAAAATTGGTTGAGTTATAAGTCAAACGTTCATTCTTGGGCCAAAACATGATAAAATTCGAGCATGATGTGCCTCAAATATCTTGTTGAAAAACATGTTGAAAAAGGTATGATGGTGCAGATACTTCAAGATGGAATTTTGAAGTTGAATCATATGTTGTTCGACAAATTGTTCAAATGGAGGAAGACACGCATTCGTTGAAGGTGGTAAAAGATTATGTGTCGCCTTGAAATGTTGCTAGAAAAGAAATGTGTTGTTATCAACTTGTGGTAAGGTTTCAAGAAGAAAGGCATGCTGATCAACCATAGATTGAGAGCTATGATTGAGTCAATAAGGGTTCAAGTCTCTAAATGAACTATTGGGGCGATTGTGAATGTCGATCTGAGCCCAACACCACTGAAAGTTATTAGGAGGGAGACTTATCTTGGGTTTTTAACTTTTATTAGATTTTTTCAGTTCTCAAATGTTTGTAAGGTTTGTTTGTTATAATCCTCACTAAGTTATGGGGCCCCCCTTATCTAATTCTTGGAACCTGTAGATAAACACTACTTAATCATTTGTATATATTGTTTCTCCATGGAACTCCATCAAGGCCTTTATATACATAACTGACCCTAATGAGAGAATCTCAATGTCCCAATTGGCTATCAAGTCATGAGTTACAAGCCATAACCTTTGATCCAGTAGCAACCTAGTATTTAGCACAAGGTACAAGTAACTACCCTTGGCTGTCATTGAGGCACGGATTTGAAATCTTTCACTTCTTGGATGAAACTGTCATAACCACTTTCTTCATTTTTGAAATGAAGGCATCTTGAGTCTCATAAGGGCCGGTTATGTTTGGTAACCAGATATTATAAAAGGATGGTTTAATTTTGTTTGGGAAAATTAAAACACTTCTTAAAAATATAAAAGTTATCAGTAAAGTTACCAGAATTAGGCGTGAAGAAACCCTCAGTTTTGCCAAAAGAAGGGACAAGCGATAAAAGTGAAGACAAACCTCAATGTAGTGAAAAAACAAGGGATGGGACTACCGGCTGTTCCAAAGCTGGTCACAAATGGAAGTTGAACTCCAGTTTTACTTCATCTGAGGCACAGCACCCCAGGGCCCATATAAGGGGATCATAAGAATAGTACAGCAAGGTTATACTGGTCTGGTCATTTTCTTGACACCAGATTCAGTATGTGTTTATATCAGAGGGTTCCATCCATGTACATGCCCAATAGTGGGTTGAACAATTGAAACCCACCGTAAATTGCAGTGTCAATACATAACCAATCTGTCGTTCATATCCAAAAGCTTTAGATGGATGAGGAGATAAGATTTGTGTAAAATTAAGGGGGGTGAGGTGAAACTTGGTAGGCTTCTCATGGGGTGAGATCAGACATGGATGATACCTCACCCTTTGGAACAATCATTGCCACACTTCCGAGCATTTGAAATCTTATGCCAATTGTTCCAAGAGTGGCTCCCTCAGTTCTGGATCTAGCCATTGGCTTGATGTTGGTCCCTTGTATACATAGCCTAGAAAAGCATACCAGCTGCAGGGTAAAGCCCCAAAGGTGGAGTATCAGTAACAAAGGCTTAGGACAATCTGTAACCAAGTTTGGCCCCAGATTTTGGAGTTCCCTCACTGATGGGCCTTGGCCAAAGTAAAGCAGGAGGCAAACCTCGTCATCAGCCAAGACAGGCATATATCACAATGTGATAAGAAGTAAGAGGGATCTTACCAGTGTTGTGTAGTATTAGAATCTGCTATAGATGCCCATTAATTTTCAAATTTGGGTTTATTCTCTCTTACCCAGTAACAGGGGCCAAAAAAAATTGGTTTAGGTATAGAACCTTGGTGCTCAATTATTTTTAAAACATTCAAAAAACTAGCCTTCATAATAGCAGCTGTTTCTTTGTTGATTCTTTCATGAAAATGATTGTTTCTTTGATGTTTCTGAATTGAGTGGAACCAGTGATTCTCTGATTCTGATTTTTAAAATTTAAACGTCAGTTCTTGATTCTGAAATTTTTATTTAAAAATTTCAAATAATCACACAACATTGGATCTTATGCTTACTTTGTATGAGCGAGAGAGACATGATGGCTCAAACCTTATGCCTACTTACACACTTGATATTAAATCAGTGTTAAATGAAAATCTAAGTTGCATTCTAGGTGGCACAAAATGTTAAATAGGTGATAGCTTAATCAAAAAGTTTCATGATAAATTGGTTTAAGTCCTAGATAACTAGGATGATGTTAAATAACTCAACACTACAGTCCCTAACACCAAGTGTGAAAGCACTTTTATAGGCATAACATCCCTCCCACTCCTAGATTGTATGCATACGATTCGTCCTCTTAGTTTAGGACTCAGGGATAGTCATGGATACAAAGGTGCCTCCCAATACACCAGAAATTTTCTGAAGTGCTTTATGTTTTGCAAAGTGAATAGCTTAGCTAGGTCTAGACGTCCAGACTCCCCCAGAATAGAGACATAGCTTGCTGTCACAAAGTGCTGTCACAATGGAGCTGGTTCACAAGCCCCCAACAATGGTTTAGCCTAGGTAATGAGTAATGCACATTGAGACCTGGGTTTTTCCATATCATCACCACTAAACCACCATCATCCTGCAGGGTTTCACTGATTTTACAAGAAGAGAAATGTTGACAGAGTTAGGGGGTCCATTGGGTTACAAGCTCTGTTGCACGTTTGTTTGCCATTGCAGGGAGAGGCCAAATTATGGGGTCCATTGGGTTACAAGCTCGGTTCCAAGTTTGTTTGACATTGCAGGGAGAGGCCAAATTATAGCCCTGGCCACCATACAGCAGTGGGGCAAATTTGGAGGATTCCCATGAGTTCTTCAAAGAAGTTCCCTTGCCTTTAGATAATGGGCTGGGAAGTGCTGATTCCGGCACTCATCTCACCTTTGAGCAAGGGCTTGCTTTAGGAGCCAAGATGGGCAGTACCCAGCCTAACCTAGCCTATGTATTACAATAGTTGTACAGTTAGGAGCAATGAACATCTATTTAGCAGCTGTGGAGGCGCTCAGGAAAAAAGAGAGACGGTGAAACTCAGGAACCATACAGAATTGATGGTTTTCTGAGTTTCACCCATGGTTGAATGCTAATGTACTTTTTTGCAGGTTTTTTTATAAATCTCACCCTGTGTATGACCAATGGTACTGGTGATGTCTTTTCCCGCTAATGTACTTGTTTTACAAGTTTTTTATAAATCTCACCCTGTGTATGACCAAGGCTACTGGTGATGTCTTTTCCTGACTTCACAAATATCTCTAATGTTCAGGTCAAAGCAAAAAAGGATGCAACTTCGAAATCGCTTAAGCTTAATCCCCCAACCAATTTGTCTTTTAACAGAATTTGATGCCAACAAAGAAGGTGGGTTAGGTAGAAGGCATGCAAGAGAATGGGACTCTAACTGATGTGGCCCAACTGAGAGCAGACATTTTATACTTTTGTGCACCACTATAAAAACGAGGCAAAACACAGCAATAGAAAGTCGATGAGAGGAGGCCCACCCTTGCACACCTTGGTACACCCTTTCATCCTTATGAAGGTGACAAATTTCACAAAGTACATTGTAATGCCATCAAACTCAAGCATGCAAACCTGAAATGGCAAGCACACGGGATGGATTTGTCAACAAAGGAGATCAGTCACAAATGTGATCCAACCCATTTGTTAATAATTTATTAAAAAACAAGCCTAGTCTGATTAGAATAGCTGTAATAACCCATCTCAAGCCTGCCTGCCTGCATGCATGTTAAAATCAAAAGAGGGGGGAACCAGTGCTACCTAGCTAGCAGTACAAATAATGGATCCAACATGTCAGGAAAAGTGTCCAAGTTCTCTGCAAAAAATTGGTAAGTACTTATCATCAATTTCTTGTACCATCTTCTTATGGACGACTAAATTGCATATTTATTGTTCAGTGTGCTTTGAGCAGCAGGGTACACTCTTTACATCACAAATGGGAGCAATAATAAGAGCGTGATGGCCCCTTTTGCAAGAATATCAACACCCACACCCTTTATTTGGTCCTCTTCCAATGGTTAGAGAAGTTTTATGGGTAACCCCCTTTTCAGGCATTTAGTCACGCTTATTACATTCAATATGGTGTTCAATTGTTTTCTCATTCCTTACCTCAAAATTGGACAATACAGGGATGAGAGATTTATTTAATTTCAATCACTTGACGCAATCATATTGGTGGCCAATCTAGAGTAGTCATTTTATCGTGTGATGACTTTTAGAAGCATTGCATCATGTGCCGATTGACTAGACCAAATAGCATTTACTAACCCAAATAAAAATAAAAATAAAATGTACTTCATTCAAAACATATTGTGCAAGTCATAGGTGGAGCTACTCTTCCAATAGGTGGGCCTTTAAAAGAAAATTGGATGAAGAAAAGTGAAAACATGCTGTTGGGCTCAGCAAAACGGTCTTGGCCCAGCATTTTTGCACAGGATGCAAACGCTAGTAAAAGGTAAAGCAAACCCTAACACATGTTGTTGATTGGCTAAAGAGTTTGATTGGTCCAGGCGAGTTGCTATTAGTAGTCTCCCACCTATTTGTAATCGCAGTTTTAGTTTATGGATGGGGTTGGAAAAAGAAAAGAACTAAACTTGGATTTGGAGAAATATTTTTGCAAGGTCACATACTGAGCAGCCTTGGAGATGCTCGTATCACATCCAACATAAATTGTGGATTATTGCCAGACGCTCACGCATAACCATGAAAAATTGAACAATGTAACATGAAGGAATACTTAAATGCCAACACCTGGGCTAATCATTATAGGAAGCCAATAAAAAAGTCATTTTCTTTTGTTGGCCATTTTTCAGTTGGAATATCTTGGTGCATAGGTAAATGTGTATAGGCCCTTGTGCTCCTAATGGAGCTGCTGGTATGCATAGCGAATCATAGTCATATTGATTCTTTTAGAGAATTACCAGGATCGATGCTCTTGGGGAGGGGTATTACCCTAGGCCAAGAATGGTTACAAACAGGTTTAGGGATAGAATTCTCATGCAGCGAATGAGATGGCCAAACATGCACCCATGAGGGCCCATCTTTTTCACTTTGGAGGCGGTGGGGGGGGGGGGGGGGGAGGTTGGGGGGTGGGATGGGGTTGCAAAGTTCAATTTTTAAATTAAAAAATTTCATGTTTCCAATGTGTTTTCAACATGTTCCCAAGGATGTTCTATGCAATTCTCATCATGTTCCTCAAGATGTTTCCACATGTTCCCAAGGATGTTCTATGCAATTCTCATCATGTTCCTCAAGATGTTTCCACATGTTCCCAATGCTATTCTCAGCATGTTCCCCAAGTTCCCAAGGTGCTCCCGATAGCACAACACTTTATCCAATATTTGTTTGGCCAAAGTTGAACATGCATAACCTATAAAGGTGGGCCGTAGAGAACAACCCCTATACTTCCACTTTGGGGGAGTACCCAAAGTTTCCCCAAAAAAAATTGTGATGGGCCAATCAAAGTGGCTCCTTGCACGCATAGTCACATTTTTTTTATAAGAGAGACAACAACTTGGGGCGCATGTATACATCCACCCCCACACCCCCCCCAAACTTATCAAATAGCTAGGGTGTTCTTTGCAAGGGTTACTAGTGACAAATAGAGAATGGATCAGCTAGCAACTGACCCTCATGATACGGTTTTTAGGGTCTTACATTTTGACTTGATTTCGGAGAGCCTACCTAGTTGTCCAAAACAAGTTGTTCAACATTTGTTAAAGTGGCTTTTCATTTGTGCAGTCCAAAAAAAAACATTTGTTTATGGTGCAGACTTTGTAGCTTTTTGTAGATTCTACCTGCAAAAGCTCAATTTACCAGCTGGAGCTTGCAGCTTTTGGGTCTTTGATAGAGAGGGGCTCATTTGCTTGCTTGCTTGTTTGTTTGTTGTAGCATTTTGTTAATCTGGGCCTGTGAAGAAACCCCAATAGTGGCCCCACAAAGTTAAAGAGCTAATGTCAGTGGATGAACTTTCAATTGTGAGTGTTGCAAGTGAAAGTAGTCATGAGAACTGCAAAATGGTAGATTGGTTAAAGTGGCTTCAAGTGGATGAATGGTTTAGGCCCCATGGTTGAAGTTGTTTTTGGAAGGCACCATAATTAACTCTGAGCAATTTCCTTATCTGGAATGTTGAAATACTGGGGTGGAGTACAAAGTAGCTGGACGGTTTTTTAACATTACTTGTGAAAATTAACTTTTTTGAGGTACCAACATATTATAACGGAGCCAAAAAATGTAACAAATTATCTATGTAAATTTTGATTTTAAACTTCTACATAAATTTTTATTACTGTTGGATTAGGTTTTTATTTTATTTTATTCTTTATTCTTCATCACTTTCCTTCCATTTATTCTTTCTCCACTTTTTTCATCTTACACATAAGATCACCATGAATCATTAAGAGAAAAAAATATGTAAAACAAATCTGACCAAACACAAATTACTAGTGGTAACCCGTGCCTGCAAGGCACCAAGTTTTTTGACATATTTCAGCACTTGAAGGCAAGTTTTATGATGTAATAGACGTTCTTAATTAATAGGTGTTCCCCCCATTTGACAGCCTACAAGACCTCCCCAAACGACACCAGACCACTTTTAGGCCTCAACGTCCGGCTCCAATTTTGTGACGGAAACCAAACAAGCGAAAAAAAAAATCACTGGAAAAGGCCCAAATTGAAGCGTCTAACAGTTACGTGTTCGATCACTCATTGTCAGAGATTGGACGATGATGAGAACGTTCGGTTGTAGGTGATCAGCATCTAATGGTCAATTCCCGATCAGACATAAGATAGAAGGAAAAGTTACAAAGTGGTGAGTCCCCTTGACAGTTTGCATACTAACTTTCGCTTTCAGTCACTCAACAGTCAGAAATCGGACGATGATGAGAATGTATCTAATGGACCAGACGTAAAACCTAAAACCTAAAGGGGTCACAGACAGACCGACGGTCACAGACAGACGCACAGACAGACTTAGTCAATTAATATATAGGATTTGGACCATCAGCTAACAAATTTCATGTCCACCTTTTATTTTTTAACTATTTTCTAAAATGAGAAAAATATGTTTTTTTTTACCAATCATGATGTTTTGGACGTTGGGTTAACAAGTTTTGCACCCACCTTCCAAAGAAAAAAATAATTTTTACAAAAATATACACATTAAATAATCCAACCAATCATGGCATTGTTGGTCCATGGGCTAATAAACTTCATGTCCACCTTCAAAAAACAAATTGAGAAAAAATCATCACAAAAAGTTTGTTGGCCAATCCTGGTCTTTTAGTCCTCATGGTCTAACAAATGTCCAACCCACCTCTAATAATAATAATAATAATAAAATTTAGACCATTAAAATCCAACCAGTCATGGTTTTTTCAACTCATGGTCTAATAGACTTGCTACTATGGCCACCTTATTGCATCTCAAATAAGTGGGCCTAACAATAAGTCCATTAGGCCAAGAGGTGAGCTTGGCAACAAGTGTATTAAACCATGACACATTATGCATAATGCATTTAATGTTGATTTTTCATCCATTTACATTTCCTTGGCCTTTGAACCTTGTATAAAATGAACTGAACCTTGTGAAATGGCTTTCCTTCAATCATAGATTTTCTATTTTGATGGTCATCTCAAGCTCTAATGTAAAAAGGGCCTAAGCATCTTTAGGCTATGTGGCTACAACAATGTATGCTTTTACATGCTTGATAACCATTTTCTAGATGTTATGCTTAGCTAGCCCCATTTCATAAGAATAGGTTGCATATGACCGTGTATTCTAATGTTTGTTTGGTAAAATAAAGTTCACAAATAATATCTATTCAAAAACCCTTTTTATAAACAGCTATTAAACATTGAATCCTCAGTTCCCTCGTGATAATTTTTTTAAATTTTAAACGAATCCTACATACCCACTAGGTATCATGGGAAAAAAACTAAGATTTAAAAAAAATGTCAATTTGTATGCCATGTAATGCTTTTAGCCATGGGCATTACCAAAATGGGTCAGGCTTATAACCTTGGGCTTTCCCCTACACATAACATCCTTGTCTCTTAAGGAGGAGGCATATGAACCCTCCCCCTCCTACACCTTGTTATCTACCGGAGTACCTTTCCAGCTTTGGCACTAATTATATTATTTTCAGTTTTGTCGAGTATTTTAAAAAAACGAATTTTGAATATTCAATGAAGAAGGCAGCCAGATCCGAACCAACGGCCTCTCACTTTTTGAGAGCAATTGTGATTTTATTGTATTTAATCATTATTATATATTGAAAATTTCAAAAATAAAAAATTGAGATGCCAAAAGAGAAACTTCAAATTATTTTAATTATTCGACACCACTGCGCCAAAACCTGAAAAGGTATTACGGTACATATGTTGACGTTCATGGTAATATCTACTTTGTGCTATACCATGGATCAAGACCATGGGTGGTAAAGCCCTTGGTTACCCCCTCATCTTAAGCCCCTTCATTTGGAAAAACTTTTGGGAATCCTCCCACCTTGCACTTGTATGTTATATTTACCCAAACGAAAATTTCACTTGCTATTTTATTTTTGTGAAAATTATTGCCCCAAGGCTATAAGATTTGTTGGCCTCTTGGTTTCTATGTGAAGCCCTTTTGGTGTAAGTTATTGCTTGAAATTGTAGCCTTAGATTTTACGATAGGTAAGATCCTTGAACTAGGATATTTGCAAAATTCAAGCCCAAGCTTGCCTCTTGATTCAAAGTATCTTCATTTTGGGAATGAATGCCCCATTACTAGGGCCTTACCCTACACTACCATCTATTGGCTGTATATTGAATTATTACAAGGGACTGTTCATAGAGATTCTAGGATCCCCATTGAAAGTTCTAAATGCTAAAACTAGTGACTACCTGATGGGGTTGAAAGGGATGCCAAATTTTCATCCCCAAAGAAATTTCCAAACTTGTTCTATGTGGTCACAAGTCCCATATCATTGTTAAATTTTGATGGATGCTCAGTTGGCATGATGTGAGAATTTCCTTTTGCTTAGGTAGTGCATCCTTTCATAATGTGAATTTCATGCATCTTAACAACATTGTTATCTTGGGAGGTCACCCTCTCAACATTTCTAACCTACATTGTTTACCTTGCTCAAAGGTCATATTGGATCTAAAGGGTCCTCCTAGCTAACTCACATCATGTTTAATCTATTTGTATGAACACGCTAACAATTTGGTTGAATTGGGTTGTAAACCAAAGTAGGCACCATGGCAATCACATATTGGTTTTGGATGGTCAATATTTATTAAAAAAAAGATTGTTGATCAAGAAATAGGGTTTAGCAAACATACCAAAAGTCCCCAAATTCTTGGGGTGCCCAAAATGGAAAGGTGTTTTCAGCTTCTAGAGCAAGCCAATAATAAAGGGTAGATTGCCCCAATTGCATTAAGTAGCTCTTACATAGGAAAATGCTTCCCCAATTCAACAATGAGACTCATTGTAATTAAGGAACACTGCTCTTCCACCAAATTGGTAACTTCAACCCAAGCCTCCTTAGTGACCATATTCACAACACTAGTGTTAGGCTTTGTGACATGCAACATAAATAATTTGCCTCCAAATAAAAATGCAACCCTTGAAAGTATGCTACCCTTGTGTGAGTTTGGACAGCCCTTACACCAATTCGTGTAGGGGTAGGACATAAGCAAGTCCTAACAATGTCTCCACATGACATAATACATCATAATTTGTCTTGGTGGTCTCAACACTAAAGTTTTTAGTAACCTTTTTCACAACCAATAGTTTGTACTCAATGCAAAATTCGTTTGGAAGGTAATAACACAGATTTAGTGAGCCTTAATGGTTTTCAAAATCTTTTTACCTTTGGTATGCAAAATTTCAACTAACTTTCTAGCCTCAAGGGCACCTCAAAATATGGACAAAATAATTATACATAGATTCCATGACAGATTCAATCTTTGACACAAATTTCAATTTAGTCAATGTTTCGACAACAAGGCTGGTGCAATGCACATTGCACCATGTACTGCACCATGATCACAAACAAGGCATTTTTTGCATAATTTTGGGCTGTGACCCCATTTTTTCACCCCCCCAAACTATAATGCCATTAGCTCCAAAACATACTAGTTCAAGTTAGCAATTCTTATTTCACTCCAACCTCCATATTCCACAAGGCTTTTCACAATGAATTTCATTTAAAATGGTTCCATCTACTAGCCTATGCAAGTTTAGTAACATGGGGACCTTCTCCCTTTCTTTGGTCACATAAAGACATTATTAAAAAAACATTTTTATTTGAATTGAAAATCTTGTCAAAAATTCCTTTTGGATAGGTGTCAAAAAGCTCATCTCATCATTTTGGACAATTCAATTGTCCAAACATGTTCATTGTGACTGAGGTGGTCTTTTTTATTAGCAAAGTAATAGACCATTGGATTCGTCATTTTGACTAGCAAACAATGGACATCCAAATTAAATGGATTATTAGAACTCAAAGAAATGTCTTTGTGGTGGCTAGATAAAAAATAGGTGTAGCTAAATAGGTCACAAAAATTGTAGGTAGGTGGTAGCCTATCCTATTTTATCTTACCTACCATAGCTTGTTAAACATGTATAGAAGTTATAAAGAAAATTAATTGAACCCTTCAACCCAATAATGATAAACCAAATCTTTAACCAATGGACCACACAATTTTTGTCAAGTTTTTTTCATTTCACATGTTCTTATTTTACATTATTATGTGGGTAAGCAAAACTTTAAATTAGATTATTAGTAGTATGTTGGAGGTAGGTAGGCTTAGGCTACATACCTAGCTTAATTTGTAATTAGTTTGACTTATTAATTAACATAGGGTGTCCCATTTGATTAAAAAACCATTGATCATTTTGACCAAAGATGTCATTCTTTTGATTCAACTTGATTAAAACCCTTTAATTATTTTGACCAAGGTGGTGATTTTTTGGTCCAACTTGATTAGATGTTTGATTTGATAAATAAACAAATAGGTCATTCTATTCAACTTGAATGGTCAAAAAATATAAATGCCATTTATGCCTCATTCTTGTACCCAAAATGTATATTTCCATTCATCAAGAATGACTATTGAACTCTTTGATCAGATTCAAAAACAAACTACTGAATAATTAATTAAATTTTGAATATTAACTTTGGCACTTGGTCTTTTAATTCTGAATTTTTTTGCAAGTAATGGTTATATATAATAATAAACTCAATTTGTTTAACTTTGTCCCAAAATCTTTAACTTGTAGATATATAGTTCAAACTTGATAGTTGAAATATGGTAGATTTTTAATTTTACAAACTTTTTGACACAAATAACAAATAATCTTGTAAGTTGCAATTTGGAAACCACGGTCTATTGTTGTTATGATCTTGATGCACACAAGCTACCGATCAACAATGATGACAAGGTAAATGAAGGCATATTTTGGCATACATCAGTGACTATCATGAACAACACATTATGTCTTTTAAAAACATCATACATATATCAACAAGATAAAGGTTCAACCTCCATCAATGCACTAAGATCAAAGGGGATCAATGTCATGTTCATCATCAATAAATACACCCAACCTTATATCAACAAAGCAAACTAACAACAATTGGTCAAAAAATCAAACAACTCTTAATGAAGAGAATTCAACTAATACTACTAATTATACTTGAAACTAAGGAACAACATCAATGTTAACAACACCACCTTATGTCAGCACACATTCAAATAAAGAATGACCAAATGATGTTAACAATCTTATTATTCAAATTTTGGACCCACAACTTTAGCCTTCCAAATGTTTTATGATTTTATATTATCATTTTTAAAAATGACCCATTGCATTACATCAAGAAAGCATTCAATCCAATTTCTTTGTGGCAATGTTTCACACCAGATGTAGTCATGATATCTTAGGGATTCAAGGTTTGCAAACTACAATATCAATTCCATTCAAGAACTCTTTCTAGCTTTGACTCACACAACAAAGATGATAAATTAAGGAGATTGATGACTTTTTCTTCAAACAAGGCCATACATTACCATACTCCCTAATCAGATTCAACACAAACTACTGAATAATTAATATCAAATTTTAAATCTAACCTTCGGCACTTGATTTTTAATTTTGAAAGTTTTGGCATCTATTGGGTATGAAAAATAACAAACACATTTTTTTAATTTTATGGGACATGGATCAAAACATGTTCAAAGGAACCACAAGCGTTACTTTACAATAATCATGCATGTCCTTTTTCTCAAAATAACATTTTCATATGAATGATTTTTCTATGATTTTTTTTGCGATTATGAAAAATGATTAGAAATGCCCCAGTAAGTCTTTTTTTTTCTTAATCATTTTTTAATAAATATAATTCTATAAAAAGTACAAATTCCTTGTAAATTTTATGTTTCACTTTGAAAAATGATGATAACTTGAAATCATACCAAAAAATGTTTAATTTTTAAAGTTGAATTTGATGTAATATAAAATACAACTTTGTTCAATACATCATGTACATTATACCCCATTTATATGTGGTAAAATTTTTCTTGAAGTTTTGAAATAATGAATGTTTACATAATTTTCAAATGTACATATTTTGAATTTTCACATTTTTGAAATTCTGAATATTTTTTAGGTGTGTCTAATAGGTTATTATCATCTTCTTCTTTTTTACCCTCAACTTACTTTTATTATATGAATACTTTGAAAATTCTTTGTAAAAGTGTCCTTTTTTAATGACAAAAATTTTCACTTTTAAAAATCCTTAATTAAACCAAAACCTAAATTTGGATTTAAAAAAAATTAATTTGAGTTTCTTGACATTCATGTTTGTTAAAGAGGAATAATGTGCCATGAGTAACATGGTTTCAAATGGAAAAAATAAATAAATCTTTAATTTCTTATGATAAAATCTAACATTTGACACTTTTTATGGTTCCTTTGACTATGTTTCAACGCACATGCTAGTGTGTTTAAATTGTCTCAATCCTTTGAACTTTTAAGGGTTGTGATTCAAATTTGACAATTGAAATCTTTTAGATTCCTACTTCTAAGACTTTCAATACAAATAATAAATAATTTTTAAAAATGTGGCAAAACACCAAAATAAAATAAAATAATGCCAAAATCATTCAAGTGTTATAATATTAGTTATAATTAAATCAAGGAGCTTAGGAATTATAGTAGAAACATAATCATCTTCCTTCATGTGGTGTTTGTAACATCCTAAACAAAATCAAAATATGCAACATTTTTGTATAACATGCACAATGTAAAAATGAATGTCCCCCCACAATGAAGGATGTGTCCCTACTCTACCATAGAGTTCCCTCATGTTCATTGAACTTCAATTTTTGCTTTCAACACATCATGAACCTTGTCTCTTTCCTATATGAACTATGTGCGGAAAAATAAGAACACATACCCATGCATGGGGACATCATCTACATCTGTGGGGGATTATTATCATTACTTGTTACACCCTTGTAGGAATATAATTTGTTGCATGCATGAATAATAGTTATATTACTTGTAGTTAGTTTAATTATTATGTTCATTATGTATTATGAAATGAATTGGATACATCTCCCCTTTTCATTGTATATGAATGTTAATTATTTCTTCATGAATTCACTTCTATGTGGATTAATTATATGTAGTAATATTAATCAACATAATAATTGTATCTACCAATATTACAACACCCTTAAAATTGAACCCATTCACTTGAACCAAATTTTCAACTACCTACTTTGAGACCCATATCATTTATAATTGAATGAATTGAGTGTTTTCAAATGTTGCACTTTCTAAATTAATGCAAATTCCTTATGCGAAATGTATGCATACACTACACATATGTCAAGTTTGAAATAAGCATCACATTCCATAGAACAAGTTTGGCAAGCATAAATCATGTTGAATTGATTTAGAGCATCAAAATCTAACATCTTTGATATTCAACATGCATAAGGCCACATTCGAGGAATCTATTTTTGTGCTCTCTTCAACCTATGCATATGGTATATGGGTAGCCTCAACAAATATTTGTCAATTAGTTAATCCATTTGATGATTCCATTTCAAAATTTATAATATTTCAATATTTACATTTTCTTCATAAAAAATTCTTTAGAAAACATTAAATAAAATTCAAACATTTTTACAAATAATATAATTAGTGTCAAAAAAGTTTTTTGGGGGCAAAAAATTGTCACTTAATGACAAAAAAAGGGCATGTAAAGGACCCAAAATTCACCAATATTTCATTGTGAGGAATTTTACATTTGCCAACCCCTAGAGCAACAATCCTCAATTATCAACATTAGGTGTGATTACCTTGGCCATTAAATGTTAAACTCCACACTTATTGTCAACCTCAATCACAAGTTCATTGCCTTGCATAGGGTTGCCATCTCCGACAAAACTACAAGCTCCGATTCAAGATCACCAAGTTCATGGAGCTTAGATTCTTGTCCTCGCATGGTTAATAGGATGATATTAGGGAATTAAGTGTCTTGGAACTTATGCACTTGTCATGAATGTGGTTACAATATGTAAAGAGGTGGAAATTGAAACAATTTTGCATTTTGTAACAAGAACATGAAATTTTTATCACAAGCAAGTGGGAAATGCTTATGGGATCTATGTTTCAAGTTTCAACGTACCAACAATGTGCATTTGTAGTCGAAAGTCCATTTGTTATGACAACTTACAACACATTTTTTTTACAAAAAAGTCTATTCAAGGGCTTTAGTTAGAATTAGAGTTGCAACAAGGACCATGGCATAATGGTGGGCTTTGCAATGTTCAACTTATGTAAGCCCATAATCAAACAAATGCATTTGGGAGGTGTGGCAACATTTTGAAGATGTTCCGGAGATCTTCAATGTTGTAAACAACAAAATCAATAAGGAGGGAAAATTCTCTACAAAGGTACATTTTCACATCGCATTTAGTTCCTAAATTGTATGAAGTTGGAATGCATGTGTGCACAATTTTTTTGTTAAATGTGCATGTGGAAGGTCATTGTGTTGTGCTTTTTGCATTTGTTTCCAATCCTTTTAGGGAACAACATTGAATGCTTGATATCATTTTCTCCTCAAATCCATCATACTTGTTTATAAAGGTCAATTTGTGTCAAGTTCAAACACACATTGGACTTTGTGTAATTCAATTTATTTTTGTGTGAAATTTCATATGCTCAATGACACCTTTGAAACCACCACTAAAATTTAAATTTTGATTTTTCTTTTTCAAACTTTGCAATGCTTGAACCACTTGATGCAAACATGCAAACTTCTTCACCTTCATCATTTGCCAGTCCAAAGTTCACGCTTATTGGTTTACATTTTTGTACTCCTTTGTTTTATTTTGAAACCTGATCATCTACATCTAAGAAGGGGAAGCCAATCTTTTGTCCAGCCAATTTAATTACATCTTCAAATCATGAAAAAATTAGGCCTAGTGAACTAAAAAAGAAGAAGGGAAAAAATTGTGAGTGGGAATTGAATAGGATCTATCAAAATTAATGGGTTGCAAGATTTTATTAATCTAAGTTTGTGAAGAGGATGGGAAGATGTGCATGGTGTAAGATTTTTTCAAAGGTTGAAGGGAGGGAAAACTATTGCAATTGAAAATTGATTCCATGATCCAACATTAAAGAATGATAAAGTACATTGTTACAAAAACAATGTTCTTCAATGTTGGGGTGTATTTTTCGTGTTCTACTTACACAAATGTGAAGAGTGAAAAAACATTTGCATCCAAAGCATGATCAAATATTACTATTCAATTCGTGCACTAAACAAGGTAGAGCAAAAAAATAAAAATCCAATTTGCTACAATTTATCATGTGCACAATCAAGGCCCCCATGCTTGATTTTGAAGGCTTCAAGGAGTTTTTCCAATTTTTAAAGGTCAAAATTTAGCTTCAAAAACATTAAGTCGACTAAAAAAGGTGGACCATGGCAAAGGTTATGCACATTGTTGTCTTATGGGCCATCAAAAGTTGTGTAAAAATTTGAATTCGTATCAATGGGTTGTTATGATGTGACCACCGTCCACAACCAAAGTTGGTTCATGTCACTATTAAAATTCATGGGTTTTCAAATAGTCCAAGTTAATTAACTACCATAGACATACTTGAACAATTTTGGCATAAATTATATATATTTTTGTTTCACCAAAATTTGCAGATTGGAGCGGTTTTCCTCTTTTTCTTACAAAAAATCACGGTTGCTGGGGAATCATGTAGGCAAGGCTGCTAAAGCATTGTTGTAAGCTGGCAGAAAGAGGAAATTAAAGCAGAAAAACAATCAGCATCTGATGACCACAGTAGGAAGCATGTGATTTTGATTGTTCATAGAGGTAAGCTCACAGGAGAGTCAGGGATGGGAGGGTTTTGAGTTACGACAGAAGGCCGAGAGTTTTCAGTGTTGTGCATCGGAGAGTGAGGAGTTCACATAGCTGAATTTAGCAAGGTGCCGTGTGGGTGTTGTAGGAAAATCCAGAGCTGGTCAGGGACTGTAAGAAATTTCAGTACTGGTATAAGGGCAGACAAAGAACATGTGCTCAGTGTGAGCTTTGGTCTGAGGTTTAAGTTGTAGCATTGTCCCAGCACATAACCTAATTGTGAGGACTTTTCTTGCCACAAAGACTCTAAAGTCTCCTTTGTGTTGTTGGGTGTGAGTTTCAGTGGCTGTGCTGAGCCACCATGAAGCCACAGCAACATTTAGATCCCTAGCGGATTCAGAGTAGCGTTCTTTTGTTTTTCTGGACTTTGAGTTAGTAAAGTAGCAGGAGTAATGAGCATCTCAGGCTTCATGTAGTCCATTAATTCTTTGGAATATGTTGAAAATGGACAAAAGCTGTCATATATATATTCTGTTTAAACGATATCTTCCAATTTTACTCCCTTTTTCTAGTGTTGAAATTTGATGATGTTTTTTCAAAAACCAGGGAATTTGTGACAAAATATTCATTCAGTTGTTGAGATTAGAATCTGGAGAAAATTCGCCAGAAAACAAAAAACCCACTAGTTCAGAGCCATCCTCGGAAGAGATTGGCAGTTGTGCGGAGGGACCCTGCCACTTTCCATCGCCTGATGTTTGTTATAACCTGAAATTGTCTGAGAATTGCCTATGGATCTAGTTGAATGTAATGGATGATGCACAAGAATCATAGTTGACTGCTGGACGTATACTCCAGCAGTAAAGCAGATCGGGAATGCATTTTTATGTTTTTTATTGAAGTTTTTTCTTTCTAGCCTAAACCTGCATGCATGTTACATTGCTGAGGATGCATAATTTGCTCAAATAAGTTTTCTTTCCTTTTATTTTTTGGTAATGCCATTCCAATAATGTTTGGGATATAGAATTTTTAATATATATTTTAAAATTTTGTTATTAAATGATTATGAGGCTAAATATTTTTGCAAAAGTAAATCAAATGAATCTAAAATCTAGAATCCTAGAGCTCCAAACATGATTTTTATTGTTATTGAATTCAATTGGTTCTAACCAAAATAATTTAGTAAGCAATGAAAAATAGTCATCAACCATATAATTTTAATTAATTTGACTTTCTATTGTTTAGGTAGAAACCGACAACAAAAGATCTATAATCTCAAAGTCAAGTTGTACACAAATCTCAAAAGATCACATAGATAATCTACCAAGAAAAACGACACTTTTGCAACAAACAAAACCATTCCAAAGTAAGGAAAACACACTTTTTTTATTGTATAATACTCCTAAGCAAATAGTCTGCTAAAACACCTAAGGGGTGCAATAAAAAAGATCCTCAAGAAAAAGTGGGTTCACTTTGTTGAACTATGGTGTTGTCCACTACCGAAGGTATTTCAATAGAAGTAGTGCTGACCAAAATACTTGGTTGGCACCCCTACCATATACATTCATATACAAGAGGTCTTTGTCCTCAAAACTATAAACTTCCAACCTTAAAATTAGTTTAAGGCTTGCTATTTTGGTAGTCCAATGGTGTACTAAAAGTTCAAAAGTTCAAAATTTCAAAAAAAAAGTATCTTTTTATTCATTAGTATGACATGATTCTAGAATTTTCTCATGTGGGAACACAATTTGTGAGGCGATTTGCAACATGGACTATTTTAACTCAAAGATTTGTTGGAATTTAAGCTTCAAATGCCATGGATCTAACTTTCTCCAAAACGGTTCTGTAATTCTGTTTTGTCGCATCATTCTAGTGAGGAATATATCCTTGAGTGAAAATTCTCCTTATCCCATGTTTTGTGTAAAACATTTGTGAATTTCCTTGATAGATATTTTCCACTAGAGAGAGAGAGATACCCAAGTTGCTTTCATAATACATAACTAAAGTAATGGCAAAGCTGACTACCTAATAAACTAACTGTACATACATGTAACAAACTATTTTCCTAAGGGGTTGTAACAAATAGTAACAACAAAAGGGGCCATGGGTACCCACACCAACTAGTGAAACATAAGAATTCCGAGTGTATGCATGTTACACTAAATTTACAAGTGCATGGATGTATCTGACATTTATTTGGATATGATTAATTTTGTCATGCAAAATAAGCACTATGACAAATATCACACTGTGACATGCTTAAGCATAATCCCCACCATACGCAAAAATTGAAACATGGGTAATGATTAAAAAACCCACCATGCACACAAATTGAAACATGGGTAATGATTCAAAAAACCCACCATGCACACAAATTGAAACATGGTTAATGATTCAAAATTGTTTGTCACGTGAAAAAACATGAGAGGTGAGATAGAAAACAGACCCATAAAAATACTAGGTTGCCAAGGCATATTTCAGATTAATTTTGATAGGATTGAAAACAATGAGTTGCATTCCCTATATTCATGACTATCAAGGGAAATGCCATGAAAGTTTCCCTACAACAGCAGCAGCTAGTACTTTATACCTCCACTAGAAGGCTGGTGGAACAAAACCTCAGCCAGGAAACTGCATCTTATCATCATCAGTTGGATTTGTACCTCCATTGCTGAATTCTAGATCATGAGAAGCAGACAAATATTCCCACTAGAATATTCCTGAAGTAAGGGCACACACATTGATTCCAAACAATTTGCAAAACAAATAAATTGTTAGTACCATGAAGTCACAGCGGACCAACCATTCAACCAATTTCAATCCACATCAACAATTCAAGTTCTCTTTATGGATGACTCTGAAAACCTAATTGGATGTCTTCACATTGTTCAGAAGACAAAGTCCTCAGGTGATAAAGGTAAGGTTTGAGACTGTGAGACCTACTTCTGCAGCTGAACATTAACTGCATCACTGCCTGGAGAGCACCAAACTCTGTCCTGCAGCTTCATTCTTGGCCATAGCAGCAGTCATATGTGACATGGGAGCTGTAAAGTTCTCAGACCCCAAATCCAGATTTTTCAATGAAAGCTGGAAATGCAAATCCTCCTTCCTTGTACTCAGAGAAGTTGAAACCAGGATAAGAAACCCTGCCTTTTAAATCCAGACCATAAATCTAGGTGCAAAGACTTCCCCTACAGACTCTGCAAATTAAACGTCCAATACCAATTTCCACTAAATAGACTTGCTAAGTCATAGGTAATTGTTCAATCTCTTGACTTGTCAAGTCTCTAGACCCAGAAGGGGCTTGGTGAGATTATTCTCATCAATCTTTCCAGATGTTGCCAATGACTTCTGCCTGGATTCCTGTTCCACTTTTCGGACTTTGTTCACCGCAAGTTGACCTTGTTTGGATAATCCCAATTGCTGCAAGATCATTAGACCACAATTGTTTAAGATGCTTTCCTCCATGCACAAAGTATTACCACATTATTAAAGAACCTCACAGCAGAATTTGTACAAATCACTCTTAAATATCCAATGGCAGGATCCCCTGCCACCCTCTGCTGAGTATCATAACATGAACACAGGCACATCAACTACACATTTTCTGGAGAAAAGCAAGTTTATTAGTTTCCCTCATGACACTTATGTGTTTAACAATCAACACATAAGCAGCAGTTGTAAAGTTAGTTTCAGCAAATAGCTTACAGGATGGTTGATGGAACCAGCTCGGCGGACCAATGATGCCCCCCTGGTCACTTGTGCAGCAGCTACTGCTGCCACACGAATTCTGCACAGCTCAAACCACTTGATTCAGATCAAAGATAATTTACTAGTGTTGGATAACAAGTTTTAGGATATGCTGCTTGAAAGAACCTGGTGGTCTTTGACCATAGAGGTACTGGGTACAATGGAGTATCTAAAAAACATCATTTGACTCATTTTTCCCAACTTGGAAACACAGCATCTTCACTTTCTAGCTGCAATCATATTGGGTTCAGGCTATTGACAACATCAGAAGTATGTAGGCATACTTGTTGTGAACGTCAATGAACTCATCAGTTTCATCCACAATCTCCTCCTGCAAGTTGATACACCCAAAAGCCACTGTAAGTGGAAAAACAACTATCAATGAAGTTCAACCCAACCCAACTCACAGGTATTAAAAGACAGCAAAGCTTCAACAAAGTACTCATGTGCTTATATTCCACATACTGAAAACCAGGCCTGAATGAATTATTTGAACAGGATGGTTTATTGCTTGCAGGTCTCCAATCTGACTGACACTTGACCTGCCAGAGACTGAGATAAGAGGTATTTCTGGGAATCTCCAATCTTTAAATCCTCAAATTTAAACTTACTTGCAAGAGCTCCTCCATCACATCTTCCATAGTAATGATGCCGATCACTTCCCCCTCTTTCACATCATCTGCCTGGCCAGTGCTTCCTTGCTGTGGTTCACTAAAGCGGACACGTCGGGTCTCCCTTTTCCCATTCTCTTCCAAATTTCTGCTAATGATCTCTGGACCATTCTTGTCACTCCTTTTATCACCAGTTGCCACAATTTGGATGCCTTTTTCAAGGTCTGCTTCTCCAGTTTCCTGTTTGCAATCATCTAATCCATCCTTGGCACTTTCTTCATGAGATGGGCCATCATCCTTCCTCTTTGATTTTGCTTTTACAACTGCAGCTAGATGACTGCCACCTTTTTGGAACTCATTCAATATATCATAGAGGGGCATGTCACTTCCAACTCTGCCAGACACAATAGGCCAATCTTCAAACCTAAAGTTTTCATCCAGACAAGATTGACATCTTCACAAAAATGCACCAAGTTTGAAAGGACAGACCATGAACAAACAGATAAATTATTCCAAGAGATGTTCATCACCAATTCCATTATAGCTCCAAGTTCAATTGTGTCAAGTAACTGCCTGCAAAGTTTTCAAGTTAGAAGCAGGTGTAGAAATTTTGACATATTTCCATTTTTTTGACTGGAAAAAGGAGTTTATGGAACAGATATTCTTCTCACCTGGGAATTCTTCTTATGGAGACAGCACTCACAGGAGTCTCATCCTCTGCACGAATAGCAAGAAGACTCTTCACCTGCAGGCACATAGAACTTGATGAGAACTATCTGTACATAAAAAAGGTGACAATACTAACAAATTGTATAGCTTCCAAGAAGAGTAAGCACATGTACAGTGTACCTATGCAAGCCCAAAATAAGGAAAACTGACAAAGTATTATCCTACCATCAGAAGGTTTGAAAAGGAATTGCAAAAATGAATCTCAATCCTACCCTGCAGTTGCAAATGATGCAGATCACAATTACAACCTCAATTACTCATGAAATGAGCTAGCTGAATGCCAGAGCTAAGATCCAGTACCAGTAGGAGTCCAATGATATTGCGAGGATTGCCATCATACACAGGAACACGGCTATGGCCTCGAGCCAATATTTTCCCCAGTGTCTCCCTGTAAAAGTTGAACAGCATGTGAGAAGGCATTAAGATGACTGAGAGAACCCTCTGGAACATGGAGTGCATGAATGCAAGGAAGATAGTACATCAAGAACTATCTCCCAAAAATATGCTCTATGTTTGATTGCAATATTATTTAGGTTGAGGTTGGAGTAAAATCATGCAGTTACAAAATGCCTGATGAATATTGCACAGAAGTTGCACCCAAGAAACCTACAGAATGAGAAAAAAATTATCCTCCAGACAGCGTGTATACTAAAAGAGTAGGACAAACAAAAGACCTTCATTGACAAACTCTCTGTACTGACATGTATCAACACACAGATTGAACACCGGCATTCGGTCTAGCAAGCACCCACCAATCTAGCTTGGAATTAATATCCAATGAAAATGTAGACTCAATCGGTGTCATAGAATCCAGTGCTGTCTGATACATTGCAAGAACAAAACCAACATGTCAAGCCTATCTGAGGGTGCAAATCTTCTGCCACAATCTTTTTGCATTTTGCTTCTCAATGTCCTTAATAGGCACCCAGACTTTTGAAATTCCAGAGTTCCTGCTTCAGCTGAAAAATTACCAGCACAAAGAATCCAGGTTTTATTGATGGAACTTCCCCAAATTTCCACACTTCAGGATCCCCTCCAATATGTGAAAAGCACAGTTTCATGCATTTCCAGGTTCACAAAAGTCCTAGGGCTTAGTAGCTACAACTGGAGGTTTGATGCACCAAAAAATTCTAGCTGCACAGTAACAACTTGGGCAATGTATGTATGTTGATCCAGATGGTGTCTTGCATACATACAATAGGCTGGTTGCAAACCAGCATAGAATCTGTTTAGTCAAAGCATTTTGTACCCTCCCTCTAGTTCACTCCAATGAAGCATGACTTTGCTCCAGTGTCAGTATGAAAAAGGTGCAAAGCTGTTTGGACCAATACAATGAGTTTAATCTTTGACCTAAAATCATATTAACATAAGATGCATGTTGGAGCTCATGTGATTGAGTCTCTTTTCAAAGGAAGCAACAACTTGTCCCTTGGTACTGGCCACTATCATGGGTGGAACTTCAATCATCCTACTCAGTGAGGTCCAAACCTTTTCTGTCAGGTCCAAAGCCCCTTGGATGATGGTAGTCTCATCATGCGTAAGATCACCTCCTTTTCCAGCCTGATGTCACACAACCCAACACTTTTCACATTGTTGCCATCATGCCAGAGGTTTGGCAAACATAAGACCTGCAAATTTCTGACAACCAAAATTTGCATGCCACAGACATCCAGAGCATAACCTCCATCTTGCAAATTGTTTCAGTTTTCTTCATTGAGCTCACCTCCTTCCCATGGATTGAAACCAATGCCTTAAGTTGTGCACGCCGAAACAATGCTGAGTCATTGTGACCAAGAAGATAATCCAGTATCTGCAACCAGATATGATACATTAAAATGCATCAGTGCCAGGTTTCCAATATTTTCCCATAGCAGTCAGGTACAAGGAAGTGGATGTGTACCTTTCCAACAGGGTAGGAGATTGGAAAGCATAGCACCATGAGGATTTTCACCAACCAAACCAGATTTGCACCAACGGCCAAGCCATGACGAGAACAGACTGCTTGTGGGATCACCTGAGGAATACCATCAGTGTGAGAATGGATAAACTATTAGATTTTGACTAAACCCTAAACCATCATTCTTTGAGGTACCTATTGGACCATTGTCAGGCCATGCTCTTTATCATGTCAACACAAAAAACAATGCAAATTCCCATACAATCAGGTGATGAAAATATATTCCACAACAAAAATCCACTGAATATTGAGGAGAACATATGGGTCAGAGTTACAGGTAAGGCTCAAATTCGGTTTTGTGGTTAACAAGGTGCAAAGTCTTGGAGGGGCAGAATTACAATCTTTTCCTCTTACCTCCCCAAAAGCAAGTACAAATGTGACTGAGAGTATTACAGCCACCACCTCATTGAACATAGTATCCAAGAATATTGGTAGAGCCTGCATGAATCCACAGAATCTAAATTAGATGGTTCTGAACTATGGCAGAATGTTCTCTTCTGATTAAAAAGAAGAAGATGACACTGGATACACTCTCCTCTGCTGAGCAAATGCATGAACTGATCAAATGAAAAGGCCATAAATCTGCATAGCAGCTGTGGATGTTCTCTTATGCTAAAAAAATGATGACACCACAGAGAGACATACTCCTCAGCTGAGAAAATGCATGAACTGATCAAATGGAAAAGGCTTACCTCCATAGCAGCTGCATTACACAGAAGCAACGTGACAAGAAGTTGATGCTGCTCTTTCACCACAGGTAAAATGGTAGCTGGTCACAATTACATCACGATCAGGTGGCTGCAACCCTACTGGCATGAACTAAGGCACAAAAAATTGTTTACATATCAAGCTCTGTAGTCAATAAAAAGACTGCAATCACATGATCTGAAGGTGGATCCAGCGAAGTACTTAAGAGAAGTGACTGCCAGGAACGAAGAAGGAACATCTCAAGAACCACAATTACTCCACAGTTCCACGGCAAAGAAAGCGCTTACCCGCCTGTTTCTTCTCCTCTTCGGTGCCACTCTGCTGTAGAACCTCAAGGTCCATGAGGCCCAGCGACATCAAACCCAGCGTTAGACCGGACATGATACCAGCGAACAACACCAGGGCAGAAGATATCCCGGCATAGATCCACCACCAGGGAGTTCCAAAATCAACGTCCTCATTAGACAACCGCCATGCAAGACTTGAGGATCCCAGCAAATTGAACAGCAGCAGTGGCGTCTTCATCGTCCCTTTTACAACTGACGACTTCTTCTTCTTCCTCGGACTTTGAAGACTACTTTTGCAGCACGGATTCCCCAGACAAGCTCCTTCTCCTCTCCTCCTTGTCTTTCAACAGCGTGCCAAATCGACTATCGTTTCCTCATCATGCCCGAGACTCCCCTTTCTCTCTCTCTCTCTCTCTCTCTACAAAACAAAGGCTCTGACAAGAAATCCAGAAACAAACAGTGCACTCACAATAACAACCAGGGTCTCAACCCTACACAAAATACGTTAGACAAAGGAAGCTTGCCACCCCCCGCCTAGCTCCCGTGTCCAAACTCCATTTCGTCGTTTTCTCCAAATTCTCTCAAAAACAATTCAAAAAATTTCATGATCACCACAAATTTCTCTCTTCCAAAACCTCACCATCACGCGGAAGATTCACGCTGCTTCTCCCGTGAAATCAAAACACCGCAGCCGAGCAACGACATCCTCTGGGCAAAAACCAAGTGAGCGAATGCGCAACAACAAACGCGAGGAAGGGAGACACGGAGAGAAACGAGAGGGAGAGCAAGGATTTTAGACCAACGGTCCATGTTAAGGACTAAGAGATAGAAGTTTCGGACTCACGGTCCGAGTTTAGGACTAAAGTGAAAGAGAGGTTTTGGACTGACAGTTTGAGTTACGGACTAGGGGAGAGAGAGGGAGGTTTCGGACTAACGGTCCGAGCTACGGACTAAAAGAGAGAGAGGTTTTGGACTAATGGTTCGAGTTACGGACTAGGAGAGGGATCTAGAGAGCGGTCTCGAACTAACGGTCCGAGTTACGGACCTGGTTTTGGGATGTTGGCGAAGACGAGTGCAGACCGATGGTCAGTAAGGTTATCTTGCGGTTTTAGTTGGAGTTGTAATAGGGAGCAGGGGGTAGGGGACCGGCAGATAACCAATCAATCTAATGGTAGGTTTCGTGAGTTTTATTAATCCTGTTTTCTACTAGAATTGACTAATTCAAATTCTGGACAAATATGACGACAAAATTAATTAACTAATTTTTGGAATTTCTCAAAATTCTCAGTGGTTTCGTCCCCTGTCTCTGGGGAGGAGTTTATTCTGTAGTAGTGGCACGTGGCGTAGCGACAACTGGGTGAAAGAAGGCATGACAGGTGTAAAATTTTCAATCCCGCCGCGTCATTGTTTTATGTTTTTGACCACTCATATGATCCCACCTGTGTTGAAAGAAGTTGGTAGTGCATACCTCGTTGCAGTAGAGAGGATGGATGGGATTAAATGGATGAGATTGGAGAGATGGATGGATGGATGGATGAATATCTCTGTGAGACTGCAGCACCAAAGATGCATCATACTCAGCTTCGCTCGCTACAATCCACTTCAAAGTATTCCATGATAAAGAGGATCAGAACAAATTGCAGTTGGAATTCTAATGGAAAGCTTTGAAAACGAAGCAAGATCATCTATGCAAGATAGTCTCTTGTTAAGAATCGCAGTCCTTGCTTTTAGAACATTCACATTAGACTTGTCTCCTACAACTTGAGATTTCAGCAAGACTTTAGTTTGTAACAGTGGATGACGGGATAAGTTGAGGGTTCATTGGACTAGATGACTACAATTTACATGAGTATTTTCAGTCTATATGTTGAAACTTGAGGTTTAGATTTGTGGCAATTGGTCTCCACACTACTTTCAGATGGATAATTCACACACACAATAATTGTTAAGAGAAGCTTGCAAGGATTTGTACCCACATCACATATGAGGCCTGACATCCAAATTCACTGAGATCCCTTGTTAATTGCTCCCCTTGTTACCATCTTTCTAAATCTTTTCTCCTTGTCCATGAACCCATATATGGATTTCTACTTCTTCTCGTTAGCTTCCTTGGGGCATCTTGTTATCTGCCTGAATAACATTCCTACCCGATTGATCTCATTCTACTCGATAGACATAAGTCTCCCTCACGAGAAATTGATAACAATGTTCAAATCTGGACAAAGCAACTTTAGCACCTGTGTGGAACAAGGAAAGAACCAGTGTTATGTGATTTTCTGAGAATGCTAGGTCTGGGTATCAGAATGTATGGAAAGACCCGACCCGGTTCTTTAAAAAAAAATTATTTTCATCTTTTAAAGACCTGGAGAGAGTTTAAAAAATTTGCAAAAAATAATTTCACCCGGTTTCCAAAGTGTCGGTTCTCACATATCTTATACCGATTGGTTTTCAAAGGTGCTTTTCAAATACTGGATGTTATAAATTTTATTATTTCAGATTTTAATTTTTAAAAGTTGAAAATAAAAAAATTGCGCCAAAAAAAAATATTATTATTATTATTTTTCAACATATGTCCAATATTTTATCTTGTTCAATGAGCCTTCAAATTTTTCTAACTCCTTTTCAAAACCTAAATTTGTTAGAATTAATGCCACTAAATTGGAAAGCTCAATATATTAATTACCTAGGAGAAATTAAAAATAAGTGTGATTTTTTTGCCGAAATAAGATTTTGCTTTTCTATTTGAAAATCAACTTAAACATTTACAAGCAATTGAAAAATTTAAAAAAAGAAAAAAGAAAAAAAAAAGATGGAATGTGTAGAATTAAATGTACAATGTCCAAATAATTCTTGCACACACCAAACAAACACATTGTTAATCAAAATTTCCCAAAAACATGGATAATAAAAAAATTCATCAACAAACAAAGATTGAAAAAAAAACTTTCACCTTCCAAGTTTGGCCTAAAGAAGTAGAATTTGAACAACTCCTCCCACACCTGCAAAAACACTAAGGGAAAGTACCAATTTGAAACAAGAAAAGCAAGAACAACAACGTCGAACAAGGAGCAAGGAGTAGAGAAGCATCAACATTGAACAAAGAAAAAGGAACAAAAGAGTAGTAACATCATGGTGTAATAGAGAGGTACTTGAGTGGGAGCAAGCTATGTTGAAGACAAACAAGGAACGTAAGAACCATAGCATTGAACAAGGAGCACATGAGCTACAATGTCAAGCAAGGAGTGAGGAGCAGTATTGTCGAGCAAGGACGCAGGAGTAATAGAGTCGAACAAAGAGTACAAAAGGAACAGTGTCAAGCAAGGAGAAAGGAGGATCAACATTGAACAAGCACACAACAACAATAGGGTTGAACAAAGAGTGGAGGAACAACAATGTTGAGTAAGGACAAGAAAATAGCAACATCGAGAAAGGAGTGAAAGAACAACAAGGTTGAGCAAGGAGTCAAGGATAGTAGCATCGAGCAAGGAAAAAAGGAACAACAACATTGAACAAGGATAGGGTGAACAATAATGTCAAACAAAGAACATTGAACAAGGATAGAAAGACAATAGTGTCGAACAAAGAGTAGCAACATCACACATAGAGCAAAGTAACAATAACATTGAGCTAATGCTAAGCAAGGAGCATCAAGCATCAACAACAATACCTTATCAAATCAATTAAGGTAAGCAACTAACAAAGAAGAGAACAAATAACACAAAGCACACAATGAAAGAAAAAAATTGAAACACTTCTTTTATATTATCTTGCGCTAAAGTAGCATTGTTTATTAACTAAACCCTACACCTAATTAAACCTAAACTAACTACCAACTAAACACTAAATCCTGCTGACCCTTAAACCTTAAACTTATTCTAAACCTTGAAATCCGGACCTTGATATTTTTAATACCTTGTTAGGGTTTCAATAAAATATAAATATACATTTTATCCGGGTTTCAAAGGCTCAGTTCTCACTTTACATAGAACCATGCAGCTGGGTTTCATAAAAGGTATCACTCAATGTGATACCCTGAGATATTCAAACTGAGAACCGGCTTGAAACCCTGTCTGGTTCTCACATTTTTTCTGATATGCACCCAACACTGGAAAGAACCCTCTCTCTTTGACCATGTGATGTACAACAGCCCAGGACAAAACATACCAATGAAGGAATGGCAAGAGAGTTACTAAAGGTCAATATTTGCCAATTAAATAGGCAATACATCTTTTGCATGATCTCACATTTTTCTTTTATGCACGCTAAATCTAGAGGAGGACATGTAGTCACTAAATGGCATTGTTATCTGTTGCTTCCAGGACCGCTTTTAGCACACCATTTGGGTTCATCACGAATGCCATGCTGCAAAAGAGCAAACAAATACCTTGTTTTGTCATCCAAATTATCTCAAAACAAACTGAACTTCTTTGGGCATTCTCCCTTTCTATTAACCCTAGAACTTTGACTTATATTTAATCTCCTATGTTCTATAAGCTCTTTAAGCTTTCTAGCAATTTTCTACACTTATTCGCAATGTTGCAAAGTAAGTAATACTCCTGAGTTCAGTTTGAAATAATAGATGAAAACTATGGCAACAAACAGAGAGTTCATGTATGATGTCTAGAGGAGGGATCCTTGCAAAGGAATATTGACTAGTTGATGAGCAATTTACTATCCATCCTAGAATAAGTGAAATTTGATGTTCAAGACACACTAACCATTTCCAAAATGGAACAGTCTTCAAATCAGAACTAGAAAACATACCTAACAACTGGATCACACTACCTTCCTATGCAGACAAGAAGTTGGAGCCACAATTTAGGCCCACAAATATGGGGGGTTGCTACTATCCACGTGTTGCTCTTGATCCCTCTCATGTGAAAAAAATTGATAAAGCTTGATTGGAGGGACCAAAGGGTAGCCATATATTGTTAAAACCTCTAGCAATGTTCTTGTTGAGGCTTGAGTTCTCACTGAGGCCCTCTTGAGTGTGTGTCATATCACTAGTCCCAGTCCATTGTGATTTGGTGTATCCAAGCTGTTGTTGATATACTGAATGGGAAAGAAAATGATTATGGCTCAAATTCATGTTAGTTTGAAAATTGGCAAGAAGCATTGGCACACCTCCAACATATCCTGCACATACATGCTTGCAAACACAACACATCCATCTGTACCTCATGCCTCAACTTGGGGCAAAGTTTTGATTTGTATCTCTTCATTGCACAACAATGCATACGGACATCAATCAAATCTACAAAGCAAGGGCAAGTCTTGGCAAGTCCTTGTGACAGAATCAATTCAAGCTTGATTCCTAACGAGAAATTAGAGGTTATATCATTGAGAGAAACGGCTCCATTTCATATCAATTCTAAACTTTGGCTCTTGATCACTTCTTACATTCTCCTTGCAAAGAAACCACACTACAAAAAGAATGTAAAACTCAGATAAAACACAAGTTCATCAAGCAGAAAATTGCAAAGGTTTGAAATGAATTACAGCATAATTATGTTGCATCCAGTGGAAGCAATGCTTAGAGGCATTTGTAAGGGAACCATTTCTGCTGCAGAAGTCGCAGAATGGTTTTGAGGATTGTGAAAGGAGGAGGTTATCACAGGGTATTGCAAGCTTCTAACCTTTGCTAAGAAGTGCTTTGTGTCGAATTATTGTGAGAGAGATGTTCTTTACTTGCACAATTGCATCAATCATCTCAAATCCTACCTGAACCAACACAACACAAAAAGTGTTTCACAATTGATGAGAACTGCAAATCCTGCCTGTGAAGAGCTCACTGATTCAGGAATAAAATGAGAGCAAGAAGAACAATGGAATTGAAATGGTCTTTCAACTATGTGCATTGTGATGAGTGCCTTAGTACTTGGAGCCAAGATTTCCCAAACCTATAAGCAACCAGGGAGAAGAAGGATGAGAAGAACTAGTGCAGCTTCTGATGATGAGAGTGGGTGTAGCTGTGGCTATTGTGAAGAAGACTCCACTGCCATTGTTGCAGATTATTGTGAAACAAAACAAGCATTCCTGACAGCAAAGATGTGCACATGTAACATCTTCCACTAATATGTGATGACCAAAGTGGAATCTGTCCTTTCCCAGTAGCATGGCCAGAGTCCCTTCAAAGAGATTGTAAATATCTTCTTTAGTTGCTTAATAACCTTTCTCAAAGTTTGCTACTGCAATGATCAGGGGGTTTTCAGATGCAATTGACATGGTGGCATCTTTCAGCTCTTTTGCCATTTCAGTGTTCCTCTTTGTGGTGGTGCAATGCCCTTTGGAAATACAACCAAATTCTTTGTGTACACATGTGGATCACTTGGCTCTTCAGCAACAGACAGAAGAGAGGGACAACATATGCAGACCAGTAGTTCTCTCTCAACTAAAGCACAATGGTTGAACAAAGATGCAACAATGAGATAGAAACAGAAAAGAACACTAGGAGGCTATAGTTGTCAAGGATTGCAAGCCAACATCAATGATGTCAACATCTGCTGTAGGAAGATGAAGGCAAGAAGACAGGAGAGAAAATGTAAACAAAATTGCCATGCAAAAAAGCTAGGACATATTCACTGTATCCTTGTATGCATCAGCCTTTCACCCTACACGATTTCACTAACAGAAACATCATCTTCCCATAGGCCCAAAAAAATTTCCCCAACAATAAAATACACTGCTATTTACTCTGACAAACAGGAACAATAAAACACACTGCAATGTACTCTGACAAATAAGAGCAACAGCAGGACAATTGCAAAAGCTTGCATAGTAATTTTTCCAAGTGGAATTTCCCCTACTTGGCTATTAAAAAATCCTTAGTACAAATTTTTGTAATTAAAAAAAAAAAATCACCATATTTAGACAAAAAGTTCCACCAGATTGCCTACAAATAGCAGGATCCTTAAATTTTTCCACTGGACCTATAGACTACATCAGAATTTTTTTCAAAACCCTGCCAACAATATATCCCTTGTAGACCATTATATGCAGAGCAAGAAAATCCTCAAACACTGCCAAGAAGAAACTCAGCTGCTACTATTGTGCAACAACCTCTGCAAAACAGAGTAACAAACAAAACATACACATCATAGTTTGTCAAGATGGCATGGATAAATACATAAAGACATACATACAATGATACATACATAAATATAAGAGTGTGTGACGGGTAACTCTCCATATACCAATCATCTGGCTCCTCAAGACCATGTATAAAAATATTATGATCATGCATACTACAAATAGTGGCAAATCATGTCTCCTGCATTATGAAAACTTTGTGATCCAGTCTGCCCTGTTGTTGGGCAGGTGGACTTACAGTTTTCATATCACAGGAGAAAAATGTCCCTCTCTCCCATTTCCAAAGGTAACAATGTCTTTCAGTGAATGTACGAACTGAATCAACCTCCATAATCCCTGTTTGCAAAAGCCTCTTCTGAATAGTATACAGCCACAACTGCATTTCCTCCAAACTTCCGACCGTGAAGAGATGACTTGGCTTTTGCAGCACCAGCTGTGTCTGAGTACTCAACAAATACCTGCCATGCTCAAGCCAGCTGATTAAGTTACAATATTCCCATAAAGACAAAACACAAATTTACCCCTTGGTGATGTCATCTGGTCAGTGGGTGGACTGGACTCATGCACAGACTACACATTGGATTTTCTCCTTGCAGTATTCACATTCAGAGATGACAAATAGGGGGTGAAGACACAGGTGACATACCTTGCCTACACCTGGACCTTCTTCACCAGTAGGGCTTGGTCTCGGAATAACAAGTTCCACAAGATTACCTACACAGCACAATAATTTCTTCAGGACCTCAGCCCTGCAATAGGGATATGTTCTACTGACAAACAGACAACTCCAGGTCAGAACATCATCAGTTTGACAAATCTGTGCTTCATAAGTCAATGCTTGTCAGGAGTCCAATTTTATCTGTACAAATAACTGCCTGGCTAAACTGCCACTGCCATCTTCTGGACAATGTATGCACTTGTGGCAGCAACATGTACAGCATTTCCTTGAGTGCATCTGACCTGACCATCAATGGCATAACTTGTGATGGCTAAATTTCTGCACCACTGATGACTGTTGTTCTAAAATGCAAGTATGAATGTTAAGCCTGAAGGACGTACCATACTTGCCACACTCCTCCCTCATGTCTTCTAGAATCTCCTCATACTCTTCATCTTCCTTCAGCTCATCTGCTGATACAACCTATCAAATTACCCAACAAATATCAATTGAATTAGGTACTAAGAACCATGAATTCAATTTGGAAAGCAGTTCAGGGCTATGCTCCATGAAAGAAACACTATGCAGTACTGCATACTTACCTGAGTTAAGGCAACAACTTTTGTAGTTGTCTCAAGAGGATTGGAGAGACCATTGCCCATGCCAGGTAGCATGCTGGCCATCAGCCCTGGTGGAATCCCAGACATCATACCCAAGCCACCAAGAGCCACTGCATTGGCCCCACTGGCTTGCAACGCCAGCTTCTGCATTCCACAATCATTTCTGCTAACTCAAACCATCTTCCACAGTGTGGGATTGTCTCAAAAACAAAGCATATCCAGCTGAAGTCTCATGAATTAAGTTGCTTTCAAGTAGTACAGACATACAGGAGAGAATATCCATTTCCAACATTGAGAATGGTTTGAAAGAGAAGAGATGTACCTGGATTGCTATATGATGTTGGGCCTGTGCCAACACATTTGCTTGATCTGGCTTTGGCTGTCCGCTGCTATCCAAGACAACCAACAAAGATCAATCATTGGTTCTAACTGGTAGAATGTTTGGATGATTGTGCTTTCAGAATCTCTACATGAATGTCCAATCCTGAGGACTATGTAATCTCACTTGTAATATGCAAAGAGAAAAATCAAGCTTCCTGGTATTCGGTTACAACATTTCATCTCAACTATACACATGCATGTGCAGGTGTGTATAACAGAGATCATGTTGGCCAAACACATTTCAGTTTTTGGTTACTTAACCCATCTCATGCAACAGTCACTTGAGAATCTGCTGATCATGAATCGAACTGATAACCATCCACATCATCTTTGTGACATTTCAGAACTGGGAAAATGCTGCACTGGTTACAAAAGCGTATATAGGTACTGCACACAGTTATCCATCTCTTCCAATTTGAAGAGAATGGTAGCAAAAGCAATGGAGACAAGAGATACAAAGAGCCAACATCAAAATACAAACCTGGCCGATGCTCGACGAACACTTAGGGTCTTATCGCCCATCTTCAAACCATTAAGTGCAGCAATAGCAACATCTGTAACTGCTGGGTCCTGCAAGGAAAATAACTTGACTAATCTGAAGCAGGAACACAAAGACTGCACATGTGATAGAAATTCCCAAGAATGAATTTTGTCAAGAGATGTGGCCTTGTAGTGTTACCTGGTACACACAGAAACCATACCCTTTGGAATTTCCTGTATCACGGTCTTTGACAAGATCAAAACCACGCAATGGCCTGAACCAAGTAAACAAAAAAACATTTGAATTAACAATGCACCCAGCCAAAGCAGCATCCAAACAAATCCAATATAACGAAGAAAGTGACCATGTGTAGAAGGAACTGAATTTGAACAAGCAGGAATTACCCAAATGATTCCAGCAACTCTTTAATTTGAACCTCTGTCAGATAGTATGGCAACCCTCCAACAAAGACACGATCAGGTCCATCAGCACCCCCAGCTGCACTCCTGTCAAGCCAATGAAATGCAAAGAGAACATGTTGCCATTAAGATCATTTATATCTGCAGGAGAACCACAGAAATAGTGCAATCACCTTCCTGTTTTAGCTCCAGGCACTGTAGAATAGACAGCTACTATGATCCAAGCATGGGTAGCTTTCCCTCACAACAAAGATACATGCCTCCTGTTATTGTAGAACCTTTGACTTCAATATGAAGCAATAGGAATGAGAAAAAGCCTATGAAACTGGGAGCATACCCAGGAGTTAACCCAACAGCTGCAAGATTGAGATGGGGGCTGGGTTGACTTGGACCAAGCGTGGCAGCCATGGATGGATTGTAATCACTTGGTCTCCTCACCCTTACAGAGACACCCTGGAGAAAACTCACGAAACAATCAAATCTCAAATTCAATAAATTGCAAAGAAATGGACAAACAAAAGCAGTTGTTCAAGAGAAGCTGCATAGGAGAAAATAATGCCACCTGAATTCAGCACTCTAGTACAATGAAAGGGATCACTGTCTCTTATGTTTTTAGCTCAACATTGTCCAAAGGAAACTCATGCAGTGCACTCACGTGAGGAATCAAGGAAGTTCAACACACCAGTCTGTTCTCATCTGTTCTGTGGATTACCTCGAAGATAATACCATCAAGAGCCATGGCATTGCTGGCTTCTTCAACAGTCCTCATCTCCACAAATGCAAACTTCTTTTCTTGATTGATGTAAACATTCACAACAGCATCACCTGTACTACCCAGCAAGTGGTTTAAATCTCACCCCAAGATAAAAAATACATCTATGAAATTGCAGAGAAATATCTGCAACAACAGTTTGACAGTAAGGTAACAATCATGTGTGCAGTCATAACCTTGTGAGAGTCAGTCACAAAGTGACAGACCATCACCTTCAGAACAAAACGTACACAGACGTGAACAAACCCAATGTGAAACCCCAAAGTGCATACAAAATAATAGGCAGTCAATTCAGCAAAGCAATTTTATCCTCTTCACTACACTGACACAAGTACATCATCACACACTACCTCCCAATGACAAAGTCCTCAAATTAGAGATAAGCTGACTGCCATTTCTACAAAAAATGGTGCAAAGATCAATCAGAAAGAACTATACCTGGCCCAGCAGTATTTGCTCCAACAGCAGCCATCACCTGACTGAAATATGTGGCAATTGTCTGAGAAGAGAACACATGGGCAAACATGTTCAGCAGATCTGATATGAACCAGAAAATATGCAAATAGCTAACATACATACTCTCCCACTGCAATTGTATAAGCTAAGGATATGCTGAGCCAGACTTGCTTTAGTCAATAAGTTTTGGCTGTTTGGAACATGATAATTCTATATCTCTCATAAGAATCAAGAAATCTCCATCCTCACTATTTAGAGAAGGCAAAGTGAGGTCAACACTTCTTCAACCAGCCACAGAGAATTCCAAAGAAGGAAGACAAAACAGATAACAAAGGACCAAGAAACAAAAAACAGGTAATCTAGCAAGAAATCCAACCAAGAGATCAAATCTGAAGCCTCCACAACTTTAAAGCTTTGAAGATATTCAAACAAGTTTATCTCTTTATTTTTCAGACACAAAAACCTGAAGTTCAAAACAGATCTTTGAACCAATGAAAACTTAAACCAATAAAGCTTCAATATCTGATGAAACACTTTATTGATCGGAACTTTTATATGAGCTTTTAGATCCATTAGGTCAATTTTAGAGTATAGAGTTGAGAGATCAAAAGACTGCAACATGAGTGGAGAAGTTTTATCAACTTCTGATCTAGAAGTTTTAAGTTGTTTTATTACATCCACTACTCCTGTAGTCATAAAGAATCCAATGATGAACACAAGGAACATCTGAGTTTTGACACCCAAAGGTCATTGACCATAGGAAAAATAGCTTTGTAGAAAGAACTCAGCCACTTAGGGAGAAAGAACCTAATCAACTCTATAATATCCAGAGCTTTTGCATGGAGCACTAATAATGTGCATTGAGATTCATGTGGAAAGACATTTCATTTTGTCGAGACTCTGTTAGACTCTGTTGATTGGTGAAAAGGAAAATTCCAATGCTAAAGAAACAATATAAATTCTCATGAGACCCCAAACTCACAACGAAGAAAGCCAGAACGAGGTTAAAAGCTTTTCCTTGAAGTAAAAAAAAAACTTGGAGATAAGGACTTACAGAACCAGGAAGAAGCAACAGCAATGAGCTAGAACAAAAGTAGAGAAGCAAGCAGTATGAACCAAAGCAACAGGCTCTCACTTGTTCAGGACCAGCAAAGTAACATGTATGATGCCAAAGATACAGCTCATAATCAAATACTGAGCCAATATCTCACCTGGCAACTCACAACGTCTAACCCAAGCTCCATCTATAAAATGGCCACTCTAACAGTTTTCAACATGAAGATATTTTTGGTGCACCCACAGATAGGGCAGCTGTGAATGTGGTTTATATAACAGAAAAAACACCCATAACATACAATCCAGCTCTCTGACACTTGCTTGTAGTAATAAGGGTACTCACTCAACAAGCAGATTTCCTACTCTCCTGACTGCCAAAGAGTTGATAGGAAGATGACCCACTTGCTCATTTGCCACTGGAGGCAAGCCTCCAACATACACTCTCCGAGCATGCCTAGTAGCCTGCATGGTTCCACACCAGCATGTGTTAGCTCTTCCATATTTCCCACAACATAGAGGAACGCCACTCAGATGAAGCAACACAATAACCCCAAATGAAAATCCTAGAAAATAAGGATGGTGAGTGAGGAAATTGGTTTTGAAATCGGTACTTTGCAGTTCCCTAGCATGATGACAGTCATCCTTGACAATTTACTACTAATAGCTGACCACTGCTAGAAAGCCCTATGGATTACTTCAAGTAAACCATTTGAGATCTGCTACAGCAGGAAAAGACAAACTGCACCTGTTGAGTCATTGCTTGTGCTGGCATGTTGGCAAGGCCACCAAACTGTACAGTTACATCCACTCTCAGAAAACAGGTCCAATGCCTTTTAAGTCCTAACCAGAGAACTTTTTTGAGATCTTTTCCACGAACAACATAGCCCAACAAACCCTCAATACATTAAGATGCAAGAATGTACCTGTGCACCACCAAATGGGAACATCCCTGGAAAGACGCCTGGCATGGGTTGAGGCATCCCAGGAATTTGGCCTGCAGTGACAGCAATACAAAGTTGTCTCCAACTACATTAGTTTAGGAGCAAACATACATCTATTGGTGCTCAGTTTTCATTGTTCCCACCTTGAGGAGCATCTCACTAAGCAATCACAGCTTTTATAAGGGAGCTAACGTCTAATAGGAATCTACTTGGTGACCAATGTAGCAAAGTAATCATCTCCTTAGTGTGCACACAATTTATCTGTTGTGTCATCAAGGAAGCTAGACATTAAAATCAGAAGAGTTTCCTACAATGGCTTGTCGGGGACATGTTAGTCTCTTGCCCATGCACAGCTGCAAGTTCATTCCAGCTCCTACTAGCAGCGATCATTAACAAAAGCTAGGTACTACTTGGAGCCCTAATAATGTGAGTTCTAAGCTAAAGCTCACCAATGCATCATGAGGGTTGGTATGAAGGGCATGATGCTAGACCAATAGTAAGCCCATGACTCTACACTTGCAATCTTGATTCTGCTGAATTGAAGATGGACATTACTACCAAGTACACACAGAGTTAGTGAAGAATGGATGAAGATGGGCAAGGATCCACCAACTCCATGGTTATCCATCACTTCCTTGTCCACCCTTCAGTCCCTTGAAGGTACCCTGCGCGCATTGTGGAGTGAGAGCATAGGGCTCAAATGATGCCTTTTCGCACCCACCAAGCACACAAAAACAACCACAAGCAACAAACAACAAGAAACCAACACGCAACACCAGCAAACAGACTTCCTCAGTCCCAGTCCAAAGTAGACATATCAACCCTAGCCATAATGATATTGCACAATTGAATCACAAGGATATTCAGAAGAAATACAAGGTGTGCAGGCTGTGGAGGATGCAGAACTGCCTATGCATGGATATCCAAAATGAGCACATTGAGCTAGAATTTTCACTTTGCAATTCAGACTTCAAGAGAGAATTGTAAGAGTGGAAAACATCAGATACTACAGTTGGAATCAAAATAATGGAATCTAAAATACAATTGTTCTTCAGTTAGAGTTTCAAATTCATTGGTAATCATCTGGAGCAAAATTATGTTTGTGTCAGTTGGCGTGTAGGTGCCTCAGTTAAGTTTTACATGGTTGTGATGCAGATTATGTTAGCATAGTATACCACCAACATATGACTACCATTTCTCTGATTGCAGCCAGTGCTTCTTCATCAACTCAAGATATCCCAGTCATTAAAAATGCAGGCCAGGTATCTTGGTTACACAAAGTTTGTAATGAAGATGGCATATTCCATCAGAATCCTGTTTGATGAAAATTGAGAAGGTCAGAGTAAGTACACACCAGGCATTGCACCTGGAACGACCGCTGCACCTGGGGGTGCCATATCAAACCCACTTGCCCGCTTGCTGCATGGTATATACATAGATGTTAGTGCTCATAGTTGAGGATAGAACCTTGATAAATAACTTGCTGGCACCCATATGGTGTAGATCATGCAGCTAATGACATAGAAAATAGATCATTTCACCACACTACAAGTGAGCAATCTTCCAAAACACACAGAAACACAGGATCTTCTGCAAAATAGGAACTTTGATGTTCTTTATTGGATTACCAACAGACCAGAGAATAACTAATTAGACTGTGAACGCAGCACACCTTCTCCGGTCACGTGATTGTGATCGTGATGGTGACTGGGATCGAGAGCGATCCCGAGACCTTCCAACAGAGTTTGAACGAGATTGGTGTCGGTGCCTCCTGTCTCGATCACGATCATACTCCCGGCTCCGCCTGTCACCAAATGAAGAAACACTTTCCATGAGCAACTGGAAACCCATTTTGTTCCAAAACAAAGGATAATCCAACTGAGCACTAAAGACCAGTCCAATCCAAATAGGTGAGGCTTTTTTCCATACCAATTCAGATAACAAACAACACATTGCCAATCATATTCAAGAAAGGTTTGGAGTCTGACTGTGAGCAAACTCTCATCATGATGAAGCATAGCATGTGAGCAAAGAAAGTCAGGTGGAAGTAGTCATCACCTCTCGCGATCATGGCCTCGATGGTCCTCACGGTCTCTATCACCTCTGTCTCTATCTCGCTCTCGATCATCCCTCGGGCGTCGATCTCTGTCCCTGTCACCTCTGTCTTTATCTCGACTCTTTTCCTGCTCTCTCTCTGGTTCATGAGAGGAATGCTACACAGGGTAACCCCACCGAATCCAAAATGAACAAACAGAAGAGTGTCCACCAAAATCCCCTACTTCCTAACTCTACCTTGAAGATGCTATTGAGATTACGCATTCATTGACTGGCATCAGCAGATTTCTCTGCTTTATCCTCACTTTGCTTAGTCTAAAGGCGGTGGAAGAGAGAGCACCATGCTTACAACTAGTTCTGTATCTTGGAAAAGCTATGTGATATGATCAGGGGGTGTGTAATTTGCACTGACACACAATCTCAAAATAAAGAAGACTAGAGATTAAAAATCCAGAGAGACATAACTAACTTTCCTGAGAGGTGACTCAAGAGAGATGTTTAAGCTCACTATACTAAAGCACCAGACTTGGAGCATGACGAGGTGATGGACAAATCTACACACACATCATTGTAAAGTCGTTGATGTGGAGGACAAGGCATCTCTGCTTCAACCTTTTCTCAACATCAGTGCTCTTTAATCGGTGTTCTTCCCAACTACGCACATGAAGGAACAACAACCGCAACAAGTAAACACATTAAATTTTTTGATTGCACAATTGTACCTGAAGAGAAAACCTACACAACAGCACACAAGACTGCCAACAGCACATTCAATGCAACTTTGTGACCACCTATACAAGAATGTATACTACACACATTAACCTTCCAAATACCCAAACTCTGTACCCTCTTCATAGAGAGCTGGACCACAATTACCATCTGACTAAAACCACATTTTGCAATTCAATAATCTCAATTGTCCAGTGTACTCAGGGTGCAGAGTGTGGGGCAATGAAAGAAGGAAGACCTGCCAAAAGCTTAATAAAGCTGTCATGGTGCCTGATCAATAAAACTGTTGAGAGACTGGACAAAAACCCAATGTGAACAAGAGCACACTTAAAAAATTCAGTAAAAGACTTCCCAGACATGTCTATGAAAATAAAGAAGAACCCAGTAAGATCTCTGAGAGTTTGAATAACAAAATTGTCTCCAATGAAATACTGGTGATGTATGTCCAAGCCACAGACACAAGTGCATTTTGAAGCAGAATGCTTGCACGAACATCCACAGGCCACCAGATAGGGATCCAAAAAGCAAGGACAAGATGGGACTGTCTTTAAATTATGTGTGGCTTTCCATGTACATGATGAGTTAAACTGGAGCTGCTATACATAAAAGCTGAAGCTATGATTTACAACAACTAGATGTGCCAGAGAAAAAAGAAAGCCCTGTGCACACATGGTAATGGTGAGAGCAAGAAAGAGAAACCTTGATTGGCTTCTAAACTTCAATGGCAGTACTGATAAAGGTTAAACCAGGCCAGGCTTTGTTTCCAATAAAGAGATACAGAAAGACCTATGAGACAGGGATAACTTAAAACCATGTGAGCACAATTGGAGTTCAAAGGGAACCAAAACAAAATATCCAAGGAGTATTCTTTGTGTCAGTAACATCACAACAAAAATGAGGACGACAAGAATGAGTGCGGACATAGCATTATGAATGTCACTCACCAAACATTATTAAACACATCACAACCCTCATCATCATCATGAATGGCAAGGCAATACTCTCCACTGACCAAAACAGCCGGCAGAAACCAAACCAGCAAAAGCATTGGACTGCTAAGGAAGGGAGGGACGACGATTCAACAAAGACAGACCAGGGACATCTCCAAGGGAAAAAAACAAAGCATGTCGATTCCACTCATAGACTCCAGAACTCACTGACAAAAAACTCGAGTGCACACATCGCACAACAAATCACAACCAAAAAAAAAACAAAAAAAGAACAAAGAAACAAGCAAACAGCAGAAAAGAACACTGTATTTATTAGGTACCTCCCGTTTCCTGTCTCCATTCTCGCGATCTGCGTAGCCATCGAAGCCAGACTGCACACCATAATAGTCTCCTCGATATCGAAAAGGAGGTGAGTCTCCATCCTCGTACGGTCCGCCCTCGTCCGCCATTTCCACAGGTAATAATAATACTACAGCTCAGAGAGAAAAAAAACAAAAAATCGAAGAGTAGGAGGTTGCAAAAAAGCACAGTTTTCTCGACCTCCCTTTCACCTTCGTCACGCACAATTCTCGTGCAGCCGCCGCAGCGAAAACAACAACGAACACAGCAACGCAAAACACTCTGCAATCACTGCGCACAAAAAAAAGGGACAAGGCGTTTTCTCCGCAGCAAACCCTGGCATTAACCCTATTTTCTAACTCTAGTAGCGTATTGCAACCTCACCGTGGTTCCATTCCCCCACGCACTACGGTAACAAAACAAAGGTATGCCGCCTATATGCCAGTTCGTATATATGTAAGTATAATACATATTACTAGTGGGTACCCGCGACCTTCGGTCATTATGAGGCGCCCCTGCATTGTTTTACTAAATTCGCCATATTTTTTATTTTTAAAAATGCTAATAGCCTGAGTAGGACCGTCGGTTAATGGCGGAAAAAAAAAAAAAAAAAAACCCTGGTATTAACCCTGGGCAGCCTGCCGAAAAAGGGCGGAAAAAAAAAAAACCCTGGTATTAACTTTGGGCAGCGCCATTTGAAATATACAGAGCTCGGTTTTGTCATACATAACGAACTTGTCGGAAAAGGGCGAGAAAAAAAAAAAAAAAACCCTGATATTAACCCTGGGCAGCCCGTTGGAAAAGGGCGGAAAAAAAAAACCTTGCTATTAACCTTGGGCAGCCCGCCGGAAAAAGGCGGCAAAAAAAACAAAAAAACCCTGGTATTAACCCTGGGCAGCCCGCCGAAAAAGGGCGGAAAAAAAAACCCTAGTATTAACCCTGGGCAGCCTGTTGGAAAAGGAAGAAAAAAAGAAAAAAAAAAAAAAAGAAAGACCCTGGTATTAACCCTGGGCAGCACCATTTGAAATATACAGAGAGGTCCTGTTCGTTTGTCTGTCGAGGTCCTGAAACCCAGAATCGGGACCTCGACGAACGGACGGACGCACATACAACATAATTAATATAGTAGATTACATATTATATATAGTAGTAAAGGACGTCGGGATGTTAAATGAGTGAATTCGTCCATTCGTCCCGTCGTCCATCCAGCCGGATGGACAGTTCATCCATCTTGTCATCCGTCTATTTACAACAACCCTAGATCCGTCCCGTCATCCAGCTGAACCGTCTTTTTTTTGGGTGGGTTTGTTTTTGTGGCAACAGTAGTGGTAGCGCAGACACAACACAAAGACAAATATTTTTTGAATGGGTTTGTTTTTGTGGCAGCAACAACGGTAGCACAGACACAACACACATACATAGATTTTTTAGGTGGGTTTGCTTTTGTGGCGTTTGGCAAACCAAGTGTGGGGGTGAATTTTTGATCGTCGACGAAGTTCTCTTGGGACAGAGGCACGTAGGTCAGTAGGCACAACACATAGAGCAACCATTAATCCTTCCCGTCGTCCAGCCGGAGCGGGAAATGTGAAGGACCGAACTAGGGGGATCGATGGGTTAAAGAACCGGAGTGGAAAATGTGAGGGACCGGACGGGGGGTGGGGGGGGGTCGACGGGGTAAAGAACCGGAGTGGGGAATGGGAAGGAACGGCCGGGGGGGTTGACGAGTTAAAGAACTGGAGTGGGAAATGGGAAGGATCGGGGGGGGGGGGTCGACGGGGTAAAGAACCGGAGTGGGGAATGGGAAGGACCGGGCGGGGGGGTCAACGGGTTAAAGAACCGGAGTGGGGAATGGGAAGGACCGGCCGGGCGGTGGGGGGGGGGACCAACGGTTGTTTGAAATAACACACCTGTGCATTATGCACAGGGTTCACACTAGTACGAAAGGAAAAGTGAGGCCGACCAAATGAAGCTTCCCTTAAATCCGTCCATTTGGTCGGCCTCCACTGAAGCCGTGTAAAGCCGATGAAATCAAGCTTTTCATCCATCCATCCGTCTTGTCATCCATCCCGTCATCCATCCAAAGAAAACAAATGTATATTTAAAAAAGGGAAAAAACTAGGAAAAAAACAGAAAAACACTTTAACAATTAGAAACCTTTTTTAACACTTAAACATGAAACAAAAAAGGGAAATACAAGTAAAATAATCTTAAAAGAAAATTGAAAAATAGCTGACAAAAACTAAGAAACAAAACAGAGAGCAAAAGAAAGAGAGAAAAAAAACCATGTTTGAAAAAAAAAAAAAGGTTTGTCTTCTTTTTCCAAACTTCAAACTTGCATATAATCAAACAATTTTTAAATTTTTTTTATCATTTTTATTATAAAACATATTAGAAAAACTAGAATTTTTTTGAAAAAAAAATAGAAACAACATAAATAAATAAATAAACGCATAAAATAGAAAAAAAATGAAGATAGACAAAATAAGAATAGAAAAAATTAAAACATGAAACAAACATAAAAAAAAAAAAAAGTAAAACACAAAAACTATAAAAAAGGAATGGAAACAAATGAAACAAGGAAAGGAAAATACAATAAATTTTAAATTACAAAAAAGAAGAAACCAAATAAAGAGTAGAAAATAAGAAAAAAAAACTTATAATAATGAAGAAAGACCCTACTTGAAAAAGAATGAGGTGTGTCTTTTTTCTCCAAACTTCAAACTTGCATCCAAATAAACAAAAATACAAAAGTGAAAAAGAAACACTTTATTTTTATTATATATACAAAATAATAATAAAAACAGAAAACCATAAAAATAAAAAATAAAAAAGATAAAAGTTTCAAAAGAAAATTACATATATAAAAGGAAGAGTGAGGCCGACCAAATGAAGCTTCCCTTAAATCCGTCCATTTGGTCGGCTTCCCCTGAATCCGTGTGAAGTCGATGAAATGAAGCTTCCCCTTAATCCGTCCATCCGTCCTCTCATCCAGTCGGACGACATTTCATCCATCCCCTTAATCGGGATGGACAACATTTAAAAGAAAAAAAGGTAGTCTTAGTACATCGTTATGGGCTTCAAAAGAATGAAAAAGTCAAAGAACCGGCCAACGAACTGGCAGTTCTTCCACGAAAACCATCAGCTCGACAAGGTTGTTGAAATGAAGGGAACCGACGGTTCTTTTGTTCCTGTTGGGTTCTCAAGAACTGGAACCGAAGGTTAAAGAACTGGAGTGGGAAATGTGAATGACCGGGCGGGGGGGATTGACAAGTTAAAGAACCGGAGTGGGAAATGTGAAGGACTGGGTGGGGGGGGACCGATGGGTTACAAAATCGGAGTGGGAAATGTGAAGGACCGGGTGGGGGGGGATCGACGGGTTAAAAAACCGAAGTGGGAAATGTGAAGGACCGAGCGGGGGGGATTGACGGGGTAAAGAACCGGAGTGGGAAATGCGAACGACCGAGTGGGGGGGGGGATCGACGGGTTAAAGAACCAGAGTGGGAAATGTGACGGACCGGGTTGAGGGGGATTGACGATTTAAAGAACCGGAGTGGGAAATGTGAAGGACCGGGCGGAGGGGATCGACAGGTTAAAAAACCAGAGTGGGAAATGTGAAGGACATGGCGGAGGGGATCGACAGGTTAAAGAATCGGAGTGGGAAATGTGAAGGACCGGGCGGAGGGGATCGATAGGTTAAAGAACCGGAGTGGGAAATGTGAAGGACTGGGGTGGCGAGAGGGGGCCCAACGTTTGTTTGAAAAGAAAAGGTTTTAAAAAAAACAAAAAACATGAACCAAACATTGTTGAAATAACACACCTGTGCATTATGCACGGGGTTCACATTAGTATATTGTAAAAGACGTCGGAAGCCGCCCCTAAATCCGTCCCGTACGGACTGCCCCCCCCTCCCAAAACCGTCATGTGGAGAGATGAAGCCATCCCGTACGGACGGATATATTCGTGAAGCCGCCCCAAAGCCGGACGACTGAAGCCGGACGGACAGCAAGAGTAGGGGCGGACGGACAGTAAGAACAGGGGCGGACTGAAGCCGGATGGACGGTAAAAACAAGGGCGGGATGACAATAAGAATGAATCTGTCCCTTCATCCAATGCAAAAGTTCCTTCCCCTGAAGCCGGATGGACAATAAGTGGGGAGGGAAATGCGGCCCCTGGCCAATGGGCTTAGTACGGGGGGAGGGGGCCAGCACGGGGGGGGGGCACGGGCGGGGAAGGATCAGGCAGGGGGGGGTGGACGGGTGGAGAAGGACTAGGTGGGTGGGGGCCAGCACGGGGCGAGGGGGGGGGACGGATGGGGAAGGACCAGGCGGGGGGGGGCCAGCACGGGTGGGGAAGGACCGAGCGGGGGGGAGCTTGATGGGGTAAAAAACCGGAGTGAAAATGCGAAAGACCGGGGCGACGGGGTGGGGACCAACGGTTGTTTGAAATAACACACTTGTGCATTATGCACGGGGCACACACTAGTATTATATATTGTAAAGGAAGAATGTCCCCGGAATGGCAATAATTAGTTGGGGGGGGGGGTTGCTTCAGAAATATAATTTTTTCTTTTTTTTGGGCTACAAGGAGCCAATTTGATTGGCCCATCACCAAAAAAAAAGAAAGAAGTTGAAACTATGGAGGCTCTCTAAAATAGAAGATTCTATAACAAGATGGAGCTACCCCTGTTGCAAGCAACAGCAACAACAACTTCTACACGTGGATCAGCGATGCATTGGAGGTAAATGAACTCATTAAAGGTGTGTGTCTCTGGTTGCCCCTCCCATGGAAAGTTCCTTCCATTGAGTTCAGACAGACAAACTGCCCCCCCTCCCCCCCCCCCAAAACCGGCACGTGGATCCATGCCTGTTTCTGTACGCTCTATTTTTCAAATATAAAAACGTATTCTCCGTTATGGGCAGCTTGAAAAAAACGCCATACTCAGTTTCTATGACCTTGGCCTAGAGTCGGCCCTAGACCCAGTAGACAAACAACCAAGCCCTACTCATTTGCAAAACTGCCCGAGAGAAAAGAGGAGAGGAGAACTGGAGTGGGAAATGCGAAGGATCAGGTGGGGGGGCTTGACGGGTTAAAGAACTGGAGTGGGAAATGCGAAGGACCGGGCGGGGGGGTTCGACGAGTTAAAAAACCAGAGTGAGAAATGTGAAGGACTGGGCGGGGGGGGGCTCGACGGGTTAAAGAACCGGAGTGAGAAATGCGAAGGACTGGGCGGGGGGGGGGGGGTCGACGGGTTAAAGAACCGGAGTGAGAAATGCGAAGGACCGGGCGAGGGGGCTCGACGGGTTAAAGAATCGGAGTGGGAAATGCGAAGGACTGGGCGGAGGGGCTCGACGAATTAAAGAACCGGAGTGGGAAATGCGAAGGATCGGGCAGGGGGGGTCGATGGGGTCAAAAACCGGAGTGGGAATGCGAAGGACCGGGGCGACGGGGGGTGGGCGGACCAACGGTTGTTTGAAATAACACACCTGTGCATTATGCACGGGGCACACATTAGTACGTTATAGATACAAATACGTATTCATACACATATTGTAGTTACAATATAATACATATGTAGTTTTATTCTTGCCAAGGTTTCTTTTCAATTTTTTTTTTTGTAAGATTGATTAATCTCTCCAAAAAAATAGGTAAACTAGTCAAATTTACACTAAAAACTATTTGTTTTTCCCAATTTTTGTCAAAGAAAAAAAACATTGGTTGTTGGTTTTCAGACCATGATTTGGATGAAAAAGACTTGTGGAAGCAATTGGATGCCTAAGTAATTTTTCTTGTTGTTTCTTGTGGTTTTAGCACGTTCATGTATTATTGTGTGAAAGTAATCAAAGAAAATTTTTAGTGTATTTGAAATGCACCTTATGTTCATGATTATCCCTCACACTCACTTTTGATGATTTCTTATTATATTTCAAGACTTATATATTCATGATTATTCTTTCCTTAAAAAGAGGATCTTATGCTTACTTAACCTTTGTTAAGGCAAGGTTGCTAATGTAAATTGTCATTAAGATATACATTAAGATTTTGAGAATTATACATATCTTAATTTACCTTTGACAACATACATCACATATTCACACTTAAACACATTGTTACATGGTGACACCTATAACATGTATCATTATGTTATCGTTCTTGCACATTCACACCAACAATGCATCCTTACCACTTTCAATGTAGATTCGTGCCATTGTCTACAATATATTCATCATCATTCGAATGTCTCTAATGTGTCCATCATCATTTCAACTGTTTTCGATCAAGCTCTTTGATATGTGGTGCAAACTTGCATTGTTGTTTCTTGTGTGTCTTGTATGTTTGTCATTGCATGTCTATCATAAGCTATTAATAACATCAATTCTTACTAATTTTTTATTTTATTGAATGTCCATAAAATTTTTAAGATAGTTTAAAAAACTAATTATGAGTTATTTTGGCTTTCAACATAATTGTGTGAGTCTAAAATTTAGGGATAAAATTGATTTTGCAACTTTTGACAACTTAATGGAAGAAGATGAAAATGTCGTTTTTAAGTTGTCATGTTTAGCCTCCAAAATAAAGAAGGGTTATTAAGGTTTTAGATTTTTTTCTTTCCTTAAAAAAATATGAAGAAAAAAAAGCCCATAATATACATTTTTTTAATGTTGGACCCTAGATTAAAAACTTTTTGTCTTTTGTTTTCACTTATTGGTCGTGAATAAGGTAAGGCAATTGTTAAAAAATATGACAAAAAATTCTTTATTTCTTATGTTTCTGAAATGTTATTATTATCTGCATCCATTGGTCAAATCTGAAAAAGGTGTTGTTGATCAAAGGGTTGAAGAGGACATGAGTTTGGATATCTTTGACATGACAAACTAACACAAGTGAGCCAACAATTGATTTGGTCAATAGAAAGCTTCTAATTTTTAGGCATTATTAAGTGGATGTTAAAAACATCAAATGTCCATTATAGTGGTGGGAAAAACATGAGAAAATGTTTCCTAAGGTTAGTTTTTGTGTTAGACAAATCTTAGGAATAGTTGGATCTTAAATAGAGATAGAAAGATTATTTTCATTAGTTGCAATTCTTACTAATCTTAGAAGGTGCCATTTACAATTAGAAATTTTGGATAAACTGTTTTTTTTAATAAAAATTGGCCCAATGCTCCCAAGATGGGTTGTAAAACCCCTTTTAATTTGGCAGATTTTATTGGGAGATCATAATTTAGAAAAAAAGTTAGACAAATTTGAAAGACCTTTTGAAAAGGACGAAGTTGTGGAGTTGTAAATTTTGAATAATTTTTTTCCAAATTTTTATGTATTTTAAAATAATTTTAAAAATAAAATTTTAAATCAATAAAAGGATTAAAAAATTAAAAAAAATATTAATTTCGAAAAAAAGAAAACCGAGTTATGAAAACCAGATAGAAGAACCAACTATTATCATATATGCAAGAACTAGCTTATTTAAGATTCGGGTAAATTTGGAAAAATAAAAATATTGAGAACCTAATCAACCAAATATATATATATATATGAGAATTGATCAAGTTCTCATAACATACTGTAAGAACTGGAATTGACCGGTTCTCACAAAATAGTGAGAACTGCCCAACACTGCTTTGTACAACTTACCCAGTTTATGTGTGAGTTTAAATCCATTACACTCATAAGTTATGAATAAGCCATGTTTAAGCTTTAAACCATGTAAAATTGCATTAGTGTATTATTGGAAAACACCATTTATGCAAAACATACTTACACCAAGTCTAGAAAAGGTGACCTCCAAGACTTCCTATGTGATAAATGTGGTGACAAGGTGGTAAGTAGTTCAAAGATTTCTTCAAATTACTTCATCCAAAGTACTGGAGTTTCACATTATTTAAACCCCAGACTTCATCTGACTACCTTGAACTTTACACTATTTAAAGCCTGAATTTCATCCCAATTACTGGCGTTTCACACTATTTACACCCCAAACTTCATCCCAATTACTGGGGTTTCACACTGTTTACAGGCTGAACTTGTCCAATTTACTAGAGTTTCACACTATTTAAAGCCTGAATTTCATCCAGATTATTGGGGTTTCACACTATTTACAGCCTGAACTTCATCCCAATTATTGTGGTTTCGCAATATGTAAACCCTGAACGTCATCCAAATTTCTCTCTGTATATGTCCTTATATGGTTTTGCTGGTGGAGATGCTCTCTTGGTGTTGATTTGCATGGACATCCACCACCACCACCACCACCGGCACCAATGGAGAATTTTTTTGGTTGCAGTCATCCGTGAGAGATTTGACTTGTTCTGGTAAAGAACTTGTGATTTGTTTCGCAGGTGGCTTGAGATTCACGCTGGAATCGTCGAAAGATATAATAGTGACTTCGTGTTGTTCTGCAGGTGTTGTGAAAATTTGTTTTGGTGGTTTTAGATTCAAGCTGGGTTCATCTTCGATGATGTGGTCATCGACACCGATGACTTTGCTGCCCAGAGCAGCTTCTTGTTGCTTCAACACTAAAGATAATGGTGTTGCATTTTTGTAGATAGCATACAAAACTAGCTGCGCAATGCCCGACAATGCACCATACCCATTTGGAACCTGCAATTTTCCATCCATAAAATCCCCATTTTGCTTAAATTAAATTTTTACAACTTAATAATAAGAAATTGAGTAAAAGATTATCACAAGATTAGCACACGATTATATAGTATTAATTAGTGGGTAGAGAAGTAGCTCAGATATAAGAGAGTGACAGCTATGAAATATTTTGTGTTCCCTTTGATTGTAAGCACAAAATGGAGGCTGGATTTTCTCAAGAGCAAGCTGCAAAGCTAATATTTGGAGAGCACTTTATTATTATTTATCTTGGGGTGATGTGTATTCGCGGCCTGATCAGGAATCAAAGTACGAGAGAACAATCTTGAGTCTAAGAGGATGGAAGTATTGAAATGTTTGATGAAGGTGTGCAGTGGAACACGCTTGTGGCTGGTGGAATTGATGATAGATCTAGAGGTAACACTTACTGTAATGAAGATGTCCACTTTGCCCACAAAAGCATAGCCAAACCAAGCAGCACCGTTGAGGAAAGTGAACAAAGAGAGGAAGAATGGCATGAACTCCACACTTCTTGTTCGGATCACCATGCACTGCACAATAATGGTAGAATGGAAAACAAACACCATATTGCAAGAACTTCATCAATCTAAACTTGCTATTTAATCAAGATACAAGTGTGCAAGCTTGTCCTACTAGAGCTAGAAATAGAAGAATACAGTTGAGAGAGGGAGATCAGAGCTCAATCTTGCAGAATCTTAAGAGCCATGCTGCAAGCAAAGGTTCAAGTCTAGAGTTTCACAGTTAATTTTGTGAGCTGATGAAGCCTTCTCCTTGTGGAAGGACTGCACAGATTCAAGGAGATTTCTGATAATGATTTTTTCTGTGCAGGGGTTAAGGGAATTATTTATTAGTTACCATGACTGTTAGCGGAGAAGCGTACATCCCCACTGCGAGTACTACAGCACAGATTCCTGTTATGATCTTGCGTCGGCTTTTATCATGGACCAACTCTACCATAAGCAGCAGCAAAGATGTGAATACCAGCACCACTGCCAGCAACACCTTCAGCACCTTCATCTGCAAATATACATATAATAAAAGACATGGATCAGGACAAAAATCCCATATATATATATAATACATATATGAAAGAAATGTGATTTGCACGCCCAGTGTAAATATGGCAACTTCCATGTTTTTTTCTTCTCAGAATGTGACTAACTAAAAGGCATCTCAAAAAATTATGTTGAGACAGCCAAAAAAGAATTTGTGTCGTAGATGCGAAATTTCGCACAAAAAATATTTGCCCAGAGTGCCCACTATCTAATTAGTTCATGCAAGTACATGAGTACCTGGAGCTTCTTTGGTGCAAAAGTGACATAGAGAAAGAGGTAAGAGAGCTCAAGGATGGCGCCAGCAGCATTGATGGTGACTACCAATAGTTGATATTCCACCAGAGGTGAGCCATATATCACCCATAATGAGCAATTCAGCAGCGTGCACACATAGGGGATGCCAGAGAAATCCTGTACAGATTTCTTCTTCGCGATGTTCCACAAAGTGGGGCTGCAAATTCATAAAGTTAATCAGCAGTGCACACATACTAGTAAATAAGTACGAATCATTCGTTCAAAAATCATCAAAGTGCTAATAAATTGTCAAACTGCATGACGCAGATCACAATTAAGTGCCCAAATTCTGTAAGCAACTTGACAATCGATCAAAAGCTCATCTTTCCGTGAGCTTCTTAATTACATCATCTGCGATGTTCTTTCATCATACTCTGTATAACTGTGATCATAGTAGCCTAGTTGAAAAAGATCCTTTAGAACTTAGTACTGATTCTTTGCTACCTCTATGTGCTCAGAGCAGTCATTCTATGTAATTGTGATCAAAGCATGATGGAAAGAGACCCCTAGTGCCAATTCTCTGCTATATCTATGTGCTCCCGCTCCAATCATCATGGACATCATGACTACTAGTAGATCAGGAAACTCACAGGGGGGAAGCAAACAAACAAATGGCCGTAATGTTCCCTGTACATTATCATCACCAGCAAACACGAATCCGGCCACAATTAGAACTTTTCAGATCATGGGCACTCCAGTTTGCAGCCTGATTTTACGCAGCATCCCAAGAAGAGAGACACACAACAACAACAACAACAACAGAAGGGGGGAAGTTGACAACAAACAAGATTACACTCAAAGCAATAAAGAGATTGACAAAGTGTGAAAGAAATGATTTTACCAAGAATACCAAGGACCACCTTGAGATGTGCCGTCATTGTGGGTTTGGTTTGGAGTATGTATGTACTATGTACCATGTACCACCCCAGTCACTCTTGGTAATGAGTAATGACCAACCCTTAGTATCCTTCATGACCAACCTAAGTAGTATCCTTCATTTCTCAATGCTTTGCTCAATATACATGTAACAGTGGCTTGTTGAAAAGCAAACTGAGTTCACCTAGTGAGAGTTGAGGGAGTAAGCTTTCATTCCCTTCTACTTAAGTCCCCACTGACAAACCTCTCTCTCCCCCCCCCCGCTCTCCCCTTCCCCTCAAGATCTCAATTGAAGCTCCTTTCAAAATCCAATTATGATTGATAAATCATGCCTTTGAGATGTTGCACAGAATTGGAGAGTCAATTTCTTGTTAGAAGGTGCATGCATTAGATGATCAAGGATTTTTTTAATTTAAAAGTATTTTGAGTTTTCATTTTAGGATATCTATATAGAGATGTTGAATAGTTATCGTTAAGTGCACTTTGTTAAAGGACGATTTGCGTCCAACGTACATCGATTGTATTGATCAACACCATAAAATTTAGCTGTGAGAATTGGATTAACTTTTAAGATCTATTGACGAAATTGAACAACGATCATGCCTCTTGTCCATTGGACATGGTTTAATGTGTAATTAAGATGTTGTCTTTAAATTTGGACATTTGTATTGGCATGGACATCACCATTAAAACGTTTTGGTCTTCATTTGTTTATGTTGTGCAAACCTATTATTATTAGTTTTGGTTTAACAAATGCTGCTCATATCGAATTCAAACATTAATTCAAAGGTTCACGAAGGCTGCTGTTTAGTTAAATCTGGACGGTCCTACAAATTTTGAACTATCTATTAAGCATGCTCATATGAGTGATTGTAAGATTTGAGTTATAAACATTTCCACCATCTTTCCCATGGGATGAGGAGATGAACTTGTCAAATTCACATGTGGGCCATGTTGATACTAGACCTCATGAAGTTTTGATCCAAGTTGGAAGATATGCTAACTTTATCTTCCAACTTGTACACCACTAACTTTAGAAGTATGGTACGCTGCAATACCTTTAGAGGTTAGGCAATAATTAATTTATCTTTTAAATGCCAAAATTTCCAGAAATTATTTGTTTGAAATGTTGAGATTTAAGGAAATTAAAATGGAAGGCAATCTTTTTTTAAATTGACAGAAACCCAAGAGCTTCTTGCATCAGGCCAATCCTCCATTGTAATGCAAGTATCCAACAAATGAGAACATTTCTCTATCCTATAATTTGGTTGAACATTATATATGTCTCTCTACTTTTGCAAAAAGAAGCAATAGAAATTGTTGTAAAAAATCTCATAATTCATTATCTTAGAGCTTTGAAGTCAAGAAAACTTGCCATTGAAGGAGTTGGCTATATTTGCCAAATTTTCATAAATTATTATTTTCACTACTGAAATTAATTTTAAAAAAGGAATAAACTATTCAACACCCAATTGCCAGACCTGAAAAGGTACTCCAGTATCAAAAACTTCTCCTTGGATTTGCAGTGGGCAAATTGCAAGCTGGAGTGGAGGAAGGCCCTTTTTATATAAAAAATTGTAAGTGACAAATTTCAACTATCATGAGGCACAGATATCTATTGATGGGCAAGCATCATAATCATAAGGGGGATAACCCATCTATTGGGTGAACTTAAGATCGAATCATTCTACGGGATTTGGGGGTTCATGCTTTTTGACTATCATCAGCTCCCTTCAACAGAAACAAAACCCTCGCAAAACAAGGGAATAAATCCAAGTGGAGGTATCTTTGTTGGAACATATTTCTGATTGACATGTATCCAAGAGCTCAGACATCAAATAGGTAGATCATTGAAGCGACTAGAACTTGTAAAACTTTAGGACTATGCTTTGTTTATCTAAATGAGTCATGAGATTCTCCCTCACACGTGGTAAAAAAAAATGCATGCTAGTATGTACTTGCACAACATTTCATACAGAGAAACCACCGCAAGAGAACACAATCACGGCAGGAATCAAGGTTGCTTTTGGCATCTAAACACAAGGAAATTGAAAGGGGGAAAAAGACAAAGAATCAAATACGTGTAAGAAGAATGCGACATATAACAAGCGCTGGTCACTGCCAATCAATTTTCTGATTTTGCGAAGTGGTAAATTCTTAATGAAAAAACATTCATATATATATATATTTTTTTTCAATGATAAAAATTTGTCAAAAAGAATTTCACAAATAGTGAAAATGCCACACACAAAACCAACACGATTGATTGGGAGCTAGAGATAGTTTCTTACACAACTGCCAAAAACACTATGGAATCTATCCAAAAAGCAACTGCTGCAATGTTTTCCTCCAGTCTGCCTTTTGTCCCATTTGTTTTTTACCTTGTGATACCTAAACACATTTTTTGGGTCCATGTTATGCATGTTTTGGACATGTTATGGGGCATTAAGGGTATGTAACATATCACTGGGCGTGTTATGTGCACTTTGAAACATTCATAACATCGAAAGTTATGAGTGCAAAATGTACCTGGGTATCACTCAATTTGTTTTAGAAAATATGAATGGGGCAAAGGGCAGACTAAGGGAAAAAATGGCAGCATTACTTGTGTACTGACTGCATTTATTTTCTTTGACTGATTTAATATTTTCGGAATCTAGATATCCCACCAGGTTTTCTACAAAGGGAACAAAGGTACATTTGTTGTTTTCATTATTAGTTTTGTAAGCTATACATATGTCGTTTTCATGTCGTTTTCATGGGCAACATTAATTCACTTCCATAAATAACAAGCCATTTCAACATGTAAGGGTTGTTCCCTTTATGACAAAGTGAAACAAAATGAGGAAAAGATGCAAGAACACCTTGCAACTTGGTTATGTACTGTAATATGAAAGACCTTTTTTCAGCATTTCCATTGTAAGGAAATGCTGGCATGAAAAGGGCTCTATGGGCTCCATGCATCCACTTGTGGGAAACTTTTTTTGGTCAAGTTGGAAAATTGGGAAATATACTAGATTATTATTTTTGATTTGAGAACTTCCTCATTCAAAAGGAGTTTAAATGCTAGTTTAATTTTTATCCATGCCTTTTCTCAAGCTTTGTGGGTTGTTGGGGTATAATTAGGGTACCACCTTCAGAGTGGTGCATTCCTGAAAGAAGTGCCCACCCAAAGGCAGAGCCAAGGGGGTCCTTATTTCAGGAATACCCCACTCCAAGGGCATTATCCAACAACAAGCACTAGCAGCATAAAAAATTTGTCAATTGTTTTTGGTGATATCTGGTTGGTATCACAAAAGTAATTGAAAAAAGAGGCTGGCATTTCAAAAGCAAAATAAAATCATCCGTAAAGTCAGGAAAAGGCGGCACCAGAACCCCCTGTTTGGTCACATAGGGGATGAGACTTCAAAAAACGGGGAAAAAAAACGGTAACTGGGCTTCAACCGGGCATGAAACTCAGGTTAGCAGCCAATTTGGTGCTAAACTGAGTTTGCCCCCTCATTCTTTTCCTGAACGCCTTCAACCAATCACTGCTGCTGCTATGTGTACTGTACCTATAAATCTTCACAAGTCCAACTTTTTTTTTCCAATGAGCCAATTTGATTTGTCCATCTCAAAGAAAAGTTAAAATATTGAAGCTCCCTAAATATAGAAGATTCTATGGAATAGTGGATTGACTTCTCGTTTTGTCCCATCTATATAGGTGAGAGGGGGAGGACTTTGGGCAAAACATATGGGATTAAAGCGAGGTGCTATTGTGAATAGCCTTGGGGAACACATAGAGAACATATTGAGAACCTGATGAGAATTTGAATGGAACATGTTGGGAACAAAGAAAAAAGGAAAACATCAAGGCATTTTGAGTCCAGGCTAAGCCTTCTCATTGGCTGCATGAAATTTCTAATTCCAAAACTGTTCGTCACCATTTTTAGCCTGGGCTAATACCCCCATTATTAACTGGGGGTACTTATTTTAGAATCCTCCGTCTCAGTCTTTCATACCCTTATTTAATAAAATTTCATGAGTTTGTGGACAACAGCCAGGAGGGGAAGCATCAAATGAAGGATGCAACTCAAGCCCAAATGCCTGCCCCTTTTGTGAAGGAAAAAATCTACCGCATATTGTGCCCTCAAAACACTAGAAATTTTCTGTCAATGCTTTACGGCAGCAAACGTGGAGATTTCATTTGTGAGATATATTGAGTATTGAGTACCCTAGCACAGGGGCAACTTGAGCACATGCATGTCAAGTAATTAATTACTTTTGAAGATTTCATTCCAAAAATAGAAAAATCCTTAATATTCCAAAATATTTCTCTTTTTTATATCCTTCGTGAAAATAATGTTCATTGAAAAAAGTAATTTTTGAATTTTTTTAGCATTTCTATGAAAAGAAATTGGGTCTTGAAGACGAAGCAATTTGGATTGAACCAGGGACCCATACGCTTTGCTTTCACTTTTGTCTAAAAGGTCAAAAGCTTTATCTTCCTATTGCGTGCGTGGAAGAGGCGTCATTCATAAAAGTACTTCGTGACCCTTGAAAGATATTTTACATTTCACATAGAAGTACTTTCAAAATCTGAACTGCTTTTTTGAATGTCACCTTTAACCCATAATGGCTTTTCGTGGGATTTGAGATAGCCAAGGGGTGACGTGGATGTGCATTGTGGGTGATGAAAACATAAATAATTCTTGTCTTTATTTTTGGTTGCATGGGGTTTTCGAAGAGCTTTCGGGTGATTCATTGATCAGGCATTACCACATGGAGTGGAGTGAGGTTTAAGGCCTCACCATTGCTCACATGAGTAAGCGCACCATGAGGGTGATGAAGGAGTATGTAACCTGGTTGGGAGTCAAGGAATCATGACAGTGTCCAAAGATAATTTGTGATTAATTTTTTGACACATTTGACCCAAGTGGAATCATTGAAATCCATGGAGAAATGTGCAAGATATGGCTTTTGAAGTTGGCAAGGAGCCTAATTCGAAATGAAAATTCTCTAAACACATGGCACCTTTTCAATGAACATTTTCTCTTTCATAATCAAACAGTCAACAACTAGCAAATCACGCTAGTTGATGAATCACGCTGACCCCCATCGCAAAATTGGATGATCTCCAAAATGAACATATAACTATGAAGCAAGGTAGTTTGTTTTTGTTTTTGTCATGTTGAGATCTCCCAAATCATGGTGCTTTATGGTGCGCTCTTGATATCTTCAAAAAGCTCTCTATGAGTAAGGGTGCTCCAACTTGGTTTGAGATTGTTTGGAGCTATGGTGTGGAAGTTATTGATTATTGAATCATCTTTTTAATGAAAAGTAAATAAAATCAAAATTGAAAATTTTATTGAAATCGAAGGCATTCTTGGTGTTGTTGGAAAGCCTTCTGCAAGTCAAATTTAATAAAGTTTATTTCACAATTTTTAGAGTTAAGTTGTGGAAGATATTGATGTTTGAATGGATTTTGTTGCTAGAAATTCAAACAAATTGCAAAAATTGGATTTAGAAAGAAATTTTAATTGAACCCTCAACGTGTTCACACTTGGGCCAAACAACAAAAGCTACATTAGTATTTCATTAAATAAACATTCACATTTTTGTGTGTAATTTCAATCAAATTTACCAAAGGTTATAAAATCAAATAGACATGGGTGTTGGAACGTTTCATGAATCCTAAAATTGTAAACATGCAATTGTAACATGCAAGTATGTGGGCACAATGGTTGGCTTTTTGTAGAGGCCCTATTCTATTGAGTTGGGTGTTCCTACCTCTTTGCTTTCAAATGATTTTAGTGAATGAAAAAAAAAATTGAATTTTTTTTTTTCATTTTTTCTAAAGCAATCATGAAGCTTTTCATGGTTGCTAGAAAAAGTGAGCTTGGAACTTCAGTTGTGGTTTGTGTTTATGTTTTTTTTTCCTAATTCAATCTTTCATTTAAGTATGTGGTAAATGTTAATATTTTTCCATTAGTTTATTGTTTTAATTTTGTGGTTCAACATAATGCTAAACCTATTATAGAAATCAAAGAATAAACCCAATCAAAATCCCTCCCAAAATCCATATCTACAACAATATAACATTAACAATATTTTGAAAACAAATTCATATTATATGAAATTGAAAACATAAAAAATAAATACAGTGTAATATCAATGTTCTTCTCCATCAAAACTCCTCTTTAATTCATATCATGAATTTCTTTTCATTTTCCAAAACTATTTGATGTACTAATGATCACAAACTCAAAAAAATTCCCTAAATCCTTCCTAATTTCCCACCATGAATATGAATTCAAATTTTCAATCACTCCTAATCACTCAACCTTATGTTGTCACTTTGTCCTCCAATGACATTTCATTTTGTCCATTTTGTTTAATAATGACAATACAATTATGTCCATTTTATTCAATGGTGATAAAACAATTGTCGCCTTTATAGTATGCCTAGTTTTGTATTCTTCTTCTTAGTTAGATTAATCTTCTTCTTGTGTGATTCCTTCTTACGTTGATCAATCCTTTTTCTAGTGTAATCTTTTTGGTGCAATCGATATTTTTCTAATGTGATTTTTTTTTTGGTGTGATCAATATCCTCTTTCTAGTGTGATATTCTTCCTAGTTTGATTGATCTTTTTAATTTTGACAATATTCTTTCTAATTTATGTGATCATTTTTTTAGTTTGTGTCATCCTCTTCTTGGTTCAATTCCTTTCTTAGCTCATGTGGTCTTTTACCTACTTTGATCCTTATTGCATTCATATTGATGTGCAAGTTTCATTCATGACCCCCCCAACCTCCAATTATGTCAATAAAAATTAGAAAGGTGTAATTTGGTTGTAACATGCCCTTGCTTAATTTGTATTTTTGTTCTTGTTTATTGTCTTGCATTTTGTTGAATTGCTTATAATGTGTGCCAAATTTCAAGCCACAAGTCCAATGGAAAATCATGAAAATGCATGTGATTCAACAAATTGGTGACTATTTTTTCATGCAAATGGTAGATGCAAGGTTGAGTGGTTCACTTTTGTGACATAATGATATTTTTTCATGGGCACCCTTTGTTCAAATGTGTATGATAATTAATATATCTATATACATGTAATATTGGTAATTGAATTTTGATTAACAACTTCATTATGAGCACATCCATGTAGTTATTTTTTGAAAAAAAATTCATTTGTTGATAGTAATGGACTTTTAAACTCCGAAAATAAGGACTAGTCGGTTGGATTCAAAATTTAAAACTGCAAAATTGATTTCCATTCTAAATGTGTTATATACTCGGTAGAAGTTATAATATGAGATGAGAAATTCAATCAAGAATCCTTCCCATGAAAATTTTAGCTAAATGGTTCCAAATTTTTATAAGGTGTACAACTAATGACAACAGGGACCTAGTCCTTAATGGAGTGTTTTTTTGTCTTATATTTTGATCCCCATCAAAATTAATGAGTCAAATGTGTTAAATATGTTGTAAGTATCATATTTTAGACCATTACATTTTAGATCCATCAATTTCATTCATTTTGTATCTTTACAAGGTTAAATAGGACTATGTAGAAGAATACAAAAAGGGTGGCATCATGACAATATATTTTGGTACTCTTTAAAGAATTTGGACCCAAATGATAGTTTTGGACTTTTCAACGATCGAAATTGGATCATATTTTCATAAGTTCATAGAAGGTGCAATTTGAATTGTTTTTCATTTTTTTTCCTCACAAGAGAATGTTTCCACAAAATCTACATGGGGTGCTATTAATGTGGATTGCTATCACTCCATGACATATGTTTAACCAATAAAATAAGAGCAAATTGCCAGCTCATCATTGAGCCAATGTTGTTTTTAGATTTTTATGGAATACAAAACTTGCCAATGATGAGACGTTCAATCTTGCATCCACCTAAAAAACAAAATGTGTTTTGTTCACATTCTAAGATGTTCTTCATTGTATTTGGTTTCTAATTTGTCATACCTAGACCATGCTTCTTTTGGACTTTGAGGTGGGGTTACAAAAAGTTCTATATATGACTTTTTTTCCAAGTCATCATCAACAGTTTTTGTGCATTTTAAGGTTTCCCACATTGCATTGGCCACTCATTTGATCCTTGTTTGGGCACTTTCTTGAACTTGCCATGGTGCACAATGGTGTGCAACATGATTGTTTAGCTTCCCACACATGGTCTAAGTGCAAAACAAGCTCATTGATGGGTTTTTCACAAATTTTTGAACCAATTTGACCTACAACCTTAAATGAACAATTTTGATTTATTGACCAAACCTTAACCAAACCTACATCATTCATTTTAAAATGAACATCAATTTGAAGGTCAACATAGACATCCTATGCTTTCATCCCATAGTTCCTCCCAACATTCATCCATTATTTTTGACCTTTTTTCATTTAAAAATCAAAATTGCACATTTTATGAAAAATAGAATGAGAAAACTCATATAAAATAGTGGTAACATAAAATAAAAGTATAAAAGTTTATAAATGCATTCAAAATTGCATTAGTGAAAAAATTGGAAATGATTTCATTTATTAATTAGCAAAACCTCAAAATAGAATCTTGATGTTTATTCATGAAACTTGTAACTTAGTATGTTTATTTGAAATGCCATCCTCTAATTCACACAACGTAAAAAATTGCATTGAACACATGTATCATTGATGTAATTTAACACAACTCAAGATTCAAAAAAATTGGTTGCATAAGGTTTAACATGCTTTTTGGGACCTAGAGATAATTTTTAAAATATCATTTCTTTAACATTGTTGTAAAAGGATGTTATGAATCTTGCAATGCCAAATGTTTATAAAATTATTCATTAATATACAAAATTAAATCAAGTCAAACTTGAAATTCAATAATGGTTACAAAGACATTGGCTCATTAGTAGAAAATGGCCATTTTGTAATTGGTCTTTGCATTTTAATTGCAAACAACATTTGCAACTAAAATCCTAATATTCATGTTGGACAAGTTACATCAACACTAGTCACAAACAACAACAAATTTTGAATGAAAGAAAAGTCAACGAAATATGCTTTGATCTTTTGATTGGTCATATACATATTGTTGCTTGCAACTAGGATGCCATTTTTTTGGTGGACAATGGGAACAAGTTATGTGTTGTCACATGTCCGAACTTTTAATATTTTATTCTTATTTTGAAATAATCTAAAATGTTAAATTTTTATGTTTGGATGGTTTAAATTGTGACACATGGTGCAATAGCAATTTGCCACATGGCATATTAATTGAATTTGTCCAAATTAAATTAAATCAATATTTAGGTATGTAGGTTGAATTAAATACCTACCTACCTATATACCTACCTACCCATTTAGGCTAAACACCTATTCACCTATTTAGACCAACTGAGTAATTATATAACTAATTTCCTATCATTCTAATATCATCATCATTATGATCATTATGTAGTAAAATATTTATATTTAAAATTTTTTAGTCAAAGATAATTTTGAAATTTATTTTTTTATTACATGTAATTAGTATAAATACATATAATAATAATAATAATAATTTTCATTTGTAATAATTTAAAGAAATTTAATAAGATGGTGTGGATAAACTTATAATCTATTTATATAAAAGAATTGGGTTTTATTTAGTGTAAATTGTGTGTGTCCGTCCGTTCGATATCCTATTGGTTAGAACTCAGGGTAATGGGTATCACTCAGTGTCAAAGGTATCCCTCAGTGTCATGGGTATCATTCAGTGTCCGGTTTGTTTGTGAGGAAAACAGGTCCCTCAGTGTAATGGGTAAACTCAGGTGGGTTGTGAGAACTGTCAGTGAGAGGAAAAATCACTCAGGGTATCGGTATCACTCAGTGTAATGGGTATCCTCTTGGGTGTGTCCGTAATGGGTATCATTCGGTGTAATGGGTATCCTCTTGGGTGTGTCCGTAATGGGTATCACTCAGTGTCAGGGTATCATTCAGTGTAATGGGTATCCTCTTGGGTGTGTCCAGGTTTAGGGTTTAGGAAAAACAAAATCCTTAAATCGTGTGTCCGTCTGTCTATCTGTCCGTTCGTCCATCCATCCGGTATCCTATTGGCTAGAAGATTTGTCCGACGTGTGATTGGACAGAAGGGCGAAAGGGAGGTGAGTTCTCTCTCTCACTCATAAACACAAATGAGGAGGTGAGTTCTCTTTCACTCTCACCCTTGGGGAACACATTGGGAATTTAGGAACCCATTGGGCACTTGAAGGGAACATAGTGATTAATATATTAGTAAGGATTATAAGCATAACAAGAATGAAGTTGCTTATGCTTCCAAAGGCAAAGAAACCTGATCATTTTGCTTTGCAAAATGGGTTTACAGACTAGTATGGGCATAATATATTTGGTAAGTATCTTACATAAAATTTTAATATACTCAAAATATACATTAATTAGTGTAATCATAATATCAAGGCCATTTATGCTAATAATAGTATTTGAATACACATGTAGTAATATGGTTGTTCATATATATTCAAAATAAACGTTTATAAATTTTAATGCACCCAATTATATTCCTTAAAATCACAAAATACACCTTTGTATATTCATAGGGTTGAAACTAAATTGGTCACGTTCGCAACTAAAGAGACACAAATTGTTCTTTTCAGATGAAAACCAAACTAAATGTTGTTCACATGTAAAGATGAATATCAAAATAGTCACAAAGTAGTTGCAGTGTAATTGCAAATATGACCAACACGAGAAATAATTATAAAAATGTCCAAATGTAGTTGCAAATAACTAATAGTCGCATGTAGTTGCAAATAGAGTGGTTACATTTTGGCCAATTTTTATTAGTGATGCATTATATAATGATTACTCCCTAGTGCAAGTTGTTGGAATGCCAAATAGAGATGTATCAACATGCATAAAAATTGATTATATGGAGACGAAAATTCAACAACTTATATGTGGAGTAATTGCACCTTGAATTGATTCCCTTATTTTGCCAGAATAAGTTGGCATCAAACCATATTCCTGAAATGACATAGTGCACATGATGTTGGTGATGGAGTATGTGTTTCCACTATTATCAAATCATGAAGTATTAATGTAACCTATGTTGTTGACCCAAGTGTGAACACATTGATGGCTCAACTGATTTTTCCTTCCAAACCCAACTTTTGTAATTTGTTTGAATTTCCAACCACAAAATCAACTCAAAAATCAATAGATTCCACAACTTAGCTTTGAAAATTGTGAAATGAAACTCTATTAAATTTGATTCACTGATGGCTTTCCACTAACACCAAAATGCCCCCAAATTTTAATATAATTTTTAGTTTCAAATTCATTTAGTTTTCATGGAAAATATGGTTCAATAATCAATAACTTCCACACCATAATTCCAAACAATCTCAAACCAAGTTGGTGCACCTTACCAATCAAAAGCTTTCCAAAGACACCAAGAGTGCAACCTGAAGCATTGTGGTTTGGGAATTCTCAGTGTGAATCAAAACAAAACAAATTACCTTGCTTCATAGATAGATATTACCAATTGCAACATCTACAAATTTGTTTCTCTATTGGGAATAGTATTGGCAATGATAGGTGTAGATATTATGAGAAGCAATTGTTAGCTACATGTGAAAAATAGAAGATCTAGAGTGGAGGGAATATTTAACATACAACATTATTTGTTGTTACATGCAATACCATGACCTTCGTGGTTATGAAGTAATAGATTTTGAAGGAAGAGGTTTGGGTGTTTATGGTTTGAGGTATTATTGCAAGTTGGAATGTGATTATCAAGATTACTACTATTGACATCAAACCACAACATTTAACTAACTAACCTTCATAATGATCTACATGGAAACCATGCATGATCATGTCATTAGTAGAGTTAGTAAAAATAATCTAAAACATTGGAAGAATGTTATGGAACATTACTAAGAATTAACTTATTTGATGGACTTGGAAAACTAAATAATGGAGGCAATCAAATGGAAAGGAAGTTGTGAGAATACCAAGTTTCAAGTAAAAAATGCACATATGGGTTTAAATCCATTACTATTACAAGTGGCCATTTCCCACATTTAACATCTAGTGAAGAAATTGGTAAAATCGACAAGTTGACAAATTATCAATAGTGCCTACCTCATCTTTTGGAAAAAAAGTAAAATGGGTGCAAATGGGATAACATGAGCTACACCCACCTGCTTTTTGACTACTTTTATGATTGCTTTTGAGAAAAATATTCTTGAAATATTCTTGAAAAAGTCTTTGAAAAAACCTTTAAGATTTTAAAAAAAATTCTTCATGCTATTTTATTAAGGTTTATGTTAAAAATTTGGCAAAAAAGTCATTTAAAAAAAATTTCAAATCCATTTACAAGTCCTTTTACTACTTGAAAACAAACATTACAATGTTTAATTAGTGCTTTTGTTAATCTTTTACTCATTGGATTAATTTCAAATTAATTCACATGTTCTTATCATACATAAAAAATACAACTATATAAACAAATCTTACAATTTCAACATAAAATTAAATTATGGTTTTAAAACATGAAAAAACCAAGCAAGCGTTACGCTTGCTATGGTATGTGTTATTGTGATTGCACCCGAACAAACAATTATTTATAACAAAAACCTATTTTGACAAAGTAGAAAGATGCAAACTCTTCAAATAGTGAAATATGAGATTTGTTGATTCCTACCCAAGTATGTAATTACCAAACTTGACAATGTAAAAATCAACTTGTGGAAGCTTCATTGGTGTGTGGGTATATTACAATATCCAAAAAGGGAACAATGTTATGAAAATAATTTATTAGATTAGGAAATGTTCATATCTAGCCTTAAGTAAAGTTGTAATATTAGTAGCAATTTAACATGACAATTTAGCAAATCCACATATTGTAACAAATCGATATAGTTAGAAAGGCAAATCAATATGACAAAAGTCAGTTTGACAATAAATTGATTGTAGTGGAACAATTTGATAAGTTGATTAAACAAGTCAATAAAGCAAGTTGATATGTTAGTTTGACAATTACAACTACTTTTTGGACTATATAAAGAATATTCAGCAAAGTGAAAGGGTTGTTGATAATTGTTCATCATTAGTTGTTATTGTTGTTTGAAAGAGATTTTCTTATGAATCTTGTGAGGAGAATAGATTATACATGTGAAACTCAATGGATCTTTAATGGAAGAGATGAACATTTCTTATCTTCTTATTTTTTTACATTTGTATGCATTAGGAATCATAGTCTTGTTACAACATGTATAAGTTAATTCTATGTTCTAATTAACAATGTTGATGTGGTATTAATTCTAACGTATTAGGACAAGAACCCAAGAAACAATACATGAATTACCGAACAATAATTATGCTTGTAGAAATGTATCACTAACACACTAGTCAAGGGGTAAGTAAAGACTGAAGACCCTAGTGTTCAAGCACCAGCTGTGTGGGCTAAAATGACGTTCACATTTTTGGCAATCATGATGGGTAATTCTCCAAATGCCACTTCTGCTCCTTTTCATGCTTAGACCTCCAGCAAACCTACTAATCTTACTAAAGCACCTTGCACTCCTCATTGTGGTGAATTGGCACCTCTGCAATTTTTACATACATGTCTAGCAGGATGGTAATGAGCATAGAAACCAAAGTGTCCACAGTGCACTAAAGAAAGAACAGGAAAACAACCCTGAAGAAACTCATCCTCAATTAAATGCAGCAACTTGTGAATGACACCAGATGCAGACTTTTCACCTGGCTCCTTCAAAAGCCATGCTCTATTCTCAAGAAAAAAGATCATGGCAAGGGGTTTCAGATTGAGCACCTGTTCACCACTTCACAATTCCTGCAAGAGAGTCTGCTCATCTTTCTCTTGCCAGAAGCTAATGAATAGGAGCATCAGAGCACTCATTGACATACTGAGATATCTTACCCTATGGTGTAAACCTCCAGGTGGCAATTTGAAGATTAGTGTAAGTTCTAGCAAAACCAGAAACAAGATGAGAAGAATGGGTTCACCTTATAAGGACTCAGTGAAATAGAACCAAATATAGGACACCTGTAAAGACGAGTTTCAATAAAAATACATACCCTGCTGCTCACAGAATGTTCTAATCACAAGGACAAAAGGGTTTCAAAAAACATTTTCAGTTGCAAATGAAACCTTCTCAAGTGAACCGGCCGGTGGCTGCAGTAGCAACATTCCTCCATATATCCAAGCATGAACAGTTCTAAATCAGCAACCACCCCAAGCTTGGGGGTCTACATGTGACAGTCATCCAAAAAAATGGTTGAGGATCTCAGCCATTCTTTTCAGTTGCCAGCAGCACCCGTTTGATTATAGACTTAAGGGCTGTTGAACTAGCAATGCATTTTGCATCCTCAAAACATGAGCGGCCCTCATCAGCAGCTTTTCCAAGCTGAGGATCTAAAGGCACCCGACCTAGAAAGGGAACTCTCATTTGTCTACACATTTTCTCTGCACCCCCTGCTCCTCCATAAAACACCGTAGTGGAAACAAATGCTGAGAGCAGATGAGGTGCATGGGTTCTTAATTGATGTAGCAGCTCTAATTGATCAAGCCTTAGTTAGTCCTGTACTCTAGGACGTAGCCTCTAATCTATGTGAGGATAATTTAAGTAAACTGTAGTGTGATTAAAATAAAAACTACAATGACCACTTGAGGATGTTTATCATTGCTTTTGAGAAGTGGTTCTCACTTTCCTGAATTTTATGCACATGGCTCAAAAAGGAGAACAAATGTATTCAATGAGGCCCGATGTGAGGATTAGTTTATGAATATTTGAAATAGATGATGTGCTTTCTAGGATTATTTTCCAGTATTAAGGACCCTTTCATGGATAGGTGAACTGGTACTGACCATGAATGGCCACGTTGCTTGTTGAGTAATGTATAATCCATGGTGATGAAACCCAAACAAGCTTTATTAAACAAAGCACCCAGCAAAGAACAAAGAGAAAGGACCCAAGTCCCAGCCGGAAGCGTAAAACCAGAAGGTGGGTCACAAATGGGCAAAGGAACAAATTATTATGTTCCTGAGTCCCCAGGAGTCCTAAGAAGCAAATTAGAGGCGGAAAGGAAGGGAAACCTGAAACCACAGTAAACCTAGAAGAGCCCTCACCTGCAACGACACCGCGTCTCAAAATAGAAGCAGTCTACGCTCTCTGCAAAGCTACCGACACTCTGAACCTATAGAAGGCATGCAGAACTACCAAAGGAGGGCCACCGGTGCCCTTTAACGACCATGCCATGCTAGCACACATGCCATGTATAATTCCTGCTGAAGATGAAAGAACTTGATCAGACTAGAGCAAACACAATTACTTGATCAGGATTCATGCCTGATCAATTAGTCTAGTAGTAAGCACACACAGCTTGTCCTCTAGACTTGGCAACTACCACTAAAGCAAACACAAACTAATTTTGATCAGGACTTCCTGATCAATTAGTCTAGTAGTACCAAGCACTAAGCACACACTTGCCCTCTCTACTTTGGCACTTTACCAGTATCAAGAGAAAGACTAGATGAGATTTCTACACCCAGCTGGGTGCTAGGTGCATGTTGTGGAAGCCCAACCAATTTGGCCGTTCACACGGTCGTAAACCATTTCGTGATTCGCTTGCGCCGTGTTACCAATGATGTTTGGGCTAGAAGTAATTAACTTGATGGTAAGACAGGATACGGTTTCCGAGTAGTTCGAAAGTATGTTCTCCGAAGCTAGCTCGAAGTCGACAGGTGTTGCACCCGTGACAGATTGCAAGTGGAATACTATGCTCGGAGGTATCCTACTCGCAGTGGTGTTACTTGTATCGAAGCATACAGTGGATGCGTTGTTACTCACCGTAGGGAAATTGAACTGACTCTCAAATGCCTGCAATCAATCATTCACACACAAAAGTTCAACTTTCCATTATGTTTTTTTGAGCTGGTTCCTAACATGACTAATTACATATTTTCACCACACTTGCAGCTGTCCAATGGAAAGCGACTATTTCTGCAGCAAGAAACAACGTCCTATGTCAGTGACTTTCCATTAAGCTGCTCTGATCACAGCACACTACTGTGTAACTGTGATCACAGCAACCTAATGGAAAGAGACCCTTACTGTCCTGCTGCAGGTATGATAAGTGCTACACAAATTAGTCATACGGTACTAATTTTTTTGGGATTTTCCAATTGTTTTTGGAGTCAGAATTTGACGCCCTGCTGCTGGCAACAAGGAAATTAATTCTGTGTGTCTGTGGACATTATGAAGCTGATGATCATGATGACTCACCGCGACGATGGCATCGTAGGGAACGCTTGTCAAGAGGTTCAAAGGGGTGCCAGAATCGAAGATGATGCCACCGCTGCCGTCAGTGGGGCTTATATCAAAAGTGTCCGTTGGAATGTCCAACGATACACCTCCTACGCTGATTCCAGTCACGTTCACGTAATAATATGTTGCAGATGGAGTGACTTTGTTGGAAACGATGGGTGTGTAGATCGAGATGTTAGTTTCAGGGACTCCGAAGTAGAAAGTGCTATAACTCGTAGTGGTATCGCCGAAGGGGACCAAGCAATACGAGAAAATGTCGGAAAAGTTGGTCGATAACTGGCTGGGAAGAGAAATTTTGCCTAGGCCAAGACCCACAAGTCCGTCATTTCCGTTGAAACCATTGAGGCTTTCGTTTTGACCACATCCAAAGGCGATTTGTTCGATAGGAATCTGGGATCCGTCTAAGGCCGTGAAGGTGAACGTCTCATATGCTACCACACCGCTGGTGTTACTCTTGTCTCCGTATCCGTAGGTGTAATGACAGGGACCCGTGTCGACACAGGTAGTCGGAAAATCCTGATACAAACAAACAGGAGCAAAGCAAAGAGAAGTCGATGATTAGTGGATCTACTGCACGTGTGGGATATATGGAATGAAGTCCTAAGTCAGGCACTAATTCCTTTAGAAAACTCCGCGCGTTTTCAGAATGATTCAAATAAACATATTGACTTCGGAATTGGAGTTTGCATAGTACCATGCACGCGGCGTCGGTGCACGACGCTTCCTGGTAGGAGGAGGACAGGGCGGGATCAAACGGGCTATCAGGAGCGGGGGAGATACACTGGATGCAAGGCTTACAATTCAGCCACACCAGGTCACTTCCTGTATCAATGGTTGCTATGAAATGCTGCGGAGGTGTGCCTACGGACACTGCCATCGAGTAATCACCCTCGACTGCTTGCACCGGACTGTCGAAATTTTCACTGGAGCTGGAGTCCAGTACTCTACGTGAGAAATAATCCGCACGAATTAAGCTCCTTCTGGTCGCCTCTGCAATCCTTTCTGAATGCGAGCTAGTGTTGTATGTACTGGCAGCTGACGCGGGTGAATCGGGATGATCTCTATGTATCCAGTAAGATTTCAAGACCTGCAAAATAATTAAGCAGCTACCAAAGATGTGATCAGGATCTTGATCTAGATCAGTTCATTCCGTAAATAACAGCTGGATTCACGTCCTAGAATTTATACGAATATCAATCCCTGAATTAATCATATGCCGTCTAGACATTCTTCAAGTCATTGCTAAATTGACCCACAAGTTAACAGAGTCCATTGGGGGGGACCGCAGGACCAGCAGAAGCGAGTTCAATATATTTTGCATCTCGTCATGATTTACCTCTTGGGTGGTCGACGTCTCATCATCATTTGGTCTCCCGCTAATTCCTGTTGAAAGGATTTGTCTTCCCAGACAAATCTGGGTACAAGCCTGAAACATGATGGCAACCAACAATACCATAACCACTGGAGCTCGTCGGATCATCAAAGACTCCATTGGATATAATAACCAGATATCCCAAACGTATAAGCCTGCTGCCTCCTGAATGGCTAACCGATTGCAGTAGCTGAAGTTATTGCCTATGAACTACAATTCACGAACTTCAGAACAAATTCGCAAAATTAATAAGAATCTATAAATGAGTGAGTTTTGAACCGCTTGCATCTGAAACGCTGCTATACCCCTTTTAGTACTTACTAGCTACTTTTCAAGTAGACTTTCGAGTAGACAGATTGAACTGGGTGCTCTAGTACTGTACTAGCTCGTGAGTAATTTGCAACTCTTCACCACTCCTGCTTTTCATACATGATCTAGACAATTCTCTTGTAACTGCTGTTCCTTCAAAGTGACACTTTGCAGATTTATAGTCTTGTTTGTATTTGTTGCACGCGGCAGGACGGAGCACGCGGTCTCCTGCAAGTCTATTGTTCCCTGGTACCATATCTAGAGGTCGTTTAAACCCCTAGTACCTTGCCACTAACAATCTGCAGATTTTGTCGAATTTTTTAAAAACCAATTCACTGCAAAAGAAAAAGGGGGTTCCACCAGAGTCTCTGATTTTAGAATATTTCAGAAGTTTTTACAATCAAAAAAAATTCCACAACTTGTGCACCTTACTTACTTTTTGGCCAAACTCAATTCCTCAAGAGAACTCTAGTATTTTTGCAAATATCGCTCAAGAAATTTCTCTTTTATGGCTAATCTTTTTGAGAATTAATTAACATAATACAACATGAGTCATAAGTATTGTGGTCTTATAGCCATGGCCACTTACATCCTTGGTCCGCAACTAGACCCATGGGTTGCAACTAAACCAAAGGAGGAAGGAGAACGCCACCATAGGCAAATGGTCGCATGAGTCAACAATCCAGCAGTATTTGAGGGGCACAAACTTCTTTATATGGAGGCACTTTACACCTTGTAAAGCACCTCTCTACATGCATAAGATGTCTCTTTGGGGGCCCTGCTTCATTGTTTTTGTGTCAAGGTACATGCCCTGTTATTAGGGCATAGCTAGGTGAACAAGCACATACACTGGTACAGGCTAGGGTAGCCAACTCCACCGCTATGTTATGCACTACAAGATGGGCGACCAATAATATTGAAACCAAGAAAATCATACATATGAAAACATGCACACCAAAAATACACAAAACGCAAACTTGTTTTTCTTGTGCACTTTGAAATCCCGAAACATAAAAAATGAGATTCTAGAACTACACCATGAGAAAAACATGCTCAAACATTAATTTTTTTTTTAAAAACCAAAATCTTATTCACAATAAACTACATTTCAACCACAAATAGCAAACTTCAAAAAACTTATGTCCTGCACCAAATACTTAACATCTATTCTCAACTTGGAATCACAATTTGACTTGAAATACATCACGCTTGGATCATTGATGAGCATGGTTATGCTGTGAATATACAAAATAATCAAATTCAACACCATATGCAGAAAGCTTCAAAAGTCAACAATCATATCTGATTAGTGAACTAATTCTTCTTGCCGTGTTCAAGTTTTGTTTGTTCCCTCAATTTCCTTAAAAGTCTACACTCAAAATAGTTTTTCAAAATATTGAAACAACTGTTTGTTCCAACCTTTTTGCCTTCATGAATACCCCTTGTTGAGAGAGAGAGAGAGAGAGAGAGAGAGAAATAAATAAAATGGATTGGTTCAGAAATTGGAACCATCCACATGACTCGATGAAGATAATTATTTCAGGAGATGTTATCCAAAAGTGGGTCACTAGCTCTACATCAGCAACTGAATCGACATGAGATGAGAATGTCTAGTGTTTTGTAGAGACGACTTTAGAAAGATGAAGTTTTCGTTCACCGTCGGGAACGTTTTTTGGAAATGCCCAACTCTTTTTTTGATTTTTTCCACTTGTTTCTATTCTCAGTGTGGGCCTTTGATTATTTCTGAGGCTTTAGCTCTGCCATGGGTCTTAAACACCTGCAGTACAAAAGTGCTGTTGCATTTTTTTTCTCATTGCTGCCCAGTCCCATTTGGGCCCAGGAATTATGCACATTCTTGGACGCGTAATATTGCACACTAAGAAGCAGCATATGCGTGTAACGAACACTACGAAATATTTTGCTTCTTATCAGTCCATTATACACCCTTCTTGAACTAGGCCTCATAGTGCATATACTTAACCTGGTAAATATTAGATTTGGACTCAAAGACCCTGATGTGGAACTACATTGGGATTTTATAATGCATAAAAGTCACCCCCCAAATATTGGGGTTTTTACCATGCTTGTAGTGCCCGAGGAATTAAAGCATTAACCTACTCTTTTATGAGTTTGGATAAAACTCAACTCCAGATGAAAGTATGACTCAATAGACTCACTAGGAACACATTAGGAAACAACTAGTTTGAACCCTGTGCCTAATGCACAGGTGTGTTATTTCAACAATGTTTGGTCCATGTTTTAGTTTTTTTTTTAAACCTTTATCTTTTTTTTTTAATGTGTTTTTTCTGTTTTTATTATTATTTTTTATAATAAAAATAAAGTGTTTCTTTTTCACTTTTGTATTTTTTTTATTTGGATGCAAGTTTGAAGTTTGGAGAAAGAAGACACACCTCATTCTTTTTCAAGTAGGGTTTTTCTTCATTATTATAAGTTTTATTTTATCTTATTTTCTACTCTTTATTTGGTTTCTTCTTTTTTGTAAATTTTTTTTTCTTTTAAAATTATTTTAGTGTATTTCCTTGTTTCATTTGTTTCCATTCCTTTTTTATAGTTTTTTTGTTTTTTTCTTTTTTTTGTTTATGTGTGTTTCATGTTTTATTTTTTTCTATTCTTATTTTGTCTATCTTCATTTTTTATCTATTTTTATGCGTTTATTTATTTATTTTGTTTCTATTTTCTTTTTGAAAAAAAATCTAGTTTTTCTAATATGTTTTATAATAAAATAATTTTAAAAAACTTTTGTATGTTTGTTTGATTAGATGCAGGTTTGAAGTTTGGAAAAAGAAGACAAACCTCATTTTTTTTTCAAGTATGGTTTTTTTTCTCTTTCTTTTGCTCTCTGTTTTGTTTCTTATTTTTTGTCATCTATTTTTTATTTTTCTTTTAAGATTATTTTATTTTATTTCCCTTTTTTCATGTTTAAATATATTTATTTATATGTTTTCATTTTGTTTCTATTTTTAAGTGTTAAAAAAAAGTTTCTAATTGTTAAAGTGTTTTTCTGTTTTTTTTTTTCTAGTTTTTTCCCTTTTTAAATGTATATTTGTTCTGTTTTTTTCTTTTTGGTTTCAACTTTGTTTCATTTTATTTATTTATTAATAACTTTTCTTCTTCTTTTGTAATTTGAAATTTCTTTTGATGTTTTAAGGATTTCTTCTCTTGTTTCTCAAGTTTTTTTTCAACAATTTTTAGTTTTTTTAAAATTAGTTTTTAGCTTTTCGCAAATTGCAAGACTACAAGAGTTTTTCAGCCTTCACATTGTAGAGGATTATTATATGATGCCATCCATGGATGGATGACGGGACGGATGGACGGAAAGCTTGGATGGATGGGGCAAAAGAATTTAAGAGGGATTCTAAATGTGGCCTTCTTTACGCTGGCCTTTTATTAGGCTGGTCGGCTGCCGTCGGTTGTCTCCCCATTCTTTTCTCCCATTTTAAGTTGAGTAGTAGGCCCCAGGGGATGAGAGAAGGGCATGCGCAGAGGGTGGATTATTTATTTCTGTCAGGTTTTCTTCCCTGTATGATGCCATCCATGGATGGATGACGGGACGGACGGATGGATGAAAAAAGCTTCACGAAAAGCTAAGGTTTTATCAGAGCATCCGCCACGTCTGTACTTCACTGTTTTCTCCGCCAGTCGGAGTAAACAGACCATGATGGGACGGATGGACTGGACGGATGGACGACGGGATGGATGGATGAAATGATGCTTCATCCCGACGTCCTTTACTATATGTAATTTGTAAATGCATCAAAATTTAAAATATTTTTATATTATTAAAGGATCAATACATATTCAAAGGAGCCAAAAACAAAAGAGGTGTTGGATGTTGAACATAACTTGACAAAACTAGAGATTTATTTATGTTTTTTATTTAAAATCATGACATATTTGACAAGTTGTTTTTCCCTTTATTAATCAAATTAAAAATTAATTTGATTCAATTTTAAGTTTAATTTTTAATTGAAGACATTTGATACAATTTTACAGAAAAATATTAAAAGGACTCATATGATAAAAAGCATTTAGATAGAACAAATTAGATAATAAAATCTTATTAATCACATGCATAATATGAAAAATGTGAAAATTTAAAACTTTAAAATTCAAAGAATTTTCAAATTTTCATAATTTAAAAAATCCTTTAGAACATATGAATGAAGTATAATGTACATGATGTATTGAAAAAAGTTGTAGCTTGCAATACAATAAAACTAGGAAAATGAAAAATTGGAGTTTTGATTATGATTTGAAATTCTGATCATTTTTCAAGAAGAAACATTGAATATGCAAGGAATTTGCATTTTTTTAAAATTCATATCTATTCAACAATGATTAACAAAAACATTTGTTGAGGAAACTTTAAATATTTTTTATAACAAGTTGAAAAACAATTCATTCAAAAATTCATTTGCATGAAAAATTAAATTGTGATTGCTATCTAAAACAATGCCATCAACTCCTTGAAACATGTTTTTATCTTAAATTTTCAAAGAATAACACCCCATTAATGTATTTTGTTGATGGGTTTATCAATAAAAAGAAAAAGTATGACACTCTTAATGGTACCACTCGACCTTATTTTCAATTCTGGTGGGTATGCTCTCACTTTTTGGGGGTACGGATAGGACCAATACATGGTCGAAGTTTTCAATTCCGAGCTAAATTGAGTATTTGACCCAGTGGATCTAGTAGGGGAACAACCTGACCCCAGGCCCAAACTAAAAAACTTGATTCCAATTGGATCG